>JAQISU010000198.1:4560000-4963995 GCA_029339505.1 Unio delphinus | reverse complement strand
TACATAAAAGATAAAACAATGCCATTCAAAATGGATAAAATACACTCTTACATAAAAGATAAAACAATGCCATTCAAAATGGATAAAAATACACTCTTACATAAAAGATAAAACAATGCCATTCAAAATGGATAAAAATACACTCTTACATAAAAGATAAAACAATGCCATTCAAAATGGATAAAAATACACTCTTACATAAAAGATAAAACAATGCCATTCAAAATGGATAAAAATACACTCTTACATAAA
Organism: Unio delphinus; assembly: GCA_029339505.1. Taxonomy (NCBI): domain Eukaryota; kingdom Metazoa; phylum Mollusca; class Bivalvia; order Unionida; family Unionidae; genus Unio; species Unio delphinus. The sequence goes on along the minus strand of JAQISU010000198.1, from coordinate 4,963,743 downwards.
AGATAAAACAATGCCATTCAAATGGATAAAAATACACTCTTACATAAAAGATAAAACAATGCCATTCAAAATGGATAAAAATACACTCTTACATAAAAGATAAAACAATGCCATTCAAAATGGATAAAAATACACTCTTACATAAAAGATAAAACAATGCCATTCAAAATGGATAAAAATACACTCTTACATAAAAGATAAAACAATGCCATTCAAAATGGATAAAAATACACTCTTACATAAAAGATAAAACAATGCCATTCAAATGGATAAAAATACACTCTTACATAAAAGATAAAACAATGCCATTCAAAATGGATAAAAATACACTCTTACATAAAAGATAAAACAATGCCATTCAAAATGGATAAAAATACACTCTTACATAAAAGATAAAACAATGCCATTCAAAATGGATAAAAATACACTCTTACATAAAAGATAAAACAATGCCATTCAAAATGGATAAAAATACACTCTTACATAAAAGATAAAAACAATGCCATTCAAAATGGATAAAAATACACTCTTACATAAAAGATAAAACAATGCCATTCAAAATGGATAAAAATACACTCTTACATAAAAGATAAAACAATGCCATTCAAAATGGATAAAAATACACTCTTACATAAAAGATAAAACAATGCCATTCAAAATGGATAAAAATACACTCTTACATAAAAGATAAAACAATGCCATTCAAAATGGATAAAAATACACTCTTACATAAAAGATAAAACAATGCCATTCAAAATGGATAAAAATACACTCTTACATAAAAAGATAAAACAATGCCATTCAAAATGGATAAAAATACACTCTTACATAAAAGATAAAACAATGCCATTCAAAATGGATAAAAATACACTCTTACATAAAAGATAAAACAATGCCATTCAAAATGGATAAAAATACACTCTTACATAAAAGATAAAACAATGCCATTCAAAATGGATAAAAATACACTCTTACATAAAAGATAAAACAATGCCATTCAAAATGGATAAAAATACACTCTTACATAAAAGATAAAACAATGCCATTCAAAATGGATAAAAATACACTCTTACATAAAAGATAAAACAATGCCATTCAAAATGGATAAAAATACACTCTTACATAAAAGATAAAACAATGCCATTCAAAATGGATAAAAATACACTCTTACATAAAAGATAAAACAATGCCATTCAAAATGGATAAAAATACACTCTTACATAAAAGATAAAACAATGCCATTCAAAATGGATAAAAATACACTCTTACATAAAAGATAAAACAATGCCATTCAAAATGGATAAAAATACACTCTTACATAAAAGATAAAACAATGCCATTCAAAATGGATAAAAATACACTCTTACATAAAAGATAAAACAATGCCATTCAAAATGGATAAAAATACACTCTTACATAAAAGATAAAACAATGCCATTCAAAATGGATAAAAATACACTCTTACATAAAAGATAAAACAATGCCATTCAAAATGGATAAAAATACACTCTTACATAAAAGATAAAACAATGCCATTCAAAATGGATAAAAATACACTCTTACATAAAAGATAAAACAATGCCATTCAAAATGGATAAAAATACACTCTTACATAAAAGATAAAACAATGCCATTCAAAATGGATAAAAATACACTCTTACATAAAAGATAAAACAATGCCATTCAAAATGGATAAAAATACACTCTTACATAAAAGATAAAACAATGCCATTCAAAATGGATAAAAATACACTCTTACATAAAAGATAAAACAATGCCATTCAAAATGGATAAAAATACACTCTTACATAAAAGATAAAACAATGCCATTCAAAATGGATAAAAATACACTCTTACATAAAAGATAAAACAATGCCATTCAAAATGGATAAAAATACACTCTTACATAAAAGATAAAACAATGCCATTCAAAATGGATAAAAATACACTCTTACATAAAAGATAAAACAATGCCATTCAAAATGGATAAAAATACACTCTTACATAAAAGATAAAACAATGCCATTCAAAATGGATAAAAATACACTCTTACATAAAAGATAAAACAATGCCATTCAAAATGGATAAAAATACACTCTTACATAAAAGATAAAACAATGCCATTCAAAATGGATAAAAATACACTCTTACATAAAAGATAAAACAATGCCATTCAAAATGGATAAAAATACACTCTTACATAAAAGATAAAACAATGCCATTCAAAATGGATAAAAATACACTCTTACATAAAAGATAAAACAATGCCATTCAAAATGGATAAAAATACACTCTTACATAAAAGATAAAACAATGCCATTCAAAATGGATAAAAATACACTCTTACATAAAAGATAAAACAATGCCATTCAAAATGGATAAAAATACACTCTTACATAAAAGATAAAACAATGCCATTCAAAATGGATAAAAATACACTCTTACATAAAAGATAAAACAATGCCATTCAAAATGGATAAAAATACACTCTTACATAAAAGATAAAACAATGCCATTCAAAATGGATAAAAATACACTCTTACATAAAAGATAAAACAATGCCATTCAAAATGGATAAAAATACACTCTTACATAAAAGATAAAACAATGCCATTCAAAATGGATAAAAATACACTCTTACATAAAAGATAAAACAATGCCATTCAAAATGGATAAAAATACACTCTTACATAAAAGATAAAACAATGCCATTCAAAATGGATAAAAATACACTCTTACATAAAAGATAAAACAATGCCATTCAAAATGGATAAAAATACACTCTTACATAAAAGATAAAACAATGCCATTCAAAATGGATAAAAATACACTCTTACATAAAAGATAAAACAATGCCATTCAAAATGGATAAAAATACACTCTTACATAAAAGATAAAACAATGCCATTCAAAATGGATAAAAATACACTCTTACATAAAAGATAAAACAATGCCATTCAAAATGGATAAAAATACACTCTTACATAAAAGATAAAACAATGCCATTCAAAATGGATAAAAATACACTCTTACATAAAAGATAAAACAATGCCATTCAAAATGGATAAAAATACACTCTTACATAAAAGATAAAACAATGCCATTCAAAATGGATAAAAATACACTCTTACATAAAAGATAAAACAATGCCATTCAAAATGGATAAAAATACACTCTTACATAAAAGATAAAACAATGCCATTCAAAATGGATAAAAATACACTCTTACATAAAAGATAAAACAATGCCATTCAAAATGGATAAAAATACACTCTTACATAAAAGATAAAACAATGCCATTCAAAATGGATAAAAATACACTCTTACATAAAAGATAAAACAATGCCATTCAAAATGGATAAAAATACACTCTTACATAAAAGATAAAACAATGCCATTCAAAATGGATAAAAATACACTCTTACATAAAAGATAAAACAATGCCATTCAAAATGGATAAAAATACACTCTTACATAAAAGATAAAACAATGCCATTCAAAATGGATAAAAATACACTCTTACATAAAAGATAAAACAATGCCATTCAAAATGGATAAAAATACACTCTTACATAAAAGATAAAACAATGCCATTCAAAATGGATAAAAATACACTCTTACATAAAAGATAAAACAATGCCATTCAAAATGGATAAAAATACACTCTTACATAAAAGATAAAACAATGCCATTCAAAATGGATAAAAATACACTCTTACATAAAAGATAAAACAATGCCATTCAAAATGGATAAAAATACACTCTTACATAAAAGATAAAACAATGCCATTCAAAATGGATAAAAATACACTCTTACATAAAAGATAAAACAATGCCATTCAAAATGGATAAAAATACACTCTTACATAAAAGATAAAACAATGCCATTCAAAATGGATAAAAATACACTCTTACATAAAAGATAAAACAATGCCATTCAAAATGGATAAAAATACACTCTTACATAAAAGATAAAACAATGCCATTCAAAATGGATAAAAATACACTCTTACATAAAAGATAAAACAATGCCATTCAAAATGGATAAAAATACACTCTTACATAAAAGATAAAACAATGCCATTCAAAATGGATAAAAATACACTCTTACATAAAAGATAAAACAATGCCATTCAAAATGGATAAAAATACACTCTTACATAAAAGATAAAACAATGCCATTCAAAATGGATAAAAATACACTCTTACATAAAAGATAAAACAATGCCATTCAAAATGGATAAAAATACACTCTTACATAAAAGATAAAACAATGCCATTCAAAATGGATAAAAATACACTCTTACATAAAAGATAAAACAATGCCATTCAAAATGGATAAAAATACACTCTTACATAAAAGATAAAACAATGCCATTCAAAATGGATAAAAATACACTCTTACATAAAAGATAAAACAATGCCATTCAAAATGGATAAAAATACACTCTTACATAAAAGATAAAACAATGCCATTCAAAATGGATAAAAATACACTCTTACATAAAAGATAAAACAATGCCATTCAAAATGGATAAAAATACACTCTTACATAAAAGATAAAACAATGCCATTCAAAATGGATAAAAATACACTCTTACATAAAAGATAAAACAATGCCATTCAAAATGGATAAAAATACACTCTTACATAAAAGATAAAACAATGCCATTCAAAATGGATAAAAATACACTCTTACATAAAAGATAAAACAATGCCATTCAAAATGGATAAAAATACACTCTTACATAAAAGATAAAACAATGCCATTCAAAATGGATAAAAATACACTCTTACATAAAAGATAAAACAATGCCATTCAAAATGGATAAAAATACACTCTTACATAAAAGATAAAACAATGCCATTCAAAATGGATAAAAATACACTCTTACATAAAAGATAAAACAATGCCATTCAAAATGGATAAAAATACACTCTTACATAAAAGATAAAACAATGCCATTCAAAATGGATAAAAATACACTCTTACATAAAAGATAAAACAATGCCATTCAAAATGGATAAAAATACACTCTTACATAAAAGATAAAACAATGCCATTCAAAATGGATAAAAATACACTCTTACATAAAAGATAAAACAATGCCATTCAAAATGGATAAAAATACACTCTTACATAAAAGATAAAACAATGCCATTCAAAATGGATAAAAATACACTCTTACATAAAAGATAAAACAATGCCATTCAAAATGGATAAAAATACACTCTTACATAAAAGATAAAACAATGCCATTCAAAATGGATAAAAATACACTCTTACATAAAAGATAAAACAATGCCATTCAAAATGGATAAAAATACACTCTTACATAAAAGATAAAACAATGCCATTCAAAATGGATAAAAATACACTCTTACATAAAAGATAAAACAATGCCATTCAAAATGGATAAAAATACACTCTTACATAAAAGATAAAACAATGCCATTCAAAATGGATAAAAATACACTCTTACATAAAAGATAAAACAATGCCATTCAAAATGGATAAAAATACACTCTTACATAAAAGATAAAACAATGCCATTCAAAATGGATAAAAATACACTCTTACATAAAAGATAAAACAATGCCATTCAAAATGGATAAAAATACACTCTTACATAAAAGATAAAACAATGCCATTCAAAATGGATAAAAATACACTCTTACATAAAAGATAAAACAATGCCATTCAAAATGGATAAAAATACACTCTTACATAAAAGATAAAACAATGCCATTCAAAATGGATAAAAATACACTCTTACATAAAAGATAAAACAATGCCATTCAAAATGGATAAAAATACACTCTTACATAAAAGATAAAACAATGCCATTCAAAATGGATAAAAATACACTCTTACATAAAAGATAAAACAATGCCATTCAAAATGGATAAAAATACACTCTTACATAAAAGATAAAACAATGCCATTCAAAATGGATAAAAATACACTCTTACATAAAAGATAAAACAATGCCATTCAAAATGGATAAAAATACACTCTTACATAAAAGATAAAACAATGCCATTCAAAATGGATAAAAATACACTCTTACATAAAAGATAAAACAATGCCATTCAAAATGGATAAAAATACACTCTTACATAAAAGATAAAACAATGCCATTCAAAATGGATAAAAATACACTCTTACATAAAAGATAAAACAATGCCATTCAAAATGGATAAAAATACACTCTTACATAAAAGATAAAACAATGCCATTCAAAATGGATAAAAATACACTCTTACATAAAAGATAAAACAATGCCATTCAAAATGGATAAAAATACACTCTTACATAAAAGATAAAACAATGCCATTCAAAATGGATAAAAATACACTCTTACATAAAAGATAAAACAATGCCATTCAAAATGGATAAAAATACACTCTTACATAAAAGATAAAACAATGCCATTCAAAATGGATAAAAATACACTCTTACATAAAAGATAAAACAATGCCATTCAAAATGGATAAAAATACACTCTTACATAAAAGATAAAACAATGCCATTCAAAATGGATAAAAATACACTCTTACATAAAAGATAAAACAATGCCATTCAAAATGGATAAAAATACACTCTTACATAAAAGATAAAACAATGCCATTCAAAATGGATAAAAATACACTCTTACATAAAAGATAAAACAATGCCATTCAAAATGGATAAAAATACACTCTTACATAAAAGATAAAACAATGCCATTCAAAATGGATAAAAATACACTCTTACATAAAAGATAAAACAATGCCATTCAAAATGGATAAAAATACACTCTTACATAAAAGATAAAACAATGCCATTCAAAATGGATAAAAATACACTCTTACATAAAAGATAAAACAATGCCATTCAAAATGGATAAAAATACACTCTTACATAAAAGATAAAACAATGCCATTCAAAATGGATAAAAATACACTCTTACATAAAAGATAAAACAATGCCATTCAAAATGGATAAAAATACACTCTTACATAAAAGATAAAACAATGCCATTCAAAATGGATAAAAATACACTCTTACATAAAAGATAAAACAATGCCATTCAAAATGGATAAAAATACACTCTTACATAAAAGATAAAACAATGCCATTCAAAATGGATAAAAATACACTCTTACATAAAAGATAAAACAATGCCATTCAAAATGGATAAAAATACACTCTTACATAAAAGATAAAACAATGCCATTCAAAATGGATAAAAATACACTCTTACATAAAAGATAAAACAATGCCATTCAAAATGGATAAAAATACACTCTTACATAAAAGATAAAACAATGCCATTCAAAATGGATAAAAATACACTCTTACATAAAAGATAAAACAATGCCATTCAAAATGGATAAAAATACACTCTTACATAAAAGATAAAACAATGCCATTCAAAATGGATAAAAATACACTCTTACATAAAAGATAAAACAATGCCATTCAAAATGGATAAAAATACACTCTTACATAAAAGATAAAACAATGCCATTCAAAATGGATAAAAATACACTCTTACATAAAAGATAAAACAATGCCATTCAAAATGGATAAAAATACACTCTTACATAAAAGATAAAACAATGCCATTCAAAATGGATAAAAATACACTCTTACATAAAAGATAAAACAATGCCATTCAAAATGGATAAAAATACACTCTTACATAAAAGATAAAACAATGCCATTCAAAATGGATAAAAATACACTCTTACATAAAAGATAAAACAATGCCATTCAAAATGGATAAAAATACACTCTTACATAAAAGATAAAACAATGCCATTCAAAATGGATAAAAATACACTCTTACATAAAAGATAAAACAATGCCATTCAAAATGGATAAAAATACACTCTTACATAAAAGATAAAACAATGCCATTCAAAATGGATAAAAATACACTCTTACATAAAAGATAAAACAATGCCATTCAAAATGGATAAAAATACACTCTTACATAAAAGATAAAACAATGCCATTCAAAATGGATAAAAATACACTCTTACATAAAAGATAAAACAATGCCATTCAAAATGGATAAAAATACACTCTTACATAAAAGATAAAACAATGCCATTCAAAATGGATAAAAATACACTCTTACATAAAAGATAAAACAATGCCATTCAAAATGGATAAAAATACACTCTTACATAAAAGATAAAACAATGCCATTCAAAATGGATAAAAATACACTCTTACATAAAAGATAAAACAATGCCATTCAAAATGGATAAAAATACACTCTTACATAAAAGATAAAACAATGCCATTCAAAATGGATAAAAATACACTCTTACATAAAAGATAAAACAATGCCATTCAAAATGGATAAAAATACACTCTTACATAAAAGATAAAACAATGCCATTCAAAATGGATAAAAATACACTCTTACATAAAAGATAAAACAATGCCATTCAAAATGGATAAAAATACACTCTTACATAAAAGATAAAACAATGCCATTCAAAATGGATAAAAATACACTCTTACATAAAAGATAAAACAATGCCATTCAAAATGGATAAAAATACACTCTTACATAAAAGATAAAACAATGCCATTCAAAATGGATAAAAATACACTCTTACATAAAAGATAAAACAATGCCATTCAAAATGGATAAAAATACACTCTTACATAAAAGATAAAACAATGCCATTCAAAATGGATAAAAATACACTCTTACATAAAAGATAAAACAATGCCATTCAAAATGGATAAAAATACACTCTTACATAAAAGATAAAACAATGCCATTCAAAATGGATAAAAATACACTCTTACATAAAAGATAAAACAATGCCATTCAAAATGGATAAAAATACACTCTTACATAAAAGATAAAACAATGCCATTCAAAATGGATAAAAATACACTCTTACATAAAAGATAAAACAATGCCATTCAAAATGGATAAAAATACACTCTTACATAAAAGATAAAACAATGCCATTCAAAATGGATAAAAATACACTCTTACATAAAAGATAAAACAATGCCATTCAAAATGGATAAAAATACACTCTTACATAAAAGATAAAACAATGCCATTCAAAATGGATAAAAATACACTCTTACATAAAAGATAAAACAATGCCATTCAAAATGGATAAAAATACACTCTTACATAAAAGATAAAACAATGCCATTCAAAATGGATAAAAATACACTCTTACATAAAAGATAAAACAATGCCATTCAAAATGGATAAAAATACACTCTTACATAAAAGATAAAACAATGCCATTCAAAATGGATAAAAATACACTCTTACATAAAAGATAAAACAATGCCATTCAAAATGGATAAAAATACACTCTTACATAAAAGATAAAACAATGCCATTCAAAATGGATAAAAATACACTCTTACATAAAAGATAAAACAATGCCATTCAAAATGGATAAAAATACACTCTTACATAAAAGATAAAACAATGCCATTCAAAATGGATAAAAATACACTCTTACATAAAAGATAAAACAATGCCATTCAAAATGGATAAAAATACACTCTTACATAAAAGATAAAACAATGCCATTCAAAATGGATAAAAATACACTCTTACATAAAAGATAAAACAATGCCATTCAAAATGGATAAAAATACACTCTTACATAAAAGATAAAACAATGCCATTCAAAATGGATAAAAATACACTCTTACATAAAAGATAAAACAATGCCATTCAAAATGGATAAAAATACACTCTTACATAAAAGATAAAACAATGCCATTCAAAATGGATAAAAATACACTCTTACATAAAAGATAAAACAATGCCATTCAAAATGGATAAAAATACACTCTTACATAAAAGATAAAACAATGCCATTCAAAATGGATAAAAATACACTCTTACATAAAAGATAAAACAATGCCATTCAAAATGGATAAAAATACACTCTTACATAAAAGATAAAACAATGCCATTCAAAATGGATAAAAATACACTCTTACATAAAAGATAAAACAATGCCATTCAAAATGGATAAAAATACACTCTTACATAAAAGATAAAACAATGCCATTCAAAATGGATAAAAATACACTCTTACATAAAAGATAAAACAATGCCATTCAAAATGGATAAAAATACACTCTTACATAAAAGATAAAACAATGCCATTCAAAATGGATAAAAATACACTCTTACATAAAAGATAAAACAATGCCATTCAAAATGGATAAAAATACACTCTTACATAAAAGATAAAACAATGCCATTCAAAATGGATAAAAATACACTCTTACATAAAAGATAAAACAATGCCATTCAAAATGGATAAAAATACACTCTTACATAAAAGATAAAACAATGCCATTCAAAATGGATAAAAATACACTCTTACATAAAAGATAAAACAATGCCATTCAAAATGGATAAAAATACACTCTTACATAAAAGATAAAACAATGCCATTCAAAATGGATAAAAATACACTCTTACATAAAAGATAAAACAATGCCATTCAAAATGGATAAAAATACACTCTTACATAAAAGATAAAACAATGCCATTCAAAATGGATAAAAATACACTCTTACATAAAAGATAAAACAATGCCATTCAAAATGGATAAAAATACACTCTTACATAAAAGATAAAACAATGCCATTCAAAATGGATAAAAATACACTCTTACATAAAAGATAAAACAATGCCATTCAAAATGGATAAAAATACACTCTTACATAAAAGATAAAACAATGCCATTCAAAATGGATAAAAATACACTCTTACATAAAAGATAAAACAATGCCATTCAAAATGGATAAAAATACACTCTTACATAAAAGATAAAACAATGCCATTCAAAATGGATAAAAATACACTCTTACATAAAAGATAAAACAATGCCATTCAAAATGGATAAAAATACACTCTTACATAAAAGATAAAACAATGCCATTCAAAATGGATAAAAATACACTCTTACATAAAAGATAAAACAATGCCATTCAAAATGGATAAAAATACACTCTTACATAAAAGATAAAACAATGCCATTCAAAATGGATAAAAATACACTCTTACATAAAAGATAAAACAATGCCATTCAAAATGGATAAAAATACACTCTTACATAAAAGATAAAACAATGCCATTCAAAATGGATAAAAATACACTCTTACATAAAAGATAAAACAATGCCATTCAAAATGGATAAAAATACACTCTTACATAAAAGATAAAACAATGCCATTCAAAATGGATAAAAATACACTCTTACATAAAAGATAAAACAATGCCATTCAAAATGGATAAAAATACACTCTTACATAAAAGATAAAACAATGCCATTCAAAATGGATAAAAATACACTCTTACATAAAAGATAAAACAATGCCATTCAAAATGGATAAAAATACACTCTTACATAAAAGATAAAACAATGCCATTCAAAATGGATAAAAATACACTCTTACATAAAAGATAAAACAATGCCATTCAAAATGGATAAAAATACACTCTTACATAAAAGATAAAACAATGCCATTCAAAATGGATAAAAATACACTCTTACATAAAAGATAAAACAATGCCATTCAAAATGGATAAAAATACACTCTTACATAAAAGATAAAACAATGCCATTCAAAATGGATAAAAATACACTCTTACATAAAAGATAAAACAATGCCATTCAAAATGGATAAAAATACACTCTTACATAAAAGATAAAACAATGCCATTCAAAATGGATAAAAATACACTCTTACATAAAAGATAAAACAATGCCATTCAAAATGGATAAAAATACACTCTTACATAAAAGATAAAACAATGCCATTCAAAATGGATAAAAATACACTCTTACATAAAAGATAAAACAATGCCATTCAAAATGGATAAAAATACACTCTTACATAAAAGATAAAACAATGCCATTCAAAATGGATAAAAATACACTCTTACATAAAAGATAAAACAATGCCATTCAAAATGGATAAAAATACACTCTTACATAAAAGATAAAACAATGCCATTCAAAATGGATAAAAATACACTCTTACATAAAAGATAAAACAATGCCATTCAAAATGGATAAAAATACACTCTTACATAAAAGATAAAACAATGCCATTCAAAATGGATAAAAATACACTCTTACATAAAAGATAAAACAATGCCATTCAAAATGGATAAAAATACACTCTTACATAAAAGATAAAACAATGCCATTCAAAATGGATAAAAATACACTCTTACATAAAAGAGAAGTTGTTGACATTTTATCTGAGATCAATCTCTCACACAATATTTTCTGTCAATATGTCATTTCAATATGTGGGAAGATGCAAGAGTTCTAATGCTTGTGATTTTTATTACAATGTAATGTGTAGTTCTAATGCTTGTGATATAGTACCATGTTAAGTGTAGTTATAATCTTGTGATATAGTACCATAGTGTTTGTAGTTCTAATGCTTGTGGTGTAGTTCCAATGCTTGTGATGTAGTTCCAATGCTTGTGATGTAGTTCCAATGCTTGTGATGTTGTACCATATTATGTGTAATTCTAATGTTTGTGTTGTATTGCCATGTTATGTGTAGTTCTAATGCTTGTGATATAATACCATGTTATGTGTAGTTCTAATGCATGTGGTGTAGTTCCAATGCTTGTGATGTAGTTCCAATGCTTGTGATGTAGTTCCAATGCTTGTGATATAGTACCATGTTGTGTAGTTCTAATGCTTGTGATGTAGTGCCATGTTATGTCTAGTTATAATCTTGTGATGTAGTACCATGTTATGTGTAGTTCTAATCTTGTGATGTAGTACCATGTTATGTGTAGTTCTAATCTTGTGATGTAGTACCATGTTATGTGTAGTTCTAATGCTTGTGATATAGTACCATGTTATGTGTAGTTATAATCTTGTGATGTAGTACCATGTTATGTGTAGTTCTAATCTTGTGATGTAGTGCCATGTTATGTGTAGTTATAATCTTGTGATGTAGTACCATGTTATGTGCAGTTATAATCTTGTGATGTAGTGCCATGTTATGTGTAGTTCTAATCATGTGATGTAGTACCATGTTATGTGTAGTTCTAATGCTTGTGATATAGTACCATGTTATGTGTAGTTCTAATCTTGTGATGTAGTACCATGTTATGTGTAGTTCTAATGCTTGTGATATAGTACCATGTTATGTGTAGTTCTAATGCTTGTGATATAGTACCATGTTATGTGTAGTTATAATCTTGTGATGTAGTACCATGTTATGTGTAGTTCTAATCTTGTGATGTAGTGCCATGTTATGTGTAGTTCTAATCTTGTGATATAGTACCATGTTATGTGTAGTTCTAATGCTTGTGATATAGTACCATGTTATGTGTAGTTATAATCTTGTGATGTAATACCATGTTATGTGTAGTTATAATCTTGTGATGTAGTACCATGTTATGTGTAGTTATAATCTTGTGATATAGTACCATGTTATGTGTAGTTATAATCTTGTGATGTAGTACCATGTTATGTATAGTTATAATCTTGTGATGTAGTACCATGTTATGTGTAGTTCTAATGCTTGTGATATAGTACCATGTTATGTGTAGTTATAATCTTGTGATGTAGTACCATGTTATGTGTAGTTATAATCTTGTGATGTAGTACCATGTTATGTGTAGTTCTAATGCTTATGATATAGTACCATGTTATGTGTAGTTATAATCTTGTGATGTAGTGCCATGTTATGTGTAGTTATAATCTTGTGATGTAGTACCATGTTATGTGTAGTTCTAATGCTTGTGATGTAGTTCCAATGCTTGTGATGTAGTTCCAATGCTTGTGGTGTAGTACCATATTATGTATAGTTCTAATGCTTGTGATTTAGTGCCATGTTATCTGTAGTGAAAATTCATTACCAATAAATCTTCAAGGTCTAATCTAGAACCCGTCAAATAAATGGTTATTAGCGAAAAGATGATTAATATTCGGCGGACCTGAGTGGCCAAGTGTTGTTATGGATGTTCAAACATCACATTAAAGACAGTAATATTTAGCATGGTTCAGTGTCCAAGGATACAAAAGTATTTTGAGCGGCCCCTAGTTGCTAAGTGATCTAAAGCGCTCTCTGTTACGGATCACGCCATCTCACCTCTGTCTGTGTGGGTTCAAGTCTCAGATTTGGCTAATGTGGGTATGTGAGAAAGCTTGCCAGTAGCTTCTCGTGGGTCAGTGATTCTTTCCATGGGCTATTCCTCCAAGCTATTTTTGTTGTTGTTGTTGTAGATTTTGACGCCATTTTTCAACACACACTTGGTCCTAGAACTATTATATGTTGCTAAATCAGTGGAAATTCATGCTGATTCAGGCATTGTATCGGAAAAAGATTCTTGCTTCTTCCCACATATGGAAATGACATAACAACAGAGACAATATTTTTCCGCCTATTAATTGTTGTTATTGTATTTGTTGTAGGGTTTAATGCCATTTTTCAGCACAAGATAGGCTATACATGGTGGCCAGTATTATTGGTGGAGGAAGAACCCGGGAAAACCCATTGAAAGAACCACCGACCCACGACAAGCTACTGGCAAGCTTTCTCACATACCCACAATATAGCCGAATCTTAGACTCGAACCCACGCAGACAAGTGAGATAGCAGTTATCTGTGATGGATAGCGCTTTAGACCACTAGGGGTCGCCCAAAGTATTTTTGTACCCTTGGACACTTAGCCATGCTAAATATTATTGCATGCAATAAATGCCCAGCATGATGCCTAAACCCTAGTTTACCTCCGCTTTTCCTATTGTCCAGATTGATTGCTGTATAAATGCTGCTAAGCATAATTTTCACTGCCACTCTCCAAGTGCGGTCGTTGATGGGATGAGGGCTGATAGAGGAATATTCACAAATTTACATGTACATAGACAGGTTTTCTGAAGTTCCTTTACTTTTGTGTTGTAGCTGATGCTTTCTGAATGGCTAGTAGAGGTGCCAGCTGACTTTGAACAGGAATGGTTGATGGTGGTTTGTCCCTTTGGAAAACGCTGTCTTGTTGTGGCATCACAGGTAAATGTACCATCCAGCTTTGTCTAGTTGAATGAAAGTGTACCAAATCTGTCTTTTAACTGGTTAACAGGCATCAGATTGACATATATGCCAATCATTACACTTTATTTTCATCAAATTATATCTTATGCTTTCATGTGTTTGGATTGTACTTTTCTGGAACTTTTAAAGAAAGAAAAAATAAAGCAATAAAAGTTGTGCTTGTAATTTATATCATCATCTCTTTCATTCCACTTGTCATAAAAAAATTAAAATAAAATCAAAATAAAAAGACTGCTGAATATAAATAGCACAAGAGCTATTTTTCCTAGTTTTCTATTTATAGCAACTACACAACTCATTTCCAAGAAAATGGGCAGGTTTCTTTACTATGAAACTTTGTCTTGTAGATGTATTATATTTGCAATGAATATTTTTTGCAGACCAGTCTGTACTTTTAAAGAACATGGTGACAGATATTACGCAAAATAGACTTACCGGTTATGTTCCAGATGAAATTTCTTATCGGACAGGTTCTTTTAAATTGCTTCAGAAATGTGTAAAGAAGAATATGAGAGTGAAACTATACTGCAATCAAATTGAGGACAGAATCAGTGTACTTTTAGTTATTTGTACTTGGTGAAAGTTTTTTATTCTATGCAGGGCAGAAAAGTTGCAGAGTTATCTGAAGGATTTTAAAGTTTGAAGTCCAAGTCCACATTTTTAAATCAACTAGGAGTTAATAATGAGAGATTAAGGACAAGAAATGAAAATTCTTTGAAAAAGGAGCATACACTACTGATACTTTAATTGTAGAACTGAAATCGAGAACATTCAGACTTTTATGGTAGAACTGAAATCGAGAACTTTCAGACTTTTATGGTAGAACTGAGATTTAAGCATTCAGACTTTTATGGTAGAACTGAGATTAAAGCATTCAGACTTTTATGGTAGAACTGAGATTAAAGCATTCAGACTTTTATGGTAGAACTGAGATTAAAGCATTCAGACTTTTATGGTAGAACTGAGATTTAAGCATTCAGACTTTTATGGTAGAACTGAGATTAAAGCATTCAGACTTTTGTGGTAGAACTGAGATTTAAGCATTCAGACTTTGATTGTAGAACTGAGATCAAAGAATTTAGACTTTAATGAAAGAACTGAGATTAAAGCATTCAGACTTTTATGGTAGAACTGAGATTAAAGCATTCAGACTTTTATGGTAGAACTGAGATTTAAGCATTCAGACTTTTATGGTAGAACTGAGATTAAAGCATTCAGACTTTTATGGTAGAACTGAGATTTAAGCATTCAGACTTTTATGGTAGAACTGAGATTTAAGCATTCAGACTTTGATTGTAGAACTGAGATCAAAGAATTTAGACTTTAATGAAAGAACTGAGATCTGGAGCACTCCGACTTTTATGATTGAGCTGAAATCTCAATCTTTATTCTGTTCAGGACAGTAGAATAATAAGGTGGCACTCGACAATTTCATATTTTGCATAGGGTTAGATTTTTAAAGAAAAAGAATTTCCCTGGTTTTCCTCACTGATTATACTGGCTGTTCAAAAGATATTTTATGTATGTTAGGTATTAATCAGAGAATTTTGAACTCACATTATTTTGTTGCATGATTGTTGTGTGTAATATCATATATAGGGTATACAGCATGACTTTACAATTAATGTGCACCTGTAAAAAGCCTGCTAGCTCCACTTGTTCATTTTCACTTCCTGGATTTCAGAGGTCAAATTTTATGCTAAAAAAAGAGAGCCAATAACTTTTTCACATTTTATATATTTGGATTGCACTTTCAGGAGCTACTAATGTCTAGTTTGGCAAAATTCCTTATTCTTATTAACTGCTCTTAATGTACTTTAAGACTAATTCAAGCTGATTTTTCCTGAGCAAAGGATAGTAATCATTTATGTTAGCTGTGCACTTTAGATCATGTACAATTTCCACAAGTTCATATAAAAAAATTTAAGCCACAGTACATGAAACTAACATCAAGATATACCAATATTCTCTCCATTGTGCATGTTGCAAATGTAAACATTTACCTTACACCTGTCAGTCTTTCATAATATCTATAGAGTTACCCCAAAAGCAACCACTATAAGCTTAAATATTTCATCCAGATTTTGAAAATACATATGGGTCACTGAGTTTAGATTTCACACGAAGTGCCTAATTTAAGACT
This sequence comes from Unio delphinus, assembly GCA_029339505.1. Classification (NCBI taxonomy): domain Eukaryota; kingdom Metazoa; phylum Mollusca; class Bivalvia; order Unionida; family Unionidae; genus Unio; species Unio delphinus. The sequence goes on along the minus strand of JAQISU010000198.1, from coordinate 4,946,509 downwards.
GAAATAATCAAATGTTATTTCAGGGTTCAACAAATGTTTACTCTAAGACTGGCTATAGAGTCAACACATTCCCATCCCACCTTCCTGGTGGTAACAGAAAGCAACACGGCAAATACAGAGGTAAGATCTGTTCAATGTAAGTCAGAGGCAGATTTTAGTCTCAATATTTGCCTCATCTGCATCAGCAAGCAAGACATGGTCACATTATTTTTGTTTGTCATCACCTGGGGTAGCAAGAAACCAGTGTAGTGTTAACCTTTGATGACAAATGTTTTCAAGGATTGTCAGATTTATTTCCTGGCACTGTCAGGCTTGTTTCTTGGTGCTGGCCCAACATAAACTTTCACAAAGACTTGGTGATTTTGTGGAACAAGCAGTTTGTCAGAGTTATTATCAGCATGTTCGAGTGCTTTGAATATTTTGATGTACCTGTCAGTTCATCTATCCATTTGCCCATAACTCTTGTCTCCTAAAGGAGGTGAAAGTTCACCAAACATGGTCCGTTAATTGTACCATGGTAACCATATTAAGATTGCTCTGGGTGGTCAAGAATCTTTATACATTAGGAGCTTTGAAATTCTCAGTTCCTTCAGTTGTTAGGAAAGATGGAGTTGAATGTAGTTATTCTTTATTTAGTGTGGCTTACAAATTTTAAACTGAAAATTGATGCATGATAAAAAGTTGTTCCTCCAGTGAGCGATATCATTAAACTACATTATTGTACAAGTGTTAGATGAATAAATTGACTATTACCGATTACTGGTACATGGTACAGACCTGCCAACCCTTACAATTTTGTCATAAGTCTTACAAAAATTACCTTTATAATATGGCATACAAGCAAATACTATTGAAAAATGATCGTTGCCAAAAAATCAGGATAATTGGTTCCTCCGGGTTTGATTTGGATCTGGGTTTCATGATAGAATTAGTGAAATTAGTCAGGGAACTAGACTTAATTTACAGCAGCACCCCAGATGCTTTAAACTGCACCTATTGCTTCATGTGAAGCATCTGCATAATCAAACTATTGATTATATAATTTTTGTTAAATGGCGTCCAGAAAGCAATGAATGTTAAAGACGAATGGGAAAATAAGCTTCTTGAAAGGTGTTAATATTCAACAGAGAAGAATAAAAAGGAGTATTCATATTCTTGTCAATAAAAGCTGGAAAGGACACAATTATGTTTATTTGGACATCATCTGCCAATTTGAAGGAATATGTATCGTGGCAGGAGATATGATTGCTGTCGTCATGTAAAATGGAAAAATAATTTCCAAGAATTATATCAAGTTGAGACATAACAATAAGCCATTGAGCTGCAATGGTTTGGAACTAGAGTTTGTGCAACTGTCCTAGTGGTAAATAAAGTCTACGTAGACTTTACAAACTTTTCAGTTGAACATTATGTTTATCGTCACTGTGTCAAACTTTTAATTATGTTTTCCAGCTTTAGAGTTGCAGTTATTTATATTTTGTTGCACCGTGCTAAAAACTGGTCAGTCTTACAACAAAAAAATCAACTGCCTTACTGAGACTGACAAATCACGGTTGGCAGATCTGCATCATGGAATACAAGATACATATGAGACTCATTGGATAGTTTCTGTTAGTTTGCTGAAAAGCGATTACCATTTTTGACCCAACAAGGACCCAGGGAACTTAGGCAATTAATTTGTTTTGCTTGGTAAATACTTGCATTAAATGTGGTTCTTCCCTTTTCCCATCATTCCAAGCTGTGTTGATGACCAGTATGTGTGCTGTCTCCTCTTTTCCCATCATTCCAAGCTGTGTTGATGACCAGTATGTGTGCTCTCTCCTCTTTTCCCACCATTCCAAGCTGTGTTGATGATCAGTATGTGTGCAATCTCCCCTTTTCCCATCATTCCAAGCTGTGTTGATGACCAGTATGTGTGCTCTCTCCTCTTTTGCCATCATTCCAAGCTGTGTTGATGACCAGTATGTGTGCTCTCTTCCCTTTTCCCATCATTCCAAGCTGTGTTGATGACCAGTATGTGTGCTCTCTCCTCTTTTCCCACCATTCCAAGCTGTGTTGATGATCAGTATGTGTGCACTCTCCCCTTTTCCCATCGTTCCAAGCTGTGTTGATGACCAGTATGTGTGCTCTTTTCTCTCCCCATCATTCCAAGCTGTGTTGATGACCAGTATGTGTGCCTCTCTTCCCTTTTCCCATCATTCCAAGCTGTGTTTTTGTTTGTTTTTTATGGTTTAATGCCATTTTTAAGCACAATATAGGCTATACATGGCAGCCAGTATCAATGGTGGAGGAAGAATCCGGAAAACCCCAGGAAAGAACCACAGACCCACGAGAAGCTACTGGCAAGCTTTCTCACATAACTACATTAGCCGAATCTTAGACTCGAAGCCACGCAGACAGAGGTGAGATGACAGTGATCAGTAACGGACAGTGCTTTAGACCACACGGCCACTCTGGGCCACTCCAGGCTGTGTTGATGACTAGTATTTGTACTTCTCTTCCCTTTTCCCATCATTCCAAGCTGTGTTGATGACCAGTATGTGTGCTCTCTCTTCTTTTCCCATCATTCCAAGCTGTGTTGATGACCAATATTTGTGCCTCTCTTCCCTTTTCCCATCATTCCAAGCTGTGTTGATGACCAGTATGTGTGCTCTCTTCCCTTTTCCCATCATTCCAAGCTGTGTTGATGACCAGTATGCATGCTGTCTTCCCTTTTCCCATCATTCCAAGCTGTGTTGATGACCAGTATGTGTGCTCTCTCCCCTTTTCCCATCATTCCAAGCTGTGTTGATGACCAGTATGTATGCTTTCTTCCCTTTTCCCATCAGACCAGGCTCTATGTACAATGAGACCAAGAAAATCCCAGAGTACAATCCTAATTATGTTAAAAAATTTAAGTTCACAAATCTTGGCATGTTTATTGATTATTATCAGTGTGTAATGTTTCATTATAAGTTATGGATTAAAATCATGGGCCATGTTAATGATTATTTTCAGTGTGTAATGTTTCATTATAAGATATGGATCAAAATCATGATCCATGTTAATGATTATTTTCAGTGTGTTATGTTTCATTATAAGTTATTGATCAAAATCATGGTCCATGTTAATGATTATTTTCAGTGTGTAATGTTTCATTATAAGTTATGGATTAAAATCATGGTCCATGTTAATGATTATTTCAGTGTGTAATGTTTCATTATAAGTTATGGATTAAAATCATGGTCAATGTTAATGATTATTTTCAGTGTGTAATTTTTCATTATAAGTTGTGGATCAAAATCATGGTCCATGTTAATGATTATTTTCAGTGTGTAATGTTTCATAACAAGTTATGGATCAAAATCATGGTCAATGTTAATGATTATTTTCAGTGTGTAATTTTTCATTATAAGTTGTGGATCAAAATCATGGTCCATGTTAATGATTATTTCAGTGTGTAATGTTTCATTATAAGTTATGCATCAAAATCATGGTCCATGTTAATGATTATTTTCAGTGTGTAATGTTTCATTATAAGTTGTGGATCAAAATCATGGTCCATGTTAATGATTATTTCAGTGTGTAATGTTTCATTATAAGTTGTGGATCAAAATCGTGGTCCATGTTAATGATTATTTTCAGTGTGTAATGTTTCATTATAAGTTGTGGATTAAAATCATGGTCCTGTTTACTAATTATTATCAGTGTGTAATGCATGGTCCAGTTTAATGATTATATGTGATGTGATGTGATTTGGATTTTTAACATAGCTTTTACAATCTGTACCGTTATATTGCTACAATTTTTTGTGTGAAAAATACTCACAACATCAACAAGACATCTATCATGTGTTCATTGATTTCAAAAAGGCTTTTGATAGAGTGTGGCATGAGGCATTGTGGGCCACAATGAAGAAGTACAACATGGGTCAAAAGTTGACCAACACCATCAAGCAGCTAAACGCCAAGGCTACCAGTGCATTAATTGCTCAAGGTTCTGTGGGGGACTGGTTCAAGACTACAGCTGGAGTACAGCAAGGCTGTCTCCTGTCACCCACACTTTTCAACATCTACTTAGATTGTATCATGAGCGAAGCCCTGGAAAACCATTGTGGGACAGTCAGCATTGGAGGGCGTAACATCACCAACCTCCGCTTTGCAGACGACATTGATGGGCTGGCAGGCAGTGAAGATGTTCTTGCCACCTTAGTTAAGAACCTGGATAAAACATCTTCCAGATTTGACATGGAGATAAGTGCCGAGAAGACAAATCTGATGACAAACAGTGGCAAACAAATCTTGACCAAGATTAAAGTCAGAGGACAGGAACTGGAAACAGTGGCCAATTCAGTTATCTTGGTTCCATAATCACAGAGGAAGGATCAAGAGCAGAAATTTTGTCACGAGCAGCGCAAACAACGGCAGCTATGTCAAAGCTAAGACCCATCTGGAGAGACAAGAACATCTGTCTGAAAACTAAAATCAGACTATTGAGAGCACTAGTCATCTCAATCTTTCTGTATTCATGTGAGGCCTGGACCCTGACAGCAGAATTACAACGAAGAATTCAGGCACTTGAAATGATATGCTACAGAACCATCCTTGGCATCTCTTACATGGACCACATCAGAAATGAAGAAGTGCGTGACACCATCAGGCACAAAGTAGGCCATTATGAAGACCTCCTCACCATTGTCAAAAAGAGAAAGATGAAATGGTATGGCCATGTCAGTAGAGCCAACAGTCTATCCACAACAGTATTGCAGGGTAGTGTCCAAGGTGGTAGAAGGAGAGGTAGACAGAGAAAAAAGTGGAGTGACAACATTACAGAATGGACCAGAAAAAGTTTTGCAGAGACACAGGCATTGGCACATGATCGAGTCAAGTGGAGGGAACTGGTCAGATGTTCAGCAGCACAGTGCCTCAATGACCACACTAGGTCAAGAGACTGATGATGCTGATGATTGCTACAATATCTGCAGTGTGGCAGTTAATAGAGATGTCTAGCACTGTGGCATCATGCCTCAGACTTGTAGCATGATGTCCCACCCAGTCACATTTATCCTTACACCAGTCTGATCAGTCCTAATACTAACCTCTTAATGCTGAATGCCACGTGAGGCATCTGTTAGTACCATTTTTATGTCATGGGTATGACTCCGCCAGTGATCGAACCCACAGCTTCCTGTGTCTGAGGTGGACACTCTAACCACTAGGCCACTCGAACAGTCTTAATGACTATATATTTGTATATAATGTTTGGAATTGGTTGTGGACCAATATCATGGTCCTGTTTAATGATTATATATGGTTTTTACTGTTTGAAAATAAGTTATAGATCAGTAAAGTGGTAAAGTCTTGCTACATGCTGTTTATAGTGAGACAAAATGAAATTCAGTTCTCAGCCACCAATCAGATAAGGACATATTAATTAGTGTAAGTAAAGAAAATGGAAAAACAGAACATAGCCTATAACATGACATAGAAAAGTCTGCATAAAGCTATATGTGAATAGTGTAAAACAAATGAAAAGCTGTATTAAAATGATAGATACCAATTTGAAGTATCCTGCTTGTTTGAGATGGCAGAGTTTATATTGTCCACAGCGATTTAATCCTTAAGTTAATAATTTTAATACAAGGTGGGAACAATGTATTATGATTACACAAACCTCATTGGCATCACTGTTTTTTTTATTACTGCTTCATGTCAGTCAGACATGTATTTGGCTTAGTTTCAATTTTAATTTAAAAGTACAAATTTTGCATGTAATGATGGGAGTAAAGTCAGAATAGTTCTTGACATGGTTCGATTATGAATAAAGAGTTCATCAAATGATGCTCTAATATTAATTTGCAGCAAGATGTGACAATCATTTTCTGTGTCAGGCCATCAAGGTTTTGGGTAATTATTCCATATTTTTGTTCTAAGCTGCACAATAGATTCCTATGATGCTTGGCATCAATTATTATGAGGCCAGTATAATTAATTATATGACATGCTTTTACTTTGGAACGAGGTTTCAGTTGTAGAGAATTTGCATGAAGATTTTTCATTTACTTATTATTTCCTAACACTGTTGGTATACTTTTTTCATACTTTGGATGAATCATTATGAATTGTAGTTGAGTCATCCTCAGGCATGCTTACCTGTCCATTGAGTAGTGGGTCAAGGTCACAGTCATATACAATTTGCTATAGCAGTTCATTTCTTAACCATTCATCTTTGGTGTCCATATCACATGTTTCAATTATTGATGCTGGCTCAGGTCTTATTCCTTTCCTTGCAGCCAGTGTTACAGAAGGCAAATTACACTGTTCGTCCATGTTTGATATATGGCTGGCCAGTTTAAACCTTTGGTATAAATATTTTGAAAGGTGATATCTTATATTTATATCAGTTGTTTATATTTATGTTTTGTCCACAGCTGCACAAGTGGGATGGAACATCCCTATAGAATAAAGTTCAAAGAGTTCCTAAGTTAAGGTCACAGGAGCATTTGTTTAATTCTTAGATTTGTAGTCGGTGGTTAAAATTCTTATTTGATCTGTTACTGTTCTCATTAATTATCTGATATAGTGTTTCTTGTCTCAAAACTGTGTCACTATGCTTTTTTTGAGTGGATCACCATGATCAACCTTAACATTTGGAATTTCCTACCCAAGTGTTTTTTTAAAAGCATTTTCGGGCTGCTTGGTTTTCACTCAAATGGTTGAGAACCACTGATGTAATAGATATTTCAAAGAACTTTACCATGGGATATAAAACAGCACTATGGAATTTCAGGTCAAAGATTAAAGTCACAGTAATCAATGAAAGTTTTGGGAAATACCTATAGTTTTGACATTTGATTTGATTCAGATTCACCATTGTATGTTTAGCATTCTTCAGAATGATGGATGGAAATGATCAAAGTTCAAGATCACTGGGTGAAGAACTTTAGAATTTTAGTTAACTGTTTAAAGTTGTTTGATGTAACATCTGTTGCCATTGAGTGATTTTTATCTGAATTGGCCGATACAACATTTGCAGAGAGGATGAAATATTTTTAGAGACGGGTTGGTGAAATGTCCTTATTTGTGGTCACAGGGACGGATTGTTTGAGAGCATTTGCTAAGGCAACATTAAGTTGGTGTTACCTGATGCATGAGAGTACAGGGTGTTCAGGCTGAAAGTGATTTTTTGCTGGATTTTGTACAAATACATTGAATACCTATAGAGGTATTTACTGACTCATTCTTTTATATTGGTGACAGATAATTGCATTCTGGACTGTCTTTACAATGAAATGGATAAAACCTACTATGTGTTGGATATCATGTCATGGAAGGATCATCCTGTTTATGACAGTGAGGTAAGAAATCAATTGTACAATGAGACTGGTTCACACTTGTAAAATGTGTGCACATTGCTGAAATTAGCTTGATTCAGCAACAGAATATAACATGTTTAGTAATTTTTGTATGCCACCTGCAGTTGCAGAAAGGGGCATATTGCTTTGCTGTCTATGACATAGAAAAATTTATTTTAGTAGACATATTTATAGTGATATGTAGATAATGTGCATAGATTTTCAAAAATCATCATGCAATTTTTAATTTATTTTTAAATTTATTACACACTTTTTAACCTTTTTTAGATTTAGACATTTTGACAAAAACCTTGTTGCCACAGTTAAACATGATTTATGTTTGTATGCATAAATTGATTACCTGATTAGATTTCTCACCATCATAGAAATTTGTAAAACTTTTGGAAGTTTTGAAATTTTGGGGTTGTTTTAAATGGCTGCAGGTGGGGCATACTTGTTTTATACATTTTTGTATAGGTAGTTTGTAAAACTCAAGTAATTAAATCTGTAATTGATTTTAACATTTTTTAAACTAACAGTCAATAACAGTGTGCTAAATTCAGACATTTGCCCTAGAAAAACTTTGCACTTTGCACCTGCAGGCATACTATGCATGTATGATATTTAATGATGCAATCCTGTTTGTATAGTGCTAATAACAAATGCAGAAATCTTGCCTAAATCAGTCCAAAAGTAACTAGTAATAGTATTATCCACTTTTGAGGACAAAGATAAAAGCCAGCAATATGGAGAAAATTGTTAAAGCTACATTAAGAACCCAAATCACACATAGTTGGGCAGTTCTGGTTGGGTGTCATGCCTGCAACTCTTGGATTACATGTCTGCCACTCAGAGCTAGCATTGCTCCCTGTTTTGAATTGAGTACTGAATTCAAGTTAAAAGAACTTGTGCAACTAAGATGAAATAAGTAAAGTTCATATTTCTAAAATTAAGGTCATATTAATTGAAGAAATAATCAAGTTCTTATTTCTAAAATTAAGGTCATATTAATTGGATAAATCTTCATTTGAATGGTTAATGGCATCCATACATATGATTAGAGATTGAACTAGTTTTCTTCCATGTCCCATGTCTAGATTAAGCAATTTAATCAACCAAAGTCATAATTAGATACACATCTGCTTTTATGTCAGTGGCTTTGCTCTACCAGTTTAGATAAGAAGGTAAAGAATTTTTCATCAGCTCACAGTCAAAAGAAACTTTGGGCTATTCCATTTAAACATACTTGAGAAGCAAGACAGTGAGAAGCAAGACATGGCTTTCACTTGTCTGCATCATTGTTATCATTGTTATCAGCAATTCAGAATTTTGGTATCATTCTTCATTTTATTAGACAGTTTTTTTTTCATTTTTTTCTCCTAATTTTTTGAACTTATTCAACTGTTGATTTTTTGTGGCTCCTTTATCAACTGATTTGTCAGCTTAATCTTGAGACGTATGTTCATGTTTAATTTGACCTCACTGAATCAAAACAATTAAGTATCAATTTATTATCATTAGGCCTCAACCAAATTCTGTGGAATAGCATGTTGTTTTACCTACTATATATCTGTCCAACCAGTATATCAGACATCTTTTATGCTGAATAAATTTTGAAAGAACTTATGAATTGCAACCAAATTGTTATACAAGATTTGCTTACAAGAAGACCTAGATTAGATTTGATTTTCACCTGTTTATGTCAACATTTGGTTCACCTGTGATGACTATTGGATGTTTGCTCTACAAATCCCAGGTTGACATTTTCTCTATTATTTCAAATGGAGGGTTTTTGAAATATACCATATTGGCCCTGGGCATCCATGATGTCTGGTCATATTTCTAGTTTTCATTTGTCTTTTGCAGACAGAATTCCGCTTTTTTTGGCTGCAGAGCAAGTTTGCTGAAGTTCCTGAAGTTGGCATTGCTAGCAAACTTAACCCAGTAAGTTGACTAATATTGTTAGAAATCCATTTTTCCCCCAGTTCAATCTTTAGGCATGATGGTACCTGAGTTCTGATATATAATTATGTTGAATCTTGAATTTAATACACATGTAGAAATGTTATTTTCCTTGGTAGCATGAAGAGGAAGGTTTTAGCAGAACACCACAGAATTAGCATTTATTGCAAGCCAAACTTATTTTCAGTACCGTATTTTCCGCCCTATAAGTCGCTCCTGGGTATAAGTCGCGGGAGGGGGAAATCCAGATAATTTTGGAAAATTCAACAGATAAGTCGCTCCTGCGTATAAGTCGCTCCTGCGCACTAACCGTAATCACGTTTTTGATACCGCCAGCCATTGCATACGAATTGGTAATTTCCAACAACGTGTACGTATATTCTTGTTTGAAATTTTAAAAATAGAAATATAAGTAAATAAGATTTATAAATAATGTTTATTAAGTAAATAATAGCGCCACTTGTCTTCTTTTTTTATGCCAGTCACGCACAAGCTTCTCGCTTACGTTAAATTTTCTTACTGCTACGACGTTTAACTTAAATTCTGCATCATACCTTTTTTGCGTGGTAGTTGTAGGTGCCATGAATAAACTGTATTGACTTACGCTAATATAACAATTTTAAATCATACAACGTTATTGTGAAACTATCTTTTTTTGATGCTCCATGGTATGAACGGTCTGTATTTATATACCGGTCAATTCCACAACCCGAGCGAACTTCAAAGGCACTTTATAAAACAATTGAAGTTGTTCGCCAGCCTTCCAGTTTTTTTTATTAATTACTTTGAAGTTCTCTCAATGAAGCCAGTCTCGGTATTCCGGTCAATTTCCACAACCCGAGCAAACTTCAAAGGCACTTTATAAAACAATTGATTCGGAAGTTGTCCGCCAGCCTTCCAGTTTTTTTTATTAATTACTTTGAAGTTCTCTCAATGAAGCCAGTCTCGGTATTCCGGTCAATTTCCACAACCCGAGCGAACTTCAAAGGCACTTTATAAAACAATTGAAGTTGTCCGCCAGTCTTCCAGTTTTTTTTTATTAATTACTTTGAAGTTCTCTCAATGAAGCCAGTCTCAGTATTCCGGTCAATTTCACACCCAGAGCGAACTTCAAAGGCATTTTATACGACAACTGAAATTGTTCGCCAGCCTTCCAGTTTTTTTATTAATTACTTTGGAGTTCTCTCCATGAAGCCAGTCTCGGGTTAATCCAGAGTTTTTATAAACTATTGAAGTAAATTATGAAGCGCTACCGGTACATTTAAATACATATATTGTAGCGACATCTGACGAACACTTTGCTTGAAGCACGTGGTGAATAATAAAAGAAAAACAATGGCAATCGTAATTTCAATATTTTTTTTAATTAATAACAACAAATTTTAACACATATATATTATAACTAAATATTATTTGATTATTTAATTTGATATTCTTGTAGTCTAATACTTACGTGTATGTAAGTTTCGAGCAATTGGCTTGCCGGTATACCGTAGATATATTTCGCTATAACACAGCATCACTGCGCATCAGTCATATCAGTCGTTAAAAAAATTATTTATCGTATAAGTCGCTCCTGCGTATAAGTCGCACACGTCATTTGAAAGAAAAAAAACGAAAAAAGTAGCGACTTATACCCCGGAAAATACGGTATATGTTTTCAGTGTAGGTACAGAATAATGAACATAATATTAGTGCTATGGATGATGATAAATATAACGCAATGGTTTGGGTACATGTAACCCAATCATGTTATGCACAGAACCATGTTATAACCAAGTCAGTTACCTGAAGAAAATTATTCTTGTACCCAAAAAATGGCAGGTGGTTGGGTGGGGTGTAATTTCAGGGGGAGTGACAATACATGCTTTTCTGATTAAATGAAGACAAACTAGTCTGAAATACACTTGTATATTTGTGTGGTGCTAAGTGTTAAGTGCTGTACATGTATCTGAAAACTCCATGAATTTAAGTATAGATCACGTTATAAAATTCATGTTCACATCCTGCTAGAAAACAAATAACATAGATGGTAATCTTTGATCTGTATCCCTTTGTCAACAGGCACATCACTAAATAATTATGATGATATTCAGTGTTGCCAGTAGCATGTAGCTATAGTTTACATGCTACATGTACTTAAAATTGGTCTAGATTTGGGTCAGCTGGAGATGACTATCATCTTGCTGAGGCTACCCAGGTGGTGAGGCTCTTCAAGGGGAAATGGAAACGTGTAAACATTTTAAAAAGGAAACATCTTTGTGAGATACACTACTTTCAGTTAGCTTGAGTGCCTCATATCCATAGTTTCTAGAGATTGCAAATTTAATTTGTACTGATGGTAGTGTCCTAAACATTTTTCCAGCCAAAGGAAACTTTCACAGCACAATAAATGTGTTCTAGTCACTGGAAAACGCTACAATCCATATGATTCCATTGCTTTTATTTAAGTTTGATGCTGACTTCCTTTGCTGAAAGGTTCTTTGTTTTAATTGAAGACTTTTGTTGGCATGTTTTGATGAAGAGTGCATGTGTTATTGAAGTTACCAAACAATTGTCTATTTGTTATTGTGGCAGTGATATCAATTAATTGTAGAACATCGGTTGAGACTGAATTTGTTTTCATTTGCTTTGTATTTATTCAGCATGATCAATGTTTCTAAGGTAATAAGTCTCTTTGAACTTTCAGCAAAACTACTTTTTCTGGGTTTTATTTTTATAGAAGAAAAAAAAGAAGAAGTCATTGCTGGCTCACTTTCTCTAGGTATATTTTTATAGAAGAGAAAAAAGAAGTAGTCTTTGTTGGCTCAATTATAGCTATTTCTGCTCCTGCCTTCAGAGATTGTTTGATTGTAGCTACTCCGGTAGCATGACTATTTGAGAGTATCACAGCATATATTAGTACTCAAGCCAGATGTTAGCATAAACATATTATCATTTAACAATGCATTTTTACAATTTGTGACATTGTCAGAGCCTTGCATAATTTCTGAATAAACATTATACACGTTACATTTATACTTTTAAGAAATTTGTCATGTTCGAGAATTCTGTATATAAAGGTTCAGGCTCCACACTCTGGTAATCTTATATTAGAATTCAGGAAAAAAATTAAGATGTTTTTCATACTTTTAAGAAGAAAACATCATGTTTGAGAAAAATAAATATATAGAGCCATGGCGTGATTGTGTTGGATCCAATGTTATAACAAAGAATGCCATAGTGGGGTCTCTGTATCAGCATGAAGACAATTTTATGAGGATACAAATCTTTTCCATTTTGTTTCTTTTAGCTTGGATATATATATATATATATATATATATATATATATATATATATATATATATATATATATATATATATATAAAAATTTGTTTTTCAGAATAAATTTGTGATACTTCCAAATTTTCCCTGTACCAAGGAAGCTATTAGTGAAGCCCTTGCATCAGCTAACATGGAGGTGAGTTTTGTGTTTTATTTTATCTTTAATTTCTGCACAAATTATATGATTTGGCATAGCAATATAAAATATGACAATTATAGAAAAAAATACTTGTATATAAAACAGATATTAAATCGTAAAATGGAACTGCCTACAACACAAAGTGGGTTGGCAGTTCAGAGTTGGTGAGGATTGTTATGTTGACTTCCTCCATGCTTGACCTTGTGTCTCTGTTGATCTTTTGTCTGTCTGAAAAGAATCTAACATACCTGGGATTCGGTAGTCAGTAGGGCAACTGATTACAAGATGGCAAATGCCCTAATTGCTTGATGTAAAATGGATTTAGTTATGAGGTCTGCATTTCTTCTCTCAGGTCACATCCTTTAGTAACATTAAGTTCCCTCTATTTTGGTTCTCTGCTTATGTTTTTGGGGATGAATTGAGGTGTGGAGTCATGTAGTGCAAGAGTTGCCTCTTTAGCTCTTAAAGCAAACCCCTTTTTCTGCATGACCCTATTAAGCAACTTACCAGAGAAAAGAATGATTTATGGCAGGGAGATCACAGGATGGTTTTCAGCAATGCATACTTTTCATGGCCAAGGAAATTATAGGTAGCCATGTGCCATAACTTTCGCCATTTTACGATCTGAACCAAAATCAACCACTCCTTTTTCCAGTGGCAAAACAGTGAATGGTTAGCAAACACAGAAAATAAATTCCAATCTGTTCAGATCCTCTATCCATGAAAGCACAACCTTAACCCCAGGAGTTATCCTTGCATGTATATAAACACTGTCTTGTTGTGCTAAATTCATGTTAGGAGAAGTTCATCCTTTTAGTAGAGCAAGATTGCACCTTTTGGGTGACAGGGTAGAGATAGATGCTTATCGTTTTCTCCTCTTATTCTCCTAATGTAATTTGATCAGGTAATGTATTTGATGAAGAAAGAAAATTTATTAGTAAATTTTATTTCTCCAATAATGCTTACCCAACTAAATTACTGAAAAGTCCTTCCAGCCTTCCCCACAATGAAAGCATTATGTGAATATTTTCACTAAAACTTTTTGTACTGGTTACATTCAGGATATCATAGGTCACTATCAGGAATAAGAAAATTAACTTGTAAGAGTTGCTTCCCTTTGTCTCCAAGATAAATTGCTTTCAGGTAGGGCTGGATTCCAGTTAGGATGGATTAATCTTAATGTTTTGATGAATGCATTATGATCTGATCAGGTAAGAAACATAATTTGCTAAATAAAATGACTTTATACGTGGATCTTTTGTTCCTTTTTTAAAATTCAAAAAAAGTTACATTTTTAATGAAGTACCTGCTTGGATTTTAAGTAATTGAAGAAGAAGAAAAAACAGAAGTTTATGCTTTATAATTTTACTGAATTGGCTAAAGAGCCTGGATTAATGAGTGATTTTAAAATGCAGAATGAGTCTTTTGCTTGGTGTGTGAAATGTGTTTTTTTAGTGCTATGTCAGTTATAGTTCAGTGCCTTGCCCAAGGACACCATGGTAAATAATTGAGTCTAGGCAAGATTTGAAACCACGCCATTTTCCAGATAGATTTTCAGGGGGCTACTTGCATATGAAGAATTGATGAATTGGATACAAATGAAAAGGAGAATGCAGATGCCAAAAACAGATTGATGAATTAAAAAAAAAAATGAATTCAATGCAAATGGAGTTCATGAATGGATTTGAAAATCAGTTCCCATGTATTTCAGGCCATTAATAAATTCCATTGTCAGATGTCCTTTTACATGACATATAAGCAATGAAATAGTTTTAGCAATCCCATTAATATGAAAAAATTCCATTGTCAGATGTCCAAAAACATGACATATAACATATCTGACAATGTAATGTTGTATTCATGATAATGTTATTGTTAAAACTATTTCATAGGTTCTGTGTTATGTTTTTTAGGGTTTAACGCCATTTTACTGCCTATCGTATGCTGAAAAATGGCGTTAAACCCTAAAAAACAAAACATAACATATAACCTATGAAATAGTTTTAATAATCCCATTATTATGAATACAACATATATATACAGTGTTTATTTGAATAAAAGTGAATCAGAAATAAAATATAAGATAATCATTCAACAGTTATATTTTTGCGTTATTGCAGCTGCAGTTTTATTTTAATTTATTGCAAATTGATCGATGCCTTTTAAATTCTAATTTTAAATTTAAATTTCTTATTTTATTAAATCACACAATTAAAAAGATAAGATACGAAAGCAGTAGATCTTTCCCTATAATGGAAGCATAATTCCCAACTTTGATAAATGTGTTCTAAATGAGTTCAAACAAAAGAAAATTATGAAGGGAAGTAAAATCAGAATGCATTTATTAAACTGTAAAATTAAAAATGAGATGGTAGCTGAAATGCTGATGGAATGCAAATGTTACACAATATGCAGATGAAATTTTGATTTGGTACAATTGCCAGTTTCGTGGTATTTATTATTACATTATTACATAATCATGGCATTGACAAAGATTTCATCAGTTTATTATGATTCGGGCTTCTCTGATTTTTTAAATAAATTGATAAAGCAGTTTAAAAATTAATCACAACCTATTTGTTTTATTTTTTTTTTTTTATCAAGTGAAATCCAATGTGCTTGATGCTACCATTATTACTTCAGTACGTTGACAGTTACTTGTTTTTATCATCTCATTCGTGACTTTTCAGACCAGTATAACACAGGGAAGAGTAATGAGTCAACTAGCAAGGACAATTGCAAAAATAACAGTGGTGATGTTTTATATGATTATTCCTCTGTTAAATTATCAAAGTAATAAGTAGAAATTTTCCGTTGTGAATTATGTTCTGATAGTTGTTTAAGGTAGACAATGTAATTCTCATGATAAATTGTTTCGAAAACTTAGGAAAAGCTAAATCTTATTGAGGTGACCAAAACTTGAGACATTAATTGTTGCCACTTATCAACTATCAGGATAGGTTAAGAATTTTTTAAAAACTTGATATTGTAAACATTATTGATTATGATTTTTCTACTTTCTGAGAGCAAAATAATGCAGTGTCATTTATCACAGTCACAGTAATTTGTCTTATAATTGGAAACAAATTCTTTTTATAGGTTGATGGAACTCTCTTCTATCACAAAAGGACCCATTACACATTTGGAAGTACCCCACTTGTTGTTTGGTTAAAGCCTTACATGATTCCAGAAATTCTTGGGGTCTTTGTTCCATTCAAAATGACAGAGCAGAAGCCAGAAGGCTACACGAACTATGCAGCTCATTTGGAACATGTGAAAAAGATTGAAGAGGACAAAGCTGTGCAAAATAGGGCAAAAGGATCTGGCCAGAGACAAGGCAATAGGGGACACAAAAAGAAAGAGGGGAAAATGGAGATTGGGGAAGGAGATGTGGGCACAAATGTCCCTGCAGATGGAATGGAGGCTACAGTAGAAGGGGTAGTTGTAGATGACATTGCTTCTAGTGAAGATGCCAAAAAGGAAGAGTTGGGTCAGGGAATAGAGTTCAATATGGAAGTGAGTGTAGATGCCTTCGCAAAATTTAGTTCAAAAAACAGCAGCAACCGTTCGTTCATCCAGTGAATAGATGTCAATATTTGGTTCTTATAATTTGTAGGATTGTTTGTGACAGATCTCATGGTCAGATTTATTTGGTTCACAGAAGACAAGTTATGAAGATTTTTATTTGCCTGTCGTAACATGGGCTTATTGTGTTATGGTGTTTTCCGTCCACATGTCCATTAGCATTCGGGGGTCTCTAGTGGCCGAGTGGTCCAAAGTGCTCACCGTTATGGATCAGTGCCATTTCAACTCTGTCTGCATGGGTTCGAGTCTCGGTTTCAGCCAGTGTGGGTACATGAGAAAGAATGGCATTAAACCCCATAACAACTACAATCCATTTGCATTTCTATGTCAAGCCATTAATTTGTAATGTCTAGTCCATAATTTGTAATGGTAGGAGACATTTTTGAGAAACTTTATACAAGTATATGTGGTGACTAGATGGTTGTGTCACCACACCCTGACTAAAGGTCATGGTAGCCACAAGGGAAAATGTAATTAGTGACATTTTCTTCTCTGGATTTTAACTTTTGAGATAATGAAGATGGTTTAATGAAACCTTGCTGTGATATTTGTCATGATTAAAAAGTGTGTTGCTGACCTTAGCCATGCTTTCTAATTAAAAGCCACTGCAAGGGAAACTATAATTCACTGACGCGTGTTCTTGTCAGGATTATAACAATTGAACCAATAAAGATATTTTAAAGAAAATGTTGCCAAATTATATTTCATGACAGTGGTGTGTTGTGTACTCCTACTTCAAATTCAAGGCCACTGAAAGAAAGTTTAATTGTGTAACTTTTTTATCCATGTGAGAAGTATAACTTTTGAAATAATCTTTAAATGAAACATTGCCATGAATATGTAGTGTCTCATGCCATTTCTATGATCCCTGCCTTAAGATCATAGTCCTAAGAAAGGAAAATACAATTCTGTGACTTTTATTCTGTTCCAGAGGATAAGGTTTGAATGAATTTTAATGCAATTTTAGCCAGTTATATAAAATGTATAGTCATAGTGTTACATACCATAGCCATGCCCCCTAGCCTCAAGGTCAAGGTCATGGCAACAGATGTAAATTGGTGACCTCTATCCATGTATGTATGCAACTTTTTAATAAAACATTAACCTTTTATATCTTGACTTGACAGTTTCTTGCATATTCGCATTCATACTCTTGCCTCAAAGTGAGAACAAAAGATGTTTATGGCCGGTTTCCTTAACCACAGTATCATCTATTTTAATGAAATTTGATCCAGGTCTTCCCTTTATGATACTGTTGCCAAGTCTGTAGGTCAAAAACCATGCTATCATTTTTTAACCCTTCATGTATTTTGATGAAATCTGATCCAACTCGTCTCTTTATGATACTGTAGTGAAGTCTACGTAAAAAAAATCCCACACACATTGTTTAACCCCTACAAATATTTTAATGAAATTTGATCCAGGTTCTCACTTTATGATGCTGTAGTCAAGTCTAGGTAAAAAAAAACACACTTTCATTTTTTTATCCTCTATAAATATTTTGATGAAATCTGATCGAGGTTCTCACTTTATGATGCTGTATTCAAGTCTGTCAAAGCCATTAGTAATTTTAAACAAAGTCAAGAGACTGACTTGTCATGTAATGTGTGAAATACTTGTGTTGAGTATCTAAAAGAGAAAATGGAGTACAAGATTGTATAATATTTAAAAACCATACTTTAGATTTTAATTAAAATGTATTAAATAATGTAATGTAAAATTTGTCTTGTTGTTTTTGAACAAAGCCTGTCTGAGGATCAATTTTGTGAATTGGTAATTTTTATTTTGACATTAATCAACTTTAGAACTTTTTTTTATTTTAACCTGATTAATCTTGATTTACCAGATCAGTAAACCATTTAGTCCTTTCTCATTACAATAATATTTATTCTGGATAGAAATTTGATGCGAACCAACATATTCAGTAGTAAATTTGATCTTTATAATTTTCATCTTTCAGCTCCAGCAGCAATTTCATTGTAATAAGCATGTATGTTTTCTTTAGATTTTGTTGTTTAGGTTTGTTCCATTTAAACATACAGGGTATTCAGGGAATGCCAGTTTTAGCTCTGCTTATGGGATGGTCTGTTATCCATCCATTCTTTAGCACAATTTTGTTATCGCAACTCTTCCTAAACTATTTGGAGGATTGCCATGTTAACATAATGGTTTTTTGGTCGTATATGAAAATGGTGTTGCTCAAACAACCAATATGGCCACAACAGCAGCCATTTTGAAAATGATGTTATTGCTACTTCTCTGGAATGGATGAACATTATTTTTTATGAAACGACTTCTTGTGATGTCTGGCTGATCCCTTAAGAACATGGTGCTAAACTGACAACTAACATGGCCATCTTGAAAATTGTTCTAATGCTGCTAAATGGTTTATCATATCAACAAGAACGTTTCACTGAAAGACTTTTTATGAAGTCTAATTGGTTGTAAATCCAAATGGTGTCAATCTGATGTCCAGTATGGCCATCATGGCAGCCATTTTGAAAGTCTTTTTCTCACTACTCCAATAGAAACTCATATTGACATTGGGTTGTCACTATAAGACTTCATATGATATTTTGTTGGCACTAAATGAAAATGGTGCCAAACTGATATCTAAAATGGCTACAACAGTGGCATTCCAGAAATTCTTGTCACAATGTATGGTCATGTCAACTTGGGCTTTTTATCAAAGACTTCTTAATATATCTTGTTTTCTCCTATATGAAATGATGTCAGATTAACATTCAATATGGCCACCATCTTGAAAATGTATCACTAAATAACTTCTTGTGATGTCTAGCAGGGTCTAAATAAAAATTGTGCTGCTCAGACATCCAGTATTGCTACTATAGTAGCTATCTTGATACAGAATATACTGTAAGAGGCCCCGAGTCTTCGAGTGGTCTTAAACGCTCTCCGTTACAGATAACTGCCATCTCACCTTTGCATGGGTTTGAGTCTTGAATTCGGCCAATGCATGTGAGAAAGCTTGCCAGTAGCTTCTTGTGGGTCGGTGGTTTTCCCAGGTTCTTCCTCCATCTTTAATACTGGCTGCCATGTATAGCCTATCTTGTGCTGGAAAAATGGTGTTAAACCCTACTACAACAACAAATAAACAGTCATGTCAGTATGGGGTTTTCACTAAAAAAAATTCTTATCATGTGTAGTTGGTGATAATTTTAAATGGTGCCAATTTGACAATGCCACAATGGTCATCTTGAAAATCTTGTTACATCTTGCTGGCTGGTCATATTGACATCGTGACTTCATCTTGTAATGTCTAGTTGGTCCAGAATGGAAATTGTGCCAATCTGATGTTCAGTGGGACCACCATATCAGCCCGTTTGAAAATCTTGTCATTGTTACATATTCAAAATGGAATGTCATATCAACATATGGTTGCCACCAGAAGATTTATTATGTCTTGTGGGCCCTAAATGAAATTGGTTATAATCCAGAGATGCCCCTAGGGTTCGCAGTCATGTAGTTTGTGTAAAATTTGTTTTAAAGACTCCCAGTGTGGTTCATCTTAAGATGACGCTTTTCTTTAGCAGACACTGGCTGATCGTAGTAATAAAGTCAATATATTATTGAAAACGGACAATATGCCAGTCAAAACCCTCAGTTTGAAATGAAATAAAGAAAAGGTAGACAAAAATAAGTGCAGTTTTTGTTTCTTTTCTCTTCACAATTCTTAACTTAAATCAATGGGTGACAACTTCATGTTGAAAGTGCCTTCCCAGGGTCCCAAGTATGTTTTTCTGAACATCTCCTTTTACATAATTGTAATTTTGGGGGCTTTTACAGTTTTTGCACATTGCAGAGCATAGTCTCGGGACCTTTTATTTCCAGAAAAAAATAGACTTGAATGTAGGAACATCTGATAGATTTAATATCTACTTGCAAGATATTAAATACAAAGTTTAGATTTATAATTTCTAACCGACTTTTACTTCATCTCCTTTCACATCTGCTATTACTGTGGCTGTGTGTCTCTAGTGAGTTTCATAAATTTCATTTGATGTGAAGACATGATGAAAAAAATGTACAGTTCAACTGCACAACATATGAAATTGACTTGCATTCAGTTACCTTAGAGATTACCCTTTTGTCTTATGATATCATGACTCACCTTAATGAAGTATTGGCAAGTTATTTTATTTTCCTGGCAACAAAAATATAAGCATGTACTGTACATATAATGTTATTTGTTATTGAAGAATAACTGCAGAAGGCGTAATATAGTATTTATTAAATACAAGACATCAGTACAGCTTGGAAAGGGAGTAAAGACTGCCCTGAAAGTATATTTCCCATGGAACATAAACTCTAATTAATTAATAATATAAACCAGCTGTTGGTGTGTTTCAGTTCTAATCCATAGTGGAATATCATTACTTTTACTGTCAAGCAATATTTAAAAGCTACTTAGATTGTGGCTTACACTACAGTACATATGTTTATATTCGTCTTTCTTCCAAAGTCCTAGCCAGCAGTTTGGAGTAGAGTACCCACTCCCATTTGAATGGATTAGCTTTGTATTTATATGTACATTGGTTGTACATTCTTGCTGAACTTTTTCATTTTAGCTCGGGTCTTTTGCACACTTTAAATGTTGTTCATTGTTATAAGCTGGCCTTGGTGATAGGATACGTGAGAAGTATTACATCCTCATCGAAAATGTAAATCACTGACCTATATTTCATGTTTCACTGATTTTCATTAAAATTTGGTGATTAAGGTTTATTTCTTAACTTTATTTCACTGTAGAATTATAAAACTATTGCTGTTCATACTATGCCCTTACCACAAAGGAAGGCCACCCATAACTGACATGCCAAATTTTACTCTCTTAAGTTTAGTGTTTGTGTTTGGCATATAACCAAAGAGTTATTCTGAACTATATACAGAATGTTTCATGAAACCTGGTGAAAGAATGCATCTCCTCATCAGAAACGTTGGTTACTGTGACTACTATTCATTCTTTATTGACAAAATTTTGTGTTTTATGTTTGTTTCTCAAGTTTTGTACAAGTTAGAATCATTAATTTCAATAATTTCATGTATCATTGTTAGGAATCTTATTACAAATTAGCATCTCTGGGATGATTATTCCACATTTGACTGTTTTGGTCAAGGTATTGCACTTGCACTGCCTTTGGTTGAATTGGATGTTTATGCTGTTCATGCTGTAATCATTAAACTAGACAATCGTTTAGCTCTATGTTAGTACTAAAACCAAACCAAAATAGGTCACTGTGACCACTACGGCAGTCTAAGTGGTTAGAGGATCTGTCATAAATGCAGGAGGTCTTGAGTTCAAACCCTGGCTAAGTCATACCAAAGACCTATAGAAATGGTACTAGCAGCTGCCTCACTTGGCACTCTGCATTAAGAGGTTAATGTTATGACTGGGTCGACCTGGTGTCATGATAATGTGACTGGGTTGGACATGATGCTCATGTCTGCGACATTATGCCACAGTGCTGGACATCACTATAAACTGCCCCACTGCAGACATCGTAGCACTATGATTAAAAAATCCAAATCTCGCACATGCACATGTACACACATACAAAACACACACATTTCTCATTGAACTTGTTAGGTAAAGTTTGTGCATTACCCACATGGCCACACAAATTTTGATATACATCATATGATACTATTATATTTAGAATCATTAAAACTGATCAGTAGATGCTTCTTGAGAAGTTTTATATTCTCATTATCCAAAGAAATCTCGGTGATCTAAATTTCATGCTTTATCAATTTTGTTCAAATTTTGTGTGAACAGTAGTTCATTTATTGTGTGCTGCTATGTTCAGATAATGAAACTTGATAATTTGGTGTATCTCTTTTACTGCTACACCCACTGAGTTTAGTAGTTTTGTTTGGTATCACAGAATAATCCTTGCTTGACCTATATTATCCTAGCCAACTGAGAAGGCCATATCTGACCAAGACAGTTGGAAGTCGGAATAAACATGTCTATTCAGTGTTAAACTCTTCTTCCATATTTACAACTATATTTTAAAGGGTGTTTTAATATCCTCATTGGCTAACTGTATTGTACATGTAAATGAGTATAGGAATTTAAATTACAATTATATGCTACAGTGCTTTTCATCTCAGGCCTCACCTGGTTACCATGGTGATTAATTAATGAACTTCCTACTACTGACTGTCACTCCAAGGTTATTTAAAGTCTTTGTATTTCAACCAGTAAAATCTGGCTTCTAAGTGTTGACAATGATATTCTCTATCAGATTTTAAGAATAACCACTTTAAACAAATGTATATGGTTTTTATCATCTTTGTTACCTCTTCCTTGATATCATAGAAAGAATGTACTTTATCTCAAATGTGTCCTGTCACAGTAGGTAGGTAAGTTGTTGGGTATCTGGGTAGGTGGTATCACAAAATGTCAGCACAGTTCTGGCAATTAAAAGTTATATTTTAAACTGTAAAAAGATTAAAGCTGGAATATAAATATAAACAATTGAAGCAAAATCTTTTGATAGAAAGGGGGTAGAGATCACTTTGATTTTATATCTGACATCATAATGTGTATATTGTCGTCTGGAGACAAGTAGAAGTGGAGATAAGATAGGTAGTCATTCATTACTTTTGGTTTTGTGCTGTCATGAATTGTTGTTTACACATATGTAACTATGATAGAGGTATCTGAATCAAAATAACATTTAATCCCATGAGAAATTTGTATAACTATAAAGAACTTTCATGTAAAACTGTCAGTATAGTGTCCATATATATCTCGCGTGTCAAATATAATTGAATATTTAATGTTGGTTCTCTGCATGCTAGTATGTGTTCCTGAACGATGACAGTTATTATTGAGTTGATTTCTTTTCATACATATCATTTATCATCATTTTGAAAATATTTTAATTAAGTTAGCAGTTAGAAGTGTGTCCATTTTTAATCATAGAAGGATCATTATAAATTGAGTGTTTAAAATGTCATAGTTGTAGCTGGTGCAAAATGTACAAAATTGGCATCGATATATTTACCTTTAAAAGAAGTTTTTTTCTATATCTGGAATCAAGGTCAATGCAGAAAAATATGGATAAATCATTGTCAATGCTACACATTGTAATATAATTCCACACACACACAACTTCGTCTGTCTTTTTTTTTTCACCTCCTAAAAAAATGGTTCATAAAAGTGTAAAATCTTGTTTAATTGTCATCTATGATATTCAATTTACCAGGACACAATGTTTAATTGTCATCTGTTATATTCAGTTTACCAGGACACCATGTTTAATTGTCATCTGTTATATTCAGTTTACCATTACACAATGTTTAATTGTCATCAATGATATTCAGTTTACCAGGACACAATGTTTAATTGTCATCTGTTATATTCAGTTTACCAGGACGCAATGTTTAATTGTCATCTATTATATTCAGTTTACCAGGACACAAGGCCAGAAATGGTATGGCACTGTCTCCATTTTGTATCCATCATTTACAAATTGCTTCTGTCACTCAGGAGTCTTTATTTATTTTCTAATTTCAATCATCATAGTTGTAGCAAGTGCAAAATGTACAAAATTGGCATCAATATATTTACCTTTAAAAGAGGTTTTTTCTATATCTTGAATCAAGGTCAATACAGAAAAAAAAATGGTTCATAAAAGTATAAAAACTTGTTTAATTGTCATCTATGATATTCAGTTTACCAGGACACAAATGTTTAATTGTCATCTGTTAAATTAAGTTTACCAGGACACAATGTTTAATTGTCATCTGTTATATTTAGTTTACCAGGGCAAAATGTTTAATTGTCATCTGTTATATTCAGTTTACCAGGACATAATGTTTAATTGTCATCTGTTATATTCAGTTTACCAGGACACAATGTTTAATTGTCATCTATTATATTCAGTTTACCAGGACACAATGTTTAATTGTCATCTGTTATATTCAGTTTACCAGGACAATGTTTAATTGTCATCTGTTATATTCAGTTTACCAGGACAATGTTTAATTGTCATCTGTTATATTCAGTTTACCAGGACACAATGTTTAATTGTCATCTGTTATATTCAGTTTACCAGGACAATGTTTAATTGTCATCTGTTATATTCAGTTTACCAGGACAATGTTTAATTGTCATCTGTTATATTCAGTTTACCAGGACACAATGTTTAATTGTCATCTATTATATTCAGTTTACCAGGACACAATGTTTAATTGTCATCTATTATATTCAGTTTACCAGGACACAAGGCCAGAAATGGTATGGCACTGTCTCCATTTTGTATCCATCATTTACAAATTGCTTCTGTCACTCAGGAGTCTTTATTTATTTTCTAATTTCAATCAGACTTGGAATATGTGTTTATATCTTCAAATTCAAGTTGAATAATGAGCAAGATGCTTGCATATTAATGAGTTGGTCTTGCACCTTATTAGCTAACCTTGTCACCACTCTGGTGGCCATTTTGTTATTCATTTCTTCTTCTGATTTATATACCATATATACTCGCGTATACGCTGACCCCCCCCCCCAAACTGAATTGGTAAAACTGTTATAAAATGCATGACCCGCGTATAAGCCAACCCATAATTTCTAGACTACCTGTACATCACAAGATGCAAAAAGTGAGTTCTGAATACGTCAATTTAGGCAAATCTCATTATTAAATAAAATGAAAGTAAGAAAGCTAATTTATATGTTGAAATAAAAACAATTCTAAAGTGTTAAGTCTTAATGGAAATGTAATTAATCCTCATTCTAAAATCATGAATTATAAAAGTTCAATCACTTTTAGAATCCTTTAAAATCGGGCTCTGTATCAGACTCGCCAAACAGTTCACGAAACTCGGCTTCTGTTACGGGTGTGCTTTCATCATATACATCGTCATTGTCATCATGGTCATCCGATAGTCCGGTTCTTAAAACGAGAGTACCAGCCGGCAGATGCAATAAATTTTGAATCTGCCAACTTATATTTTTTTTTTTTCGCCATCTGCATAGCACGTAGATGAATTGCTGCCATTCCCGTACTGGCTTCTCGTTCACAAAAATTCGCGTGCTGCAGCACAGTTATTTGCTTCTGCATATTCAATAACGTTAAGTTTGAATGCTTCATCATACGCAAAACGCTTTCTTTTACTTTCTATACTACTCGTGTTATCCGATTGAATTGAATATAAACTTCTAAAGAGATTAAACTGAAATAATTTCTTATAGTGGTAGCGAAATATTTATATACCTTATCCTGTAATTATTTCCACAGTTGATTATCAATTTGTATTTGATAATTGTTTATCATTGTTGTTTATTTGTGTGTTTTTTAAACTACTGGTAGTGTGATTAAATTGATCAAAATATGACTGGTTTCAGCGTGGAAATGATTCAAGTAACTTTGAGCAGAAACCATATCCACTACTATATCTCGGTAAACGATACATCTGAGAGTCGGCATATTTTAGTAAAGTCATTAGCATTGTGCAACCAAAAAAAAACTATTATCCCCGAGGCATTTACCACAGATTAAGCATACAGTAGCTATTGTGCAACACTCTACCGTTGAGAAACCACTTTGCTTTACAAACAACCAATCAACAGTAGTATATAAACTGTGGCTGCCTATTACGTCTAAAACACCTATCAAAGAAATCCAACAAATTATATTGTTTTACAATTATTCACGCTGACTCGTATATTGCAATGTTATTTACCCTTCCTAAGCGTGCGCACAACAAACCCCTATGGAGCCTCTCGCTATTGTTTCTTTAAGACTATCGTACATGTATTTCTACTCTCGATCAAAATGTTTGTTGTATATACCTTCAGTATCGTAATTCTTTTATTTTTATTTTACTTAGATTCTTTACATATTTACCGAGATATAGTAGTGGCTAGCCTGCAAAAATTTCTACGAAACCGTAGAGTTTAATTATTACTGATTAGCTGAGGGTTAAATACTTGACTAGAGATTATTAATATGGCGGTTCTTATGAAAAATACATGTATTTCCGTAGTTCAAAAAACACGTATGGCTGTATACCTACAGTATCGTAATTCTTTTATTTTTTTACATAGATTCTTTTCATATTTACACTGAAATAAACTAGCGTGCATTTCTACGAAACCGTAGAGTTTATTGATTACTGATTAGCTGAGCATTAGATACTTGAATAGAGCTTACTAATATGGCGATTCTTTTGGAAAATACACGTACTTGCGTGGTTCAAATAACACGTATGGCTGTATTTTCGGGTGGATGGACATCTGTCAAATAGACGTCAAGTACGTTAAAACATGTTTTTCATTCATTATCCTACCACTTATGTTAGAAAAAAAATATTTGTTTTACTTCATGTCAGGACAAATCTTATCAGCCGTGTGGCATCATTAGGCATGTGATCTCGTATTCGGCGATCGACGGAAACAACAAATACTGGAAATCGAGGGGAAAAAGCATTATAAATTTCAGATTTGGAACTTGACCCGCAGATAAGCCAACCCCCCCCCCCCTTTTTCCAGGCCTTATTATTTTCCTAAATTTCTTGGCTTATACGCGAGTATATACAGTATATGCTTCTTTTTAATGGAAGACAGTAAATTACTGGATTTTTGGAGAGAAATAATTTTTGATAATGCACTGGAGTGAAATAAGATAAATTGTCACTGCCAATCAACCTATTTTGATAGCATTATGACCTAGAAATTTTAATCAAGAAAGGGTTTCAAATAATCAAATTTTATATTTCAAATTGAGAAAATTGGAGGTGACCATATTCATATTTACAGTTTCCATCAACACTATTCATACACTCCATGAATATGTCACATGACTTTCATATATCTCATCCAATGTTCTGCAAGTACAATATCCTATACATGACTGTTGAGGCATACAATACATAGAAATTTAGGGATAATATTTTCTTTTTCAATGCTAATACCAGATAAATAACCTTGATATTTAAATGAGCATCAAAGTCATGAGTTAAAATATAAGCTTTTGGTACCAAAAGATGAAATATATTCAGTATTAATGTTGGAAATGAGAATTTTTCTTTTTAATTATACACCAAATCTGCTCCAGAATTGAAGTTTACAAGATTAAGCTCACTCTTTAGCAAAATATCCTCTCTCTATCCCCTTTTCTTAAATTCACCTATTTCATGGCTGGATCATGTACATATGCATGACTTAAGAAAGTGGTAGGATTTAGTTGACCTTATCTGTCCCAGTAGATTACAGTTTTGCCATTTTGTAAACTATCTGGCTGCATCTGAAAACAATGCAAGTCCAGTTCAGCAATGCGTCACATTGGGTTTGTTGTTGTTGTCAAGGAAGTAAGGAAAAATAAGAGACTTGAACAGCATCTGGTCTGATATCTTCATCAAAGATTAATTTCCATGTCTGAAATGCAAGGAAGTTTATATTTATTTGTTCTTGCTCACCAAATACTCCGATTTGGTGTTGCAGTTAACAATTGTGTAGACACCATATTTTGTCACATGGCATGGTGGGAAACCTTATTGTTTCACATGTGAGAATATAAGGACATATTTTTGTCAAATCTGAAAATACATGTATAAGGACATTTTTTGCATGTGAAAAAATAGGAATGAAAAATTACGAAAATTATTTTGCCAGTAAATCTGTATTTTAAGTAAATAATAATTTTTTTGCTTGTTTCTTTTGTGGATGCAATTGCAAGTCATTTTTTACTATAGTACTTGTTACAGTTATGTAATAGTTGATGGTGAAAAAATGTTTTTCTTGTTTAAATGGAAATCACGGCTACAAATGACCATGAGACTACCTATTCCACCTGAAAGAAATGAAAAGGTATTGCAGAATACTTCCATTTTAGTTTGTCATTTTCAAAGCTAAGATGACTGTAATACCTGTAGCAGTTTCCATGTTGATTTCTATCAGGGCCTTACACAGTGTAGATGATGGTGCCCAATACACATGGTCTAGCACAGTTGATATCCAGTGTTACCTGTTTTAGTCCATAAATGCATTCTAGTTATGGTATGTATGGTCCAGCCATGGTCTAGCATAGTGGGACATCCAGTGCAATCTGTTTTAGTTCCATAAGTACATTGTAGTAATATATGGCCCAGTCCTGGTCTAGCATGGGGTACATCCAGTGTAATCTATTTTAGTCCATAAGTACATTGTAGTTATATATGACTAAGTCCTGGTGTAGCACAGGGGACATCCAGTGTAATATGTTTTAGTACATAAGTACATTGTAGTTATATATGGCCCAGTTCTGGTCTAGCATGGGGTACATCCAGTGTAATCTTTTTTAGTCCATAAGTACATTGTAGTTATATATGACTCAGTCCTGGTGTAGCACAGGGGACATCCAGTGTAATCTGTTTTAGTACATAAGTACATTGTAGTTATATATGGCCCAGTTCTGGTCCAGCACAGGGGACATCCAGTGTAATCTATTTTAGTCCATAAGTACATTGTAGTTATATATGGCCCAGTCCTGGTCTAGCATGGGAAACATCCAGTGTAATCTATTTTAGTCCATAAGTACATTGTAGTTATATATAAATCAGTCCTGGTGTAGCACAGGGGACATCCAGTGTAATCTGTTTTAGTACATAAGTACATTGTAGTTATATATGGCCCAGTTCTGGTCTAGCATAGGGGGACATCCAGTGTAATCTGTTTTAGTCCATAAGTACATTGTAGTTATATATGGCCCATTTCTGGTCCAGCACAGGGGACATCCAGTGTAATCTGTTTTAGTACATAAGTACATTGTAGTTATAAATGGCCCAGTTCTGGTCTAGCACAGGGGACATCCAGTGTAATCTGTTTTAGTACAGAAGTACATTGTAGTTATATATGACCCAGTTCTGGTCTAGCACGGGGGACATCCAGTGTAATCTGTTTTAGTCCATAAGTACATTGTAGTTATATATGACTCAGTCCTGGTGTAGCACAGGGGACATCCAGTGTAATCTGTTTTAGTACATAAGTACATTGTAGTTATATATGTCCCAGTTCTGGTCTAGCACAGGGGACATCCAGTGTAATCTGTTTTAGTCCATAAGTACATTCTACTTGTGGTATTTATGGCCTAGCCATGCTCTAGCAAAGTTGATATCCAGTGTAATCTGTTTTAGTCCATAAGTACCTTCTACTTGTGGTATTTATGGTCCAGCCATGGTCTAGCAAAGTTGATATCCAGTGTAATGTTTTAGTCTATGCATTTTAATTACAATTTGTATGATGATCTGGTGGGTGGTGATGGTTGGGTTTGGCATCCTGTTTGTTTCCATTTTAGTCCATCTGGTCCCATTTTAGTTTTGGTGTGTATGGCCCATGTACGAAAGCATCTAATCAATAATGTGGAAAGAACTAAACAAGCAAGGTAAACAGATTAGTTTGAAACAAACCCAGGTGAATTTTTTTGCACCCATTTCTGTAAAATAAATAAAGTACAAGGCCCCAGTATATTTTAATTCCTTTGCAAATGTGTCAAATTTAACACAATAATAGAAGAGAAAAATTATTTTCTCGCAATCTCTGCAAGGTGCATTCAGTAGACATTGTTCTGAATTGGGAAGTGAAACCTTGTCCTGTGTTTTATATGTGTCCATGTAACCAACTTTTCATAGCTGGTTTATCATCACGGTCATGTTACAGTAAAAGTGATAATTCAGGACTGGAATAAAGTCAGCATGTAAATATTTTTCCCATAGTTATCTGTTTAATTGCGTAGACTTTTTAACTACTACATCGACTAACTACTATTAAGACTAAATGAGGTTTACACATTCTTGTTTTTTCTTGTTAGTTTAGGTAAGATAATAAAATCACATTGGCTTGTGAATTAGCAAAGCAATCAAAATTAAAAAGTAATAAATAGGAATACAACTCACAGGAAGATGACTGTGCCATCCCCATAAAGCTTTCATTAGTGTGCTATGTTGGTCATACACCCATTGAGTTAATGTTTTTCATCTGCTGTCTATAGTTGTGTCCTTCCATTAGCAAAGTGATCATTGCTACTCCAGAGGAACTACACAAAGGAGGACCACCATGATATTTTATACATTCATCACAAAGTTTAGCTTGTATCATTGAAAATGGCCATCATGGTGACCCTTTGGAAAATCTTGTTATCACAGTTCCTTTTGTACAGATGGACATATATAGTAACATTTGGATTTCATTTTTAATTTTTTTTATTGACAGGTTGGATTGAAATGAAAAGGAAACCTATCTATCTGCCATCAGTATGGACACTATACTGTTATTGTGGTCATCTTGAAAATCTTGTTATCACTATTCCTTTTGTACAGTTGGTCAATATTAACATTTGGATTTCATTTTTAAAATTTTAAAAATTGTTTTTATTTTCAAGTTGGATTAAAATGAAAAGGAAACTTATCTATCTGACATCAGTATGGCCACTATGCTGTTACTGTGGTCATCTTGAAAATCTTGTTATTACTATTCCTCATGAAAGGATAGCATATCAGCATGTGCTTTTTCCCAGATAAATAATAATATCAGATATCAGCATGGGGTTTTCCCCAGATAAATAATAATATCAGATATCAGATATCAGCATGGGGTTTTCCCAGATAAATAATAGTACCAGATATCAGCATGTGGTTTTCCCCAGATAAATAATAATATCAGATATCAGCATGGGGTTTACCCCAGATAAAAAATATCAGATATCAGCATGGGGTTTTACCCAGATAAATAATAATACCAGATATAAGTACGGGTTTTGGGGTTTACCCCAGATAAATAATATCAGATATCAGCATGGGTTTTTTTCCCCGATAAATAATAATACCAGATGGCAGTAGTGTGATATAGAAAGATTAACAACCAACAACAAACAAACAAAGATATGAATATTCAATATACATATTTTATGGAGAAACCATCAGTTGTACAGCTTTTTACAAGAAATTTGACTTTGGGTTACTGACTTAGCACAGATAACAAGTATGTCAAGTTTTTTTTATCGTGGAAGACTTTGTTAACCAGACGTGTTTAATTATAGATGTACATGGGAGTGTAGATATTAATGTGGTGATTTTGGTTCAGTATTCTGTGTCAGTGTTAACCAGACGTGTTTGATTATAGATGTACATGGGAGTGTAGATATTAATGTGGTGATTTTGGTTCAGTATTTTGTGTCAGTGTTAACCAGACATGTTTAATTATAGATGTACATGGGAGTGTGGATATTAATGTGGTGATTTTGGTTCAGTATTCTGTGTCAGTGTTAACCAGACGTGTTTGATTATAGATGTACATGGGAGTGTGGATATTAATGTGGTGATTTTGGTTCAGTATTCTGTGTCAGTGTTAACCAGACGTGTTTGATTATAGATGTACATGGGAGTGTAGATATTAATGTGGTGATTTTGGTTCAGTATCCTGTGTCAGTGTTAACCAGACATGTTCAATTATAGATGTACATGGGAGTGTGGATATTAATGTGGTGATTTTGGTTCAGTATCCTGTGTCAGTGTTAACCAGACGTGTTCATTTATAGATGTACATGGGAGTGTGGATAATGTGGTGATTTTGGTTCAGTATCCTGTGTCAGTGTTAACCAGGCGTGTTCATTTATAGATGTACATGGGAGTGTGGATATTAATGTGGTGATTTTGGTTCAGTATCCTGTGTCAGTGTTAACCAGACGTGTTCAATTATAGATGTACATGGGAGTGTTGATGTGGTGATTTTGGTTCAGTATCTTGTGTCAGTGGATAAATTGCCTGGATGACATTTGGCAAGAGGGGAAAATAATGTTTTAGCTTCTTAATTATTCCCCTAATGAACCCAATACACAAATCTTTCATAAACTTGTCATGTCCTATGGTTATAATTTGATATTTAATTGCAGTAAAACCTGTCTTGAGAGAACATGGCTATGAGAGACCACCTGTCTTGAGAGACCAGGTTCTATATGTACAGATTTATTGATTATATAGTGTTATGACCTGTTAAGAGAGACCACCTGTCATGAGAGACCATTTGTTTTGGCAGAAGGGGTGGTCTTTCAAGACAGGTTCCACTGTAATTGATAATGTATGTAGATACTTGCTGAATGTACTAGTTTATCCTATTAGAGAATGATTAAGTAGAAATTGTATTTTCTTCTGACGGTTCACAGGAGCCACCCAGCAATAATAAGTGAAAAGTCCCTGAATTTAAACTCATTCATGTGCATATGTGTGCATAAAACTTTGAATTTTCCATTCAGCAGTGTTGTAGTGAATATGTCATTTTTTGCTGTGATGAAAACTGGCCTTGTTTTTTTTTATCTACATTGTTGGTACATTGTTATTATATCTTTCCTGTCAACAAAAGTTTAATTGCTGTTATCG
The DNA here is from genome assembly GCA_029339505.1 of Unio delphinus. Classification (NCBI taxonomy): domain Eukaryota; kingdom Metazoa; phylum Mollusca; class Bivalvia; order Unionida; family Unionidae; genus Unio; species Unio delphinus. The sequence goes on along the minus strand of JAQISU010000198.1, from coordinate 4,913,783 downwards.
TAAATTTGGTCAGATTATTTTCCAAGAATTGTTTTTTTTAGTAATATGTCTTGACATCAGTCTCAATTGATTATAATATGAACATTGAACACTTGTTCAAAAGAACATGTACATGTTTAAAGAAGAGTCTTAACCTGTAATTTAATTGCTCATCATGTAAGTTCCTAATTCTTATTGAACTGTCTTGTTGTGTAAGTCCTATGATAAAATTTTAGTAAGTTGGAAGTCTTGTAATTTTATTTCAAACCCTGTGACAACTTGATACGGATTTTAGTCCTAATAATAATGAGATGCAGATATTATGTCCAATATGGCAGCCCCTGCGATCATCTTGAAAATATTGTTACCTGTCATTAGAGGAGTTCTTATGGTGTCTTGTTGGTTATTAATGAAAATGATGAACCATGGTGGCCATCTTGAAATGATTATCTCCTTCCAAATGCATGGCTATATAAACATGGGATTTTCACCAAGTCTTCTTAATAAATAATTATGGTACCTACTGTAGTTGAACTGAAATGAAAAAGGTATCAGTAATTCACCAATATGGTTGCCTTGTCAACTGTATTAAAAATCACGTTTTCACTGCACCCCTTGAATGGATGGATAATCATTATGGATCCAAGTAGATACCCAGTATGCATAGCAAAACAGCTAAATTAAAAACACTGTTTTTGTTGGAGAATATCAGAGAGTTTTTGTAAGAGGATATTAGCTCAACACTCAGCAGTTGAAAGGATGCAAGGAAGTTCTTTTTGCTAAGTAGAGCATCAGTCCTGTCGAGGGACTCTTGTTTTTTTATTACATTAGGCTGTAAGACCATGTAAGCTTAGGATTTTGTCCTCTCAGTTTTGCATCTTCTGTTGAGGGTCATTCAATTTTAACATTTTGGAATTGTCAACTTCTCAACCCCATCAACCAATTTGGCAGAACAGTCGAGTGAAAATCATCCAGTTGTGTACAACTGATGCTTCTCCAATATTCAATATCACTACATAAAATATAAAAATTTTGGTACATTTTCTGCAACACATTACAGGCAGATTTAGACAAATTTGACCATTCACTGTACATTAGATGATGCTTCTTTGCTCTGCAATGTAACTGTCTTTATGAAAAAAATCATTCTTCTTGCCCAACAGCACTTTCATTTGGATTTTAGGCAGATATGAACCTTTTCTTTATTTCAGATACCATTTGGACTTTTCTCTGTTTTAGGTTTAGAAGATGATAGCACAAGTTTTTATCATGTAATCATCAAAACCATCATTCTATTTTTAATGTGGTCATAATATGTAATAAAGGTATTGTATAGGTGGCCACAACATACAATTATATATTTGTGTTCATTTTGTCATTATGTATTTCATAGATCGCAAGAAGCATCAGCAAGAAATGTTATTGAATTTACAAGACCTTTCAAGATCTTTTACTCATATTCATCATTGATACATTTTTATGGGCAAATATAACACAATGCCAGAAGTTACAAGTCAGGTCAGAAAGGTGAATATAACTATTTGTGTATCTCAGTTCTTTTCTATTCAGTATATTGTTCTTTTTTTCATTTTTTTTCAAGGTTACAGTACTTAAAGATTTACTGTGGTAATAGATTGTCACGACTATATATATTTCCTATAATGCTAATGAAAGATCATTTGTAAACTTTTAATAATACATATATATGCTTTACCTCCCTTGAAATCACTTGTATGTAATCTTTGGATGTCTTATTGCCATAAGTGTATGGCAAGTTTTGATTTTATGGGAAATAAATGGAATTTTTAAAAAAAATTATATTATGAGTAACTGAGAAATTAATGTTTTTTTTTGCAAGATATATTTCTCATGAAACTTGTCATGGTACTACATGTATTGCTGTTAATATTATTGCCAAAGATGGCTGGACTTCCAGGGGAGGTTATTGCATGGCAAAACATAAAAACCGTTGAAAGGCATGTGGAATAGTTGTACTATTGACATTTTTTATGTACAGCTGATGTTGTCAGAATGGCTACTGGAGGTTCCAGAGAACTTCAAGGAGGACTGGATCGCAGTTGTGTGTCCAGTTGGAAGGAGATGCATGCTAGTTGCTTCCAAGGTATGGTCAGTTTTTAGCTCCCAACAAATATTAGGTGAACTGTGTTTATGTTATGGCTTTGCATCTGTTTTGCATTGTTTGTCGTAATATAGTGTTTATTCATCAACATTGTGTTTGAGAGCTTACTGGCATCATGGCCTTTCAGTTTCGTAAATATGTCAGTGTAATATGCCATGTGGCTACCTTTACAAAAAAGTAGTAACATATTTTAGCAGCCTGCTCACAAAAACCAGTTATGACAAATTCTAATGAGAACATTCTCTGTACTGTAAGTATGGGTTATTACCCAATTGTTGAAAAATGTTGGGCCTGTGGTCATATAAGAACAAGTTGTTTGAGCTATGCCACACGAAGAAGGTCTCAGTATTTTTAATACAAAAGCAGTAACCTTGTTATATAGACTAGGGGTGATTCTTATTCAGCAATGACTAAAACAAAATTTGAATGTGATATAAACACCCCCACTCAAATGCAGTGTGAATTAAATATTGATATTAAGAAAATATAATGCAATATATCAGTGAAATTTAAAAATATACATTCCATTAAAAGGTTAAACTTTGTGATTGAATTAATGTTGCTGTCATGCTGGTGGGCAAATCTGAATGTACATTATGTATCATAAGTATCTTAATGTTGCTGTCATGCTGGTGGGCAAATCTGAATGTATATGTATCATGATTGTCTTAGGGGCCCCGAGTGGCCGAGTGGTCTAAAGCGCTGTCCGTTACGGACCACTGCCATCTCACCTCTGTCTGCGTGGGTTCGAGTCTAAGATTCGGCTAATGTAGTTAAGTGAGAAAGCTTGCCAGTAGCTTCTCGTGGGTCGGTGGTTCTTTCCGGGGTTTTTCCGGTTTCTTCCTCCACCACTAATACTGGCCGCCATGTATAGCCTATATATTGTGCTGAAAAATGGCGTTAAACCATAAAAAACAAACAATCATGATTGTCTTAATGTTGCTGTCATGCTGGTTGGCAGATCTTAATGTACATTATGCATCATAAGTCTTAATGCTGCTATCATGCTGGTGGGCAATTTTGATTGTACATTATGCATCATGAGTGTCTTAATGTTGCTGTCATGCTGGTGGGCAAATCTGATTGTACATTATGCATCATGAGTGTCTTAATGTTGCTGTCATGCTGGTGGACAAATCTGATTGTACATTATGCTTCATGAGTGTCTTAATGTTGCTGTCATGCTGGTGGGCAAATCTGAATGTACATTATGCATAATGATTGTCATAATGTTGCTGTCATGCTGGTGGGCAGATCTTAATGTACATTATGCATCGAAAGTCTTAATGTTGCTGTCATGCTGGTGGGCAATTTTGTTTGTACATTATACATCATGAGTGTCTTAATGTTGCTGTCAAGCTGGTGGGCAGTTTTTATTGTACATTATACATAATGTTGCTGTCATACTGGTGTGCAAATCTGACTGTACATTATGCAATGTCGTCAAAATATTAGGCCCATTTGTCTTGGATAATACTTCATGGAAAGGATATAGATTCATTTTACAGTCACTTACGGTATGTTTTGTCTTGGATAATACTTCATGGAAAGGATATAGATTCATTTTGCAGTCACTTACAGTATGTTTTGTCTTGGATAATACTTCATGGAAAGGATATAGATTCATTTTGCAGTCACTTACAGTATGTTTTGTCTTGGATAATACTTCATGGAAAGGATATAGATTCATTTTGCAGTCACTTACAGTATGTTTTGTCTTGGATAATACTTCATGGAAAGGATATAGATTCATTTTGCAGTCACTTACAGTATGTTTTGTCTTGGATAATACTTCATGGAAAGGATATAAATTCATTTTGCAGTCACTTACGGTATGTTTTGTCTTGGATAATACTTCATGGAAAGGATATAGATTTATTTTGCAGTCACTTACGGTATGTTTTGTCTTGGATAATACTTCATGGAAAGGATATAGATTCATTTTGCAGTCACTTACGGTATGTTTTGTCTTGGATAATACTTCATGGAAAGGATATAGATTCATTTTGCAGTCACTTACAGTATGTTTTGTCTTGGATAATACTTCATGGAAAGGATATAGATTCATTTTGCAGTCACTTACGGTATGTTTTGTCTTGGATAATACTTCATGGAAAGGATATAGATTCATTTTGCAGTCACTTATGGTATGTTTTGTCTTGGATAATACTTCATGGAAAGGATATAGATTCATTTTGCAGTCACTTATAGTATGTTTTGTCTTGGATAATACTTCATGGAAAGGATATATATTCATTTTGCAGTCACTTACAGTATGTTTTGTCAAAATTTATTCAGAGGATAAAACAATGCTATTCACAGTCACTTATGGTATGTTTTGTCTTGGATAATACTTCATGGAAAGGATATAGATTCATTTTGCAGTCACTTACAGTATGTTTTGTCTTGGATAATACTTCATGGAAAGGATATAGATTCATTTTGCAGTCACTTACAGTATGTTTTGTGAAAATTCATTCAGAGGATAAAACAATGCTATTCACAGTGAATTAAACATGCACTTTTTACATGAAAGACAAGTTGACTTAAATTTTATTCACGGTCAATTCGACTGTCTGACACATACACATACACATGCACACACACATGGAGGCACACACAGGCCTAACTGGTTAGAGCATCTGCCTCAGATGTGGGAGGTTGCACATTTGAATTCTGGCCAAGTCATACCAAAGATTTATAAAAATGGTACTAACAGCTGCCTCACTTTGCACTTTGCATTTAGAGGTTAGTATTTGGATTGATCAGCCTTGCATCCAGATATGTGACTGGTATCAGGATATGTGACTGGGTGGGACATGATGCTACATGTCTGCAGTATGAATCTATGATGCACAGTGCTAGGTATTACTATAAACTACCACACTGCAGATATCATAGCAATATGACTGAAAAAATGTTAAAGATACATCAAAATTCCAAATCACATGCAATTCTCTCTTGTACTAACTGCAGAAATTGGCAATCCTTAGCTGTCCATTTTCAGTATTTTTACAAATCATATTTTTCTACTTAGTTTAAAGTTTTGGATATATTCAGATTTTATTTATTTATTTTGTATGATATGTATTTTTCATTGGATGAGAGTAAAGTCTATTGATTTTCTAGTACTGGTGTCAGAATGGTTTAAATTCTTTGTTGCCTCTAATGTCCATCAAATTTATGATATGGTGAAAGGTCTGCATATCAATCACCATTAATATTTACCCATAGCCAGAAGTAGTTGATTAAATGCTTGACTGTTCTTATCATATCAGGAAGCAGTGAATATTTATATTTAACTACAGTCAATACCACTGGATATTGACTTGTAGCCCCAATATTAAACTAATGGGATTGTTTATGAAGTATATAATAAGGGAATCAATTTTGTTAAATATTACCAAATGGAATGAGACATTAAACCATTAATAGTCAATTTAACAAGTAATTTTACAATGTGATTATTTACATTATTGTTTCAAACATTGGTTTGCCAGATTTCTCAGATGTTGGTCTACAGAGCTAGGACTTATAAAATCTCTGTCATGGAAAAGCCAGTTTGAATTCTTGATTCTTGAACGTTACAATAGAGATTGTAGACATACATGATCTTAAGGTTTTTAAAGCATTGTTGAATATGTTTTTAGGGTAAAACTGTGGTCTATGCCAAGGGGTACAGAATTCCAGGCTATTTTGTGTCCATTCTACCTGGAGGAAACAGAAAGGAAGGAAAAGGTAGCAAAATCTTGGTAAAGTGAGCAAAGTTTTAGTGTTTTCAGGCTTCACATTGTTTGGAGCATGATCTCGTATATTCATCCTATTACAGATTTTAACAGATGGAACTTTTAGTATTAGAAAGCTAGTTGAAGTACGTTTTTCGGGCCACAGATGGCAGATCTGTCTAAGCATCTCGCTTGCACAGATTCACAGATATGTCACATCTGTCTGAGTGGGGTTTTGAGTTTCTGGCTTGGCCAACTTATGTGAGAGAGCTTACCTATAGCTTCCACATGTTGGTGCTTCTTCCTTGGGTTTTTTTTTTCCTGGTCTTTCACAACCAGATAAATATTGGCCACCATGCATATCCTGAAAAATGGCGTTAAGCCCACTGCAGAAGAAATTTTGCATTGTCCAAAAAAACGTAACAGTAATGTTTTTATTTTCATTACTCAGTAAAAAAAAAAAATAAAAAATAAAAAGCAAATATAATAGTTGGCTTGTTTGTTTTTGAGGTTATTCTCATTTCCTACAGAGGTGTAGGAGATAAACAGCAAATTAATTTTGGCAGACTTGAACTGTTCAAGGCATCAAATTTGTCCACATTATACCAGTATTAGAAGTGAACCTAAAAGATTCTATAAAAAAAACTAAAATTTCATTTTGATAATTAAAACCTAAAAATAAAAAAAATTAAAAGATTTAAAAAACTGAAGGAAACCTAAATAATCCTGAAAAAAAGTAAAATAAAATAAAATGGTGAATAAAATAATAGGTCTGTTCTGACCTCCCCAAAAAAAATTTTGCAGATTGTTTTTTCTTAGGCCAACCTAGTGGTTAAAAATTTAGCACTTGTAGGTTTTTGGTTTTTAATTATTTATTAACTTTTTCATTATCATTAGTTTTAATTTATTTAGAAATGAACTTAAAACATACTTTATAAATTTTTAACTGAAAAATAATAAACAAAAATTGTAAAGTATAGCCTTTAGACTGTTATTTAACTACTTGACAAATTAAAAGAAAAAGCAGATTGTTGGATGAAAAGATGGTTGGATAATACATTCCATCAATGATCCCATTTCACATAACCATTTTATGTCTGGTATATTATTTTATGCCATACATCAAGCCATCTGTCTGTTTATTAATCTTTACTCACATAGAATATCCATCATTTTGCATTTGCTTGTCTATCCCGTAACTATGTGATGCTTGGTGAGATTTCTTGAAACTTTGCCTAAGTATATACAATGACTTGTTGATTTGCATACCCATACTTCTTGTCAGTGGCAGAGCATGAGAAAATGTAATTCTGTGTGATTTGTATCAATTCCCAGAGAATAACTTAGAACCAATGGAGATTTTCATGAGTTTGCCCATATATATATATATATATATATATATATATATATATATATATATAGAGAGAGAGAGAGAGAGAGAGAGAGAGAGAGAGAGAGAGAGAGAGAGAGAGAGATGGTGTGTCACATAACATAGATGGTGTGTTACATATCAAAACCATGTCCCATTCCTCAAGGTCAAGGTCATGGCAATGGAAACTGTCAAGGTCTAGGTCACATCAAGGAAAACTGCCATTCTGTGACTTGTATTCTTGTCCAGATTATAACTTTTGAACTGACAAAGTTATGTTAATGGAACTAGAACCAGTTATATATCATGACTATACAGTTATATATCATGACTAGACAGTTATATATCATGACTAGACAGTTATATATCATGACTAGACAGTTATATATCATGACTAGACAGTGTGCTACACACCATAACCATGACTCCATCCTCGGGGTCATGGCAAGGGGAAATGTAGTTCAGTGACCTCTGTTAATGTATGGGCATTAGTTTAAATCCACAAAGATATTTTAATAAAACTTTAGCCTTTGACTTTAACAGTTTTTCATTCATACCCTCTCAGATACTTAATGTCACAAAAATGGATAAAGTTTGTAAGTGACCTGTTTCTTGTCCAAATTGTTAATTTGTAATACTAGAGATATTTTGATGACATTTTACCCAGTTCCACACCTTATTATTTGATAAAGTCCCTAACTATATGGTCAAGGTCATTATTAGGGTTAAGGTCACAAGATGAGTGTATCATGTGCCATTTGTGTTATTCTTGTTTCAGACTTTACCATACTTGATGTCATATTCAATGAGACTGAGAAGACCTACTTCATACTGGACATTATGTACTGGGATGGTCAAGCTGTTTACAATATGGAGGTGAGTCAGCATGGGAAAAGACACTACTCTGATCTTTTGATGGTACTGTATATATATATATATATATATATATATATATATATATATATATATATATATATATATATATATATATATATATATATATATATAAAGGCCAGTTGACAGGATTATTGCCACCTGTTTCCAATAATTTCAATGATACATTTTTGTTATCTAGTGAATAGTCCATCACAATGACATTTGTCATAGCCAGATCTGTGGTATCAAGAAATACTTCCGATGTAGGCAGAGATTTCCTACATATGTTGTTTGTAATGGTAATTAGATTTTCATCAGACTAGCACAATACTGAAATAAAATGTTATGATTCATGCATATTTTAATGTACCATCTATGGGTCATAAAATGCAAACAAGGCTTATGGAAGCTTTTTTTCCAATCACTTGTCCCTGGGAGTAGTGATATGCAACAGATACTCATCCCTGTTTTCACTTTACTCAACCCAGAACTTGTCTCAATAACACTATGTATAGTCTTACTAAGAAGGTACTCTTTAATACTAAGCTAAATACTATAATTGGTTAGGTTTAAAACACCTCTTAATACATGGACTCTTTGGTAACATTTTTATCAGAAACAAGGTTTTTAACTCAAGAATGACAAATTCACACCTAGATCTCAATATATTATTGGCGTTTGCATTTAAATGATATTTTTCAGTAATGTTGGTGTCATTTGAATGCAGATAATATTGGTGCCATTTGAATGCAGATACATTTTCTTTTTCAATTAACTCTTTATGAATTAAAACTGTGAGAAGTAAAGCACCAGAGAATATAAAAGTTTTCTGATTTTAATAAGGTCAAACATTATGTTAAAATAAAAATTAACATCATTTTCAAGATAGCGTTAAAAATACATTTGAGCAGAATGCAGATTGTAAAGCAAAAATGTCAGCAGTTATTTCTAAAAGTATGTATTTACTTTCCTCTTGAAAGATAGCTTACATTGGAAAAAGAATTCCATGTTCTCTATTTCCAGCAAGTTTAAGACACCTTTAAAAGAAAGGATAGCCGATTTGAAATAATTGGATGGTTATTAAGTTAATTAAATTACAACCAGGCAGCTGTTATGTGCTGTATTAACAGATTTACAGCTGCATGCATTGTATAAAGCTGGTGAGAATCAGCAGACATTTAAAATGTTTCTTTTAAATGCAAGCTACAGACATTTTTCTTCTAAGTAATTACGTCCTGCTGGAGTTGCCTTGCTTTGGCATGATAATGTATTGATAATAACTGCACAACCTTGAACATATTTATTGCAAGGGTTGGACATTAGACATGTTTGACCAGGTGGGAAAAAACTGACATTCTCTGGCACTTAAGTTCTCACAGATTAAACTGATAAAGATTAAACTATTATGTCTTGATTAATGAAAAGTGTTGATGTCAGGTATGAAAGTACAATTTCACAATTTAGTATTTTTTATTTATCTAACTGACAATGACTTGGAAGGAGATTTTAAACCTATTCGCTTGAATTAAAGCACATTATTTTCATGATTTAGACCTATTTTAGTGTCAAGTTTGTGTCAGGTACCTGTGTTAAAGCAATATAGTTAGCATCCTTTGAAATATTTTCTGTACAGATATTCAATTGGCAAAGTAGGGGAAAGTAATCGATAAGTGGTGTACGTTAAGCAGTGTTGAACTCTGGCACTAGTTGATGGTAAAAAATTCATTCTTATAATGTGAGCCCAGGGAAAAGTACAGTCAAACCTGTCTGAAACAGTAACCTATGGGAAAAGACAAAATGGCCTTCACAGACCGGTGACCTCTTTAGGAAGGTTTAGCTTCCAAACTCATTTGATGACAACTTTATGTATTATTAATTGAATGGCATTGTAATTTTTAGTAGTGGTATTGTCATTATTATGTCTTAACATTTATTATTATTAATAGCAATATTATCAGTATTATGTCGTCAGATTTATTATTATTAGTAGCGGTATTATCAGTATTATGTCTTCAGATTTATTTTTTTTGTAGCGGTATTATCATTATTACGATTTCACATTTATTATTATTAGTAGTGGTATACTACCAAGATGCATGTATATAGTTAATTTATTTAGCACAAAGACGAATAAAATTTATTTAAATAAGTTCCACACATAGAGACAGTATCCTTACTTGGATTTTGTTGACCTACCAATGATGAGAGGCGTAATCATCTCTCCTGTAGATAAATAGCTGTGTGCATTTATCAGCACCCGACTATGCTTGTAATTTAATGTGTCATAAAAACCAATCTAACCCTAAATACATCCCCATCAAATCAAGAAAACAAACTTTGCACTTTGTACATGCATTTCTTTTCTCTTCTCTTCTCTTCTCTTCTCTTCTCTTCTCTTCTCTTCTCTTCTCTTCTCTCTGTCTGTCTCTGTCTCTCTCTCTCACACACACACACACAAGCTCACCAATATCAAAAGACAGTCAGCTTTTACTTGTAGCCTTTGATGATTAGACATTGAAATTAATTAGTTAATTGTTAGGAGTACCTACACTGTTAAAACAAGTTTCCTATGACCCTTCCATTCTCATTTATGATCTATTGACATTTATGATCTATTGACATTTATGTTCTCATTTATGATCTATTGACATTTATGTTCTCATTTATGATCTATTGACATTTATGATCTATTGACATTTATGTTCTCATTTATGATCTTTTGACATTTATGATCTATTGACATTTATGATCAATTGACATTTATGATCTATTGACATTTATGATCTATTGACATTTATGATCTATTGACATTTATGTTCGGATGCAGGATCAAAGTCAGCTGCTCATTGAAAAGTTGAATTTGATGCCACCATGTGATGGCATCATAGGGTAGTCAGATGCATATCTTGAACTGAGACGCATCAGTTCCATTCGTAAATATCTTTCAGTTGATGCCACTAAAACACTTGTGTGTTCATTAGTACTTTCAAGACTGGAGTATTGTAACTTAATTCTGTCTGGTTTGTCACAATATTTACTACAGAAACTTCAAAAAGTTCAAAACACAGCTGCACGGATCATCTTTAGAGTACCTCGATCAGAGCACACCTCACCACTGCTCTGTACCCTACCCTGGCTATCAATTCGATACAGAATCAAGCACAAAATTTGTTCTCTGTGCTATGTTTCACTGACAGACTCCAGTCCAACATACCTATCCAGCCTCACCCATGTGCATACACCAGTTAGATACTTACGCTCTTCTTCTGACAGTCGTATACTCATTTTTCCCACTGTGAAAACGAAGTCACATGAACAACATTCTTTTGCATACCAGGGCCTGGCGACGTGGAACGAATTGCCCATTGAAATTAGACACAAAGACACAGTGGTTCCTTTTAAGAGTGCTCTTAAAACTCACCTGTTTCGACTGCAGGGACAAACTTAGAGACCTAATAATGTTTTGTATCTTATGTTTTCAGCATGTTTTTTTATGTTTTCCAATTTCATTGTTTTTGTCGTTTTTCTGTAGTGTAGTCATATCATTATAGATGGTGTAAAGTGCTTAGAGCTTCTAAAGATTAAGCGCTATACAAAGTCCTCATTATTATTATTATTATTATTATTATTATTATGTTATTATTATTATTATTATTATTATTATTATTATTCATACACCTATAAACTTAAAACAGCCTGTGCCACTTAATAATGAAAAAGACCGATGTGAAAACAATTCTCAAGACATAATTTATAGAGTAGTCCATGTTTGCATATTGATTATGTTTGCATATTGATTATGTTTGCATATTGATTATGTTTGATTAATTAATGGATGTATTATGTTAAGGAGCCCATTCATTGGGTGTTCACTAATTTGTTCTTTGTTCTCATTGATTATGAAATATAATTACGCAGTTAACTCCCTTGATAACTCATGCCATGATAACTCGTGAACCTGCATAGATTGTGGGGTCAGGTATGGATCCTATTTTTAAGTCAACTACCCCAAAACTTATCCCTATTTGTTGAACTTGAAGGAAATCACAATCAAAATTGGTAACGGAAACTTTGATAAAATATCGCTTGTTTTATTGTCAAAAACAGTAGATATGACCTGAAAATTGAGTCAACATTATGAAATCTCAACTTTAAAAAGAAGTCATAAAATTTTTTACATTTTCTTTTCAAACAACATTCTTATTACACTGTAATTAACAATATTCAGGAAATTTTGATCAATGAAAATATTATTTATGCCTAGTGGAGGCAGTACTTTAATTAAAAAAAATACCAATTCAATATTTTTTATTAACTGAAATTTGTGTTCTAGTTCTATCTTTTAGCTCCTTTTAAATGTAGTCATCATAAGTGCAATGTGTCCTCATGCAATTAAGCATAAAACATGTCAATCTACCATAACAGCTATATCCGCGTGCGTTTCTCTGAGAACCTAATTGTCGACCATGTATTGATATAAGACTAGCAGAAGCATTTGCTGTATTGGCGCAAGAAATAAAGCGGGCCTCCTTTTCTTTTATCAGATTAAATACATCTTTTCAATCAGAGGAGGTGTAATTAACAAAAAAGTTAAAAGGCGTACAAGTCCTACATGCTTAAAAACCAGTGGCCCCCAGTCGTATGTATGTTGGGTGAACTCACTTCGGTTGATCAATCAAACACTGTCATAAATGTTATTGTGTATGTAACATAAACTATCTTAAATTAACCGACTCTTTCATAAATGTGATCAAAGATAGCAAGGCAAATATGCAAAATGAATACTTTGTAAAATAAAGAGCTTTTTTTCACAGATACAAACCATTGTGGGCAAATGAATTTCAGAGATTTCTTGAACTGGCACTTAGAGATATCATCAGGGATGATAACAAGGTTCATTATTGCTTCTTATGAAATCATGACATCAGTATTGTACTAATTGAACAATACAAAAATTGAATTTTGACGTAGATGATTGCCTCACGAAATAAAGGTTGGTTTTTGTAGTGCAGTCTCTGTTTGTGGACTCCGTTGAGCATGAGTTATCGAGGGAGAGGTGTATCATCTTCTTTGTAATTTCCATTAGTAATTCATGATTCCTGTTCTTCCATACAGTTATGTTTTTAAATATACAATTATATAGACAAAAACTTTAACAGAAGAACTTATATCCCCTTATTATACTTCCTGTTAATATTTGTACAAAATTTCATTGTTTAGATGTCTCTGTAAACATTTCAGACAGTGGCCAGATTTGCTTTTCTTCACAAGAAAATAGTTGGCATCCCTGACTTGGGCAAAGTATGGCCACTCAATCATGTAAGTAGGGAGGCAAACAACCATGACTGCCTTAGCGTATTGTTTTCTTTGCCTTTCAAGTCATTGAATCGACTGTTTTTTTCATAAATCTATAATTGTCAATATCTTTGAATTTATGAAATCTATTCCTTGTCTTAATAGCATTCAGTATATCATCTGTAATCCCTTTTTTTTTTTTTCCCTTAACTTTCTTGAAATGAATAGGTGTATGCATGTTTAATGTGTTGATCCAGATTTCAGATGACCCTTGGTCATCAAAACATTCAATTACTGACCAAGGGATATCTTTCAGCTCTTTAAGGAATATTTGTAAAATTTAATCTTTTCATTATTCAGTACTTGATATATTTGAGATGAGTTTTACTTTTTTGACTTTTCATGAACAGCATATAGGATAATGATCACTTTTGGAATATTGGAGAACTGCAACATCTCTAATATTGTCTGCATTATTATCCTAATGGATAACTAACTGTTGATATTTCAGGGAATTCATAATTTTAATCTAGTTTTGATTGGTATCACAAGTCAAACTGTAATTGAAGTCACCTACTAAACAGACTTGTTTGTTGTCTATAGGCAGAGTTTCAAACTTATTTTGGAATATAGTATACAAAGCATTATCAGTGTTTGGTGGCCTATATACATAAACAATTTTTGGACACTATGTCTCATTTCTGACCAAATAATTTTCATATCAATTTTCTCAAGATCATATTGAAGTTTGAATGAAATGCCATCTTAATGTAAATAAGAAGTCCACTACCATTTTGGAAAAGTCAGTCTTTTCATGATGCCCGTTCTTCCAGAACCTGGTATCAATATTTTGACCCATGTTTTGGTTTTATGCCCCATGACAGTAGCAGTGGGGGCCTTACTCTGTCTTTCCATCCTACCACAGGTAAATTTTGTATTTGGTTCATTTGATGCACTGTGGTGGGGCATATCTTTCAAGAACACATTTATTGCTTTGTTTTTTTAATATCATATATAAATTTAAATATTCTTTGTTACAGATAAATTGATACATTACAACCAAAGTACACAATGGTATTATGCAATGTTTTTAACTTTTCAACTACATACACAGATAATAGAGAAAGCTAACCTGAAGATTCATCAGCAAAATGATTTAATCTCTACTGACTGTTAACATTACTTATTGGAATGATGTTAACAGATTGTTCCAGATATGCAGCAGATTGTAATCACCACCGTCTCTGTTCAGCATCAGTACATGAATGTATATCAATTCCTTAACTCAAACTTGAACTTGGTCTTCCATGTTCATTAAATCTAGCTTTCATTGTCCTTTCCAATTCCCCAATATAGTCATGATGGCATGGACTTTCACTCTGTCCTTCATACTTAATGTGATAGATAGGTCCACAAATATCGTTAAGGTGAACCAACATTTGTGTTAGGGTCCAGTACAGTTTGAAGCACAAGAATATTTTGTTGTTGTTAACATGTCATCTGTTTTTTCATTACCACTCTCCTCAAGCATCAAAGAGTGCACAGGGTCCACTTTCTCAGTTTCTTATTATTCAGTTTTACTCTTGAGCTGTGAATTGGTAGACAAACATGGACTATTTCTGTGAGTTTTCTATGACTTTTACCTCTCAATGAATTGGATAGCCAGCTGCATACCCTCCATAATCCCTGACAATGCTGTTGGGGAGGGGGATTTGAGACTCCAAAAAAGTATTATGAGGTCAGAAGTGCAAAGGGGAGCATTATGTGTGTGACCAAAAAAAGTAATGCCATCCAATTGAGAATAAGCTTAAATTTCATATAAGCTCTAACAAAAATGAATGGAAATTCAAATGTCAGTCTTGTTCAAAACATTTAATACACTTATAAAGAAAAAGTTGATAGACTTAATATTGTTTGTTTATGGAGATGTTTTTACTTATTTGCATTTAGACTTCAGTACATGGTATTGTTTTAACCTGCTACCAGGTTTAGGTTGTTAGATAATGTAAAATCATATTTTAGTCATAGGAATGGGGTAGTGTGGTGGTGGTGATCCCCCAAGCACTTTTAAACATGTACCAACCTTATGAGTTGATGTCAAACCAATCAGATCAATTCTTATGCCACTATATATATAAAAAATGTAATATGTTTTAAAATTACCATTTGTATATAAAAAAATGGCGGAAAAATATTTTCAAACTAATTTTTGGCCCAGAATTGAATGATTGTACAATTAATTGTATGTTACATCCGACATGAAATTCATCATGTGATCAGACCCTTGAATCTTGTCCATTGACTTGGGATTTCAATTTTA
Source organism: Unio delphinus (assembly GCA_029339505.1). Taxonomy (NCBI): domain Eukaryota; kingdom Metazoa; phylum Mollusca; class Bivalvia; order Unionida; family Unionidae; genus Unio; species Unio delphinus. The sequence goes on along the minus strand of JAQISU010000198.1, from coordinate 4,898,079 downwards.
AACATCAACCGTGATCATCAAGGCATAACAACACTATTCATTGTCACATTACATCAACCTCAGATGTGCAATATAGTCTCTATGTTAAGATATGCTTCATGATGTAAATTCCAAACATTGTGTTTTAAAACTTGTAAATATTGAACATCATCATCTTTCAAAAATCATATTTTTTTATACAATGATTAACAAGACATTGGCTGTTTGATCCATGTTTCAAGGAAGCTCATTTACAGTAATACCTTCCTCGGAAGTCAAGTCATTCATACATTGGTTCACAAACTTCATCTTAAAACTCTTAATACTGTTTCATTATTTAAGCATTTTTTTAGTCAGTGCACCACATTTTAAATGAAAAAGGTGCATTTTGGACATCATTATGGCTGCTAAAGGAAATGAAAAAGGTGCTGTTTGGACATCCATTATGGCTGCTACAGTATCCATCGCAAAATCTTGTTACTACTCCTTAACATCCAGGAGTTTTCACCGAAAGACTTCTTGTGATGGCTCTTACGTTTACTACAAAAATAATTTTCAAAACAAATTTGTATTGTTCCTCTCAAATGGATCGTTGTATCAACACTGGGTTTTCACAAAAAATAATGTCTGATTTATTTTAAATTAAACAGGTGCCCCAAAATGTTCACTGAAAAGGTCTTCTTTAAAAAATTTTATTGCATAAGTATATCAGAGAAGGTTTTTGTTAAAAAGAAGAAACTTTCATTTGTTTTTTTTTTAATTTCAGGCAGTTAAGCGAATTTTCACTTCAGACACATTTACTTTGTACTTGATTCTGCAACATTTTGTTTTATTATATACTTGTAAATTTATCATCTGAAGAAGATCTGAATTGATAGTGGTTCTAATTACTGTAGGAAATTCATCAAAATGAAAATATAAAATGTGGCAAATCTTTATTAATTGTTATTTGAATAGTATATTGTTTTGGTTACCTGCACCAATTCTTCATTACCACATTGACTGCATGTATTAATGCTTCCTCTAAATATGTATTGATCTCCAACATTGACTTGGGTATTAAGGGCACAGTTAGAGAAAATTTGTCTTAATATTTTGGTTCAAGTTTTGTTTTTCATTTGGATTTATTTACTAAATTCCTTAGTAAATTTTGTTCATACCTGGTATGATTTCATAAGACCAACTCAACATGCTCACTTACTCCTTTGACCTTTGGGTTAAAATGACAGTAATGGACATTTTCTTACCATTTTTGGTTTACATTTCTGGAATCCTTTTTTAATTTTGTTCATACATGAGATGAATTATTATAAAGCTAGGACAGTTCTGTGACATTCTTGTTTTATTAATTTTGGAGTCGAGGTCTCAGTCATAACAATTTGCATTGAGGCTTGGTTAAAGTTTTCTTTAATTTGTTTATATTTTCTAAACCCCTTAATGGAGTGGGGATGACTTATTATGAAAGCTAAGACGATTCCTTCTGTGACATGCATGCTTGCTCTTTGAACTTGAGGTCAAGATCAGGGTGGTAGCAAAATAGTGCTAAGATCTTGCTTCAAGATTTATTTATTTACAATTTCTTAACTCTTATCGCTTTTATTTTTATTTATGAATCATTGACTTTCTTTGACCTGCTTATTCAACCATTTGACCTTGAAGTCAAGGTCACTCATTTTACAGCATAATTTGATAATGGTTATGATGCAGGGTTTGGCCTTCTTGCATTTAATATTTAAATGAACTTTTAAATCTTTACCTTTTTACATCTAGAAGTACTTGTATAATTTTTTGGGAAGAGTTTAATTTGGATAAACAGGGGATATAATCTTTTTAGTATAACACAGCAAAACATGTCTCATCAGTTCTTTTCCACTTGCGTGAAACCATTTTCAAAAAGCTCCAAGGGGCTAGTGAAATTTCTAAAATATAAATTTTGTGTACAACAGAGACAGTACCATTTAGATTTTTTTATAATTTTGGATTTTTTTTTAATGTTGGTTATTATCAATATGAAGAAGTTTGCAAAATCTCTTTTGTCATAAATAGTGTAAACTGCATTTTGTTTTACTGTTTTAAAAGCATTGCTTGCAGTGTATCAGTTTTAGATGTCAGCAATGAGTTGTATTTGTTTTAAAAAGTTATTTTTTCAATTGATTTTACAGTACATCTTTTCTGCATTGAAGAATTATCCTTGTACTAAAGAAGGAATAGAAACCAGTCTGCGTAGTGCAAAATATGAGGTAGGATCTGGATGTGTTTAATTTCTTTATTTTTATTATGTCTTGAATAAAACATTTATTATTCATGCTGCAGGATGTTTTTTATTGGCAGAATATTTGAGCTTTGATTAATTGGGAAATATCTTAGTTTCATTAGATTTTAATTAAGAGATGGTGAGAATATATTTGTACAAAGAAAATTAATTTTCTTGCAAATCTTTTTTAGGCCTGCCATATTGCAAAGCATGTTATATAAAGTTGTCTATCCATCTGTTGCCAGTTTAGTTTAAATGCAATAACTTTTGGTTGCCTACAATCAACAGCTTCCAAACTTTTTTAATGGCTTGCACTTAGGATATTGAGAAACCATATTGATTTAGAGCTCAGATGCTTGAAAAGGTCAGGTCAAAACAAAAACACTTTCTGCTCTGTAACTTGAGCACTCCAAGTCTACAGATTTTGTACATAGCGTACACATGGGGTAAGAAAGAACTCTTGTCAGTGTTATGGTCAAATGGTTAAAAGTCTGAGCAAGAAGGACTGAAAGAAGAAAGAGGGCATGGGTCAACTTTACTAGTCAAGGCTCCGATATGTTAATCCTATCTACACTTGGCGGTTTGAACAAATATTTCTGTGCTTCATTTTTGTGAATTTAATTTGATGCAGCAGCAAGCCTCTGCATCCAATCAAAATTGATTTCTTAAGATTTGATCACTGTTCATATATGATTGAGATGAGAGGAGCACACAACTTGAATGGACTCATAAATAAGCACTTTTCCAATTTGTCCTTGTTTGCACAGATACCTTTCATTCACTGACTGAAAGAACAATAAAAAAAATTCTGCATAATAACATAAGTTCTATGTGGCAAACTTTGTGCATTGCTTTCACTTGGGGTAAGGGTTAGGGTTAGGGTTAGAATCCTGTTGCTCTTAGTGCTGATGGTGAGTTCAAGGTCACTGACTTGAAGAAGAAAAGTGTTTAGTTCACAAAATGTAAGTTGTCTGTATAGAAAACTATTAAAGATTGGATGAGTATATAATATGTTACAATCTGTTAAAATAACAGATACGAGCAAAATCAACAGTTTAGTAAAATTGCAATTTATTTACCTGGAATATCAAGTTTAAAAGGAACTTACAGTATTGTGAATTAAATCCCTAATGATCCTAAAAGTTCTATAGCAAGTCTAAAAGTATAGAGTTCCAAATGAATTCCAATAGTTCTGAATGTGCTAATGTACCAGTAACCTTGAAAGGTTTGATGTAAATACAGTCTTAATATATCCCAATGATATAATTCAGAATGTCTCTGATCGAATTCACAATAATCCCAAAAACAGTGTTAATTCAGTCAACAAACACTTTATAAATCCAATGAATAATTTAGATAAATAATTCCTCTCAAATTGTAACTGAACACAACTAAAATTGATTCTACTAATACTGATATTACAGTGGGAATAAATAAGTCTTTTGATCACAACCTTTTTTTTTCAGAAACGTAAGACACAATATGAGGACCATAATATGGGTCTTTTTTCCATCAAATTGGTAAACAATGTCCGGTCTATTTATTTAAATTATAACAAAAAACCTGACAAACATCAGGTAGACCATGTTTTTTTCCAAGGGAAAAGCAAATGTCCTGAATTCCAATCCAAGTAAACAAATGATAAAAGTAAAGTATAATCCACAATCATGGACATAACTATGTAATATCTTGTTTACATATGATCATTACAATCTACAATGATGGACAAAAGTTAAACTCACATTCTAGATATAAATAACAAATGTGTACCAATTAAAGTACAGTAAAACCTGTCTTGAACGACACCCTTCTGCCCCAAAGTAATGGTCTCTCAAGACAGGTGGTCTCATAACAGGTCATAACACTATATAATCAATTAATCTATGCATTGAAATTCTGGTCTCCCAAAACAGGTGGTCTCTCATAGCAGTGGTCTCTCAAGGCAGGTTTTACTGTACTTTTATTCAGAGTTGAGATGTATGTGTAATTTGTTTGTATTGGACTTGCCCATTTATGTGTCAATTAGAATTGTGGGAGCATTTGTATATGTCATCAAATCTCACAAGTAATATTTCAGTCATTGGCATTTTATTTTCATGGAATATAGCACAATTTCTTTCATTTATTGCAGTTTACTTCATGATAAACTTTTTTTTGGGTAAAGGAGCTGTTCTACACTGGATAAATGTTCATGTGTTAAAAAATCAAACTACTTTAACTGTTTTTAGTATCATAATTTTTCCATTGATGTGAAGTACTTTTATCAGCAAAAAAGCTTTTATGAAATGGTTTGTTGTCAATCAACTGATATCTATCAGACCATTATATTTAAGTTAAATTTTAGAACGATTGCCATGAAGCATCACACACATCTGAAAGCATAGTTAGTACTGAATGAAAATGCTACTGCTGAGACATCCAATATGACCTTCACAGCAGCCATCTTTAAAATCTTATTGCTACTCTTCCTAAATGGATAATCATATTAAAATGGGATTTTCACTTTATAAAAAAAGTTCTTATGATGTCGTGTTGGTAATAAAAGAAAATGGTAGTATGGTCACATTGTCATCCATCTTAAAAGTTGTATTCCTGAGCAGAAAGACAGAAGAATTTTTATAATGTTTGTAGTTCAGCTTTTACATCAAATTTTGTTAGCACTATTTCTTCTGAATGGAAGGTCATATTAACATTGAAGTTTCACTATTACACTTATGATATCTGGTTGGTTCTAATTGAAACTGTGTCCAGCTTGAAAATCGTGTTATTGCTATGCCTTATGAATGGATGGTTATATCAGTTTTCCCTGAAAGACTTAGGAGATCTAGTTGATCCTAAATGAATATCTTACATTTAGTATATCCACCACAGCAGCAATCAAGAAAATCTGGTTATTGCTGCTTTTCCAAAACAGAACATTTTATCAGCTTGGTATCTTCTTAGGATGTCTACTAGTAGGTAGTTGAGATTAAATAACAAATTGGGCCAATCTGATATCTCATCTTGAAAATATTGTTTTTACTCCTTGGGACTTCTTAATAGTATTTAGTTGTGGGGACCCAAGTGGCTAATGGACTAAAACACTTGCTATTCCAGATCACAGCCATCTCACCTGTCTGTGTGGATTCAAGTCTCAGGCTCATCTAATGTGGTTATGTGAGAAAGCTTGCCAGTAGTTTCTCATGGCTTGGTGGTCCATCCAGAGATTTTTTACAGATTGTTCCTTTGCCAGTTGTAGTGGCTGCCATGTATTGCCTGTCTTGTGCTGACAAATGGCCTTGACAACAAGAACTTGATGTCAAGTTGGAACTAAATGAAAAGAATGCTAATCTGACATCCAATCATGGATCACTCTGGTGGCCTAGTGGTCAGAGTGTCTGTTGCGGGAGTGGGAGGTCGTGGTCTCGATCCCTGGCCAAGTCATACCAAAGACTTACAAAAATGGTACTTACAGCAGCCTTGCTTGGCGCTCAGCATTCAGAGGTTAGTGTTAGGACTGGTTGGCCTGGTGTCAGGATAATGTGACTGGGTGGGACATCATGCTACATGTCTGCGGCATGATGCCCAAGTGCTAGACATCACTATAAATTGCCTCACTGCAGACATCATAGTGATAGGACTGAACAGTTGTTATAGCTACGTTCAAATCCTAATCAAACAAACAAATATCCAATGATGGTGGCTATTTTACAAAGCTGGTTTTTGCTAGTCAAGAAAGCTGGTTTTTGGAGTTTTTATCAGAAGACTGGTGGCGTTATGTAGCTGGTCATGATCTGACCTGTAATGCAATTACCACAGTGAACGTAATGAAACTCTTGTCACCGATATTCCAGAACGGATGTTGATAAAACTCTGGTATTTTCACTAGAAGTCTTCTAATGGTGTCCAGTTCTTAATAAAAATGGTGTGGATCTTACAGCCGACATCAGAGCCACAGTGGCTTATTTGAAAATCATATTGCAAAAGAATATCAAAAATGGTTTCAGCAATTAGAAAGAAGAAACGGTCTAATCTTGTATTTCTGGAAATTCTTTTTGCACTTTTGAACAATAGTCCCATCAGGGAATTCATGTTATGTTAATCCCCATTTAGTCTATATTGGTTTTGTATAGAGTACTTTCCATGGATCAGAGTACTTGTATAGAGTACTCTCCATGGATCAGAGTACTTCTATAGAGTAATTTCCATGGATCAGAGTACTTGTATAGAGTATTTTCCATAGATCAGAGTACTTGTATAGAGTACTTTCCATAGATCAGAGTACTAGTATAGAGTACTTTCCATGGATCAGAGTACTAGTATAGAGTACTTTCCATGGATCAGAGTACTTGCATAGAATACTTTCCATGGATCAGAGTACTTTCCATGGATCAAAGGATGCATTTCTCACTGTCTGAGAATTTTTCTTTGCAATCATTGGATCCAATATTTTGGAATTTGTTATCATTAAACATCATTTTCTAAACAGACACCAAAATGGTGGAAGCATTTGGCAATCAGCAGATGAAGCTCCCCCTGTTTATATGGAAACTCATTATTACATTCCCCTGTTTATATGGAAACTCATTATTACATTCCCCTGTTTATATGGAAACTCATTATTACATTCCCCTGTTTATATGGAAACCCGATGTCATCTCATTATTACATTGATGTAGTTCTTCACATCATTAACCAATCAATCAACTTTGACAAATATTGAGAAAACCTTGAGAAAACAAAATTTTGTTACCACACTCGGTTAATAATGAAAATATTGCAGAGCCTCGAGAGAGAGTTATGTTGATTGAGCCTGCACAGACATTAGATATTATGCCACTTATCCTGCATGTGCTACAACAAGAATTGAACGTGATTCCATGCAAGCATTGTACTTCTGTGCTATTACCTTTGTGATGTGTAGCCTGCAGTTTTCAGAGAAGATTTTATGTCTGATTGCCTTATGTAGCAATGTTTATGGCCAACTGGCTCTAGGGTTAAAGTGGATAATGGGTTGTTGGGATTGATTTCAGCAATTCAATTTTGTCAAGTCAAGTTTGACATTGTGATCACTGTGAAATTCATCTGTGTACATACATTAAGTTGAACGTTAAAGATTGTTAAGGGGGCCCCAAGTGGCCGAGTGGTCTAAAGCATTCTCTGTTATGGATCACTGCCATCTCACCTCTGACTGCATGAGTTCAAGTCTTAGATTCGGCCAATGTGGGTATGTGAGAAAGCTTGCCAGTAGCTTCTCATAGGTCGGTGGTTCTTTCCAGGGTTTTCCGAGTTTTTCCTCCATTATTAATACTGGCTGCAATGTATAGCCTATCTTGTGCTGAAAATAATGTAAAACCCTACCACAAAAACAAAGGTTGTTTACAATTTGGCTAAATGAAAGTAGGCTGAACACAAACAGAGTCATTTTTAATTTGTATTTTAAGAAATACAATCATTGTACTTACCGGTATCAACTTCTTTTATTCTCGGCAGGTTGATGGAGTATTATTTTACCATAAGACAGCCAAATATGAGCCAGGCTCAACGCCTTTGGTGCTTTGGGTTAAACCATACATATTGCCTGAAATACTGGATGTTCAAATCGCAGAATCCTTCATGGCTGAAAAGCCTCAAGGATACATAGATTTTGCACATCATGTGGAAAATATTAAAACGGGAATTGAGCCTGTCAGAAAGAAAAAGAAGAAAAAGAACAAGAAAAGTGTCTTTATTCCATCAGTGGAACTTGTACTTCCAGAAGTACCAGTGAAAGAAACAGGAAAGAAAAAGAAAGGTCAGGGCAACCAGAATAAGGGGGGTTACAATGGACAAAGGGTTATAGTAACTGACTACACATGTGTTGCAAATCCATGGGATTCACATCAGTATGGAATGATGGGTCAAAGAAGGGGAATCGGACGGGGTCTACTCCATATGCCCAATCCAGCTGGAGCAGCATACAGCCCAAGGCCCCAAACAGTGCCTGGAAGACAGTGGGGTAGGCAGATTTCTGGGAAGGGAGCAGGGGGTGGCAATCGACAAGGAGGTGGTAAAAGTCAGAATGCATTTGGAATGTCTGATATTGAAGCAGCTTTGGCTCTTATTGAGTACCAGTCAGAAACCCATGCTTCCAGACAGCATTACTACTGAAATAAAGAGTCTAGACATTATTGAAATAGTTTTGGTACTGTTGAAAGAGTCTAGTCAATATTGAAATAGTTTTGGTACTATTGAAATAGTCTAGTCACTATTGAAATAGTCTTGGTACTATTGAAATAGTCTAGCCACTTTGAAATAGTCTAGGTACTATTGAAATAGTCAATGTACTATTGAAATAGTCTAGCCAGGATTGAAATAGTCAAGGTACTATTGAAATAAAGTCTTGCAAATATTGAAATAGTCTAGTTGCTATTGAATTAAATACTAGCCAAGACTGAAATAGAGTCTAGTTACTATCAAATTGAATACTAGCCAGGATTAAAATAGTCTAGTTACTATTGAAATAGAGTCATGTTACTATCGAATTAAATACTAGCCAAGATTTAAATAGGGTCTAGTTACTATTAAAATAAGAGTCTAGTCAGTATTGAAATTAGTTACTATCAAATTAAATACTAGCCAAGATTGAATTAGAGCCTGGTTACTATTAAAATATAGTCGAGATACTGTTGAAATAAAAGTCTAGCCACTATTGAAATAAAGTCTAGCCAATATTGAAATAGTCTGAGTACTATTGAAATAGAGTCTAGTCACTGTTGAAATAATAATCTAGTTACTGTTGAAGCAAATAGTCTAGGTACTGTTTAAATAAATCGAGCATAGCCGCTGTTGAAATAGCAAGAACCTAGCTGTTACTTAATGAATTGTTTGTTACTATCATACATCAAGTTTTGGATATCAGTTAAAATTTTTTGCTTTTATGACACAATAGGGTGTATCTTGAATGTTTACCATATACATACATTGGTGTTGGATTGAAAAGAAATGAACACAATTTCATGTGTTTTAAATAAGTAGTTTGCCATAGAGGCTATTCTGAAGAACAGAAATTTTTTAACAGTTAGAACTAGATCTTCATATAATATTGATATTCTCAGTGCTTTTTTTTTTGTTATCAAACCCACCTCAGCTCTAACACTGGTGTCTGTGTGTGTGTGTCCATCAGCATTGCTATCCAGTGTTAAAGTTTTTAATGTGTCTTTAATAGCTACCATGTCAGTTTGCTTACAAGTCTAACTGTAAACTGCATAGACCCAGATTTGTTGTCGTACAATGCATCAGCAGATCTATTTTTGTGCAGTTTCTTCAGAGTAATCAGTAGATATAGATCCTGATTTGCCAGTGCATTTTTTGATAGCTAATTGGGGTCTGTTTGGTTTTAGTTCGACTTGCAAGCAGGTGTTGTCTTGACAAAATAGGGGTCTCTTGTTGTAAATAAGACATTTGAACTTTGCTGTCTTGTAAAGAATTATCAGTGTTTTGAGTGTCTGACCAGACCAATCAGCTTTTTCAAATGACACTTTCTTAAAAGGAAGATACAACTTAAATAACTTGATCATAAAATTGTACATTATTTTGTCTTGGCTGTATTGTTTAGTGTATTATAGTGTAATTGTTGTACATGTATTGTTTTGCATATTACAGTTTTATATTTTGTTTGACGTACCTTTTTAGTACAGGATCACAAACCTATTGAGTGATGAGGTGAGATAATTTGCTTGCTGTTTGAGTGTTCTACTAAGCAGGGGTTCATCTAATTTTCATCATTGACATTGTAACATTTTTTTTCTTTTGTAAATACAGGTGTCTAGAATAGTGAGAAGTTTGTAAACTTGGTTGTCATCACTGTCAATTGTTTACATTGTTTCAGGTTTTTATTAATGGAATTGATCATTGGTATTTGTGAAACGTATATGTAACTAACTACCAGTATTTTCAGTTACTGATCAATAAGTACTGATATATATAAATTCTGTAGATAATTTTCCCACAATATGGGGTAAAAAGCTTATGGGTAGCTTAACGTTTGTGTAAAATCTCGTTGAGATTCAATTATCTTTTTATTTCATTTAGTGCTTTTTTAAGAATGTCCTTTTTATACAATTCATATAAAGCTGTTGTTTGATTTAACTAAGTGCTATTTATTTAGTGTTCATTGTTGTTAGATGTTTTTTATATAAAAGCTCAGTCGAAAATCTACAGCCAGTATTAAGTGAGTTAAGACACTTCTTTTCATCAGTATGCATTAGTTGTGTGAGTAGATAAAACAAGAACATACACTTAATGTTTTTAACGGAAGATTGCCATCTTGTGTTTCAACCATGGGTGTCATTCTATCTCTTCTTTTACATGCGTGTTTAAATTTCTTCTTTTTTAAAAAAAGAAATAAGATTTTGACTTAAAATGGGGAGAGAAATATACACTTTTCTTAATTGCTTTAAATCACAATACACATTACAGTCTCCTACCCGTTTATATCGACATCGCTTATCTTGACAAGCCGCCAATGTCGACAAAAAAGCAAAGTCCCGGTCCCATGGTCTACTATTACTATCAAATTGTCATGCCTATGTCGACGTCAAGATAAAAGAAAAACGTATATGTCGACAGAAGCCCTTGGTCCCAGCTTGAACAAATCCTTTGTTTTCAAAACGTTTATGTCGACAAGCTGCCAATTAAGACCAATACTTTGTTCAACAATTAGTTGATCTTGCCGCCAGGCTTTAATGTCGCGGTCGGATAAAAAACAAATAAACCCATAGCAGCACATTTTCTCACCACTCTGCAGCTAGTTAAGTCTTTGATCTTGCCGCCTAGCTTGTGGGACATGTTCTTCAAATGTACTCTTACAATGACAGCATGTACATTGTGGGTTTTTCAGCCACTGAATTTTCTGATTGTAAATATATCAGCACTGCAAAAAGTATCAATTGATGAACACAATTTCCCAATCAACAGGTGGTTGAAGCAGGACTAGCAAGCCCTTAAATTTGCCGTCCAGGAAATTGATGCGTACAGAGGACTCATGTATACGTGATTTTCTGAATCCCATATATAAAAAATGCGTGAAAATACGGATTACGCATTTCCGAGACCTTTGAAAGTGATCGGTGATTTTCGCTGTGAAAGTTTCGTTTTTAACTTTATTTACATTTACGATGGCTACCGACAGAAGGGTAAAACGCAAATTAAATTTACAGTCTCTGGAAACTAAATATCTGGCTGTCAATGAAGTTAAGGGATGAACATCTCGCAAAGAGGTCTGTAAAATTTTTTCATTCAAGAATAACCTGTCCAGGAAGGATGAAAGCTGCAGAGTCTATAAAGAAAGATTAAGTTGAATGTAACTGCGCTTCCCAAAGGAAGAAGCATGGCTGCTACATTTGAAGACATGGAGGAAGCATCTAAACGGTTCAATGAAGCATTATCGAAAAAGCGGAGAACTTCGCTGCAACAAGTGATTGGTGCAGTCGCTTTAATGTTCGTCATAACATCGGTAACAAAAATATTTGTGGAGAATACATGTATTGTTGACAGTTTTTCATTTCCTTGTGAATAGCCCTATCCCCTTGGTAGCCTCAATAAGATGGGAACAGACTGACCAAAATTGAGGCCAATTTAAGTACATGTACATGAAGCATGTAACTGACAACTTTTCTTAACCATGTGTTAATGCCGACGTTGAATATCTAATGTTGTTCGTATCAGGATGTGATCAATGCAATATTTTTTTGGATATTACACAAAGGTAACTAAAATGTAATTTGTCAATATACAAGTGTATTTCACACTGATTCTGTCTTCATGTACTCAAAATTTCCAAATTTTTTTCTCAAAGTGTAAATGCTATTCACTGAAGACGGGTCACCCTTTGCTGATGAATTTTAAATTTTATCTTTTTTCAGCCACCCCCTCCCCTTCAACACTTATCTCGACATCCGCCTATGTCGACAATATTTCCTCGGGCCCGAGGATGTCGAGATAAACGGGTAGGACTGTATAAAATCTGTTATATTTTGTGAATTTTCCAAGATCATTGATATGTTCATGTAAAGAACATATTTGAAATAAAAGTACATTGAATTCTTTTTAGTTTCATTAGATAAACATCTTATTTAAGACAACATTAAATTGCCATTATACTGGATTCCTTAAATTTCAGCCATGATTAATAAATTGTATAAAGTAAAAATGAAAATCTTCCATGTCTTTTATTATTGTATATTGAAATTAAATGTCAAAGTGTTCATTAGTTGTTTTTGATTGATTTCTTTTGCCAGTTATGGTTCATTTTTGCACTTCTTACCATCTGTATGAACTAATGATGTATCATATATACTCACTTATAAAACGAGTCCAGATGCAAACTGTACACCCAGATCTGTCATCACATAATGCACTGGCTTATCTGGGTCTGTGCAGTTTGTTTTTCAGATGAACAAACAACACTGACCCTGATCTGCAGGTGCATAATGCTACAACAAATGCTACAACAAATCAGTTTCTTGTTTGCATTTTTTCTCAACTTATTAGCAAGTAGAGATGATACTATTCATGTACATGATAAGTGCTGATTATCATTTTTATAGACACAGTATGGTTTATATGAACTTCTAAGAGAACATTTTCATTTTTGCTGAAAGAATTGATCAGTATATTCATTTATCGATTGATTGTTTGGTTTGTTGGTTGACTGATTGCTTGATTCATTGATGGATGGGTCAGTTGCTTGATTGATTGGTTGAATTTATATTGAAATACCTCAGTATAGTCACAGCAGGTTTTATTGCTTGCAGGTTGAAATTAAATTGTTGTTTTTGAGCTTCACTGGACACAAGGTGAATAGAGCTTGTGTAATAATAAGTTCCAAGGTGTCAGGCTTATGATTAAAGTCCATCTTAACCGTGACACTGACAGTATTTGTTGATCAAACTTTATAAGTCCATCTTAACCATGACTCTCAATATTTTTTAATCACCATTGTGTAACCTTGGGTTAGTGATCATGATAGGATGCTTGTATTCTGTGAGGGCATTTGAATACAACAACTCAAATAGAAATTTTTTTAAATCAAATTTGGTACCTTGATTGATAAAACAACTGTTTTGATTTGTTTGTCTTAGGGTTTAACGCCATTTTTCAGCACACAATAGGCTATACATGGCAGCCAGTATTATTGGTAGAGGAAGAACCCGTTTACTTCCTTGGGAGATCCAGCCACTTTGTGAATCGGTCTTTTGTCTTCACAGCAAAGCCGACACCATCCTCACAGTGCCCTTCACTTCCTTGGCCGCTCCAAACGAAAGTATCCAGAACCCCTTTCACAGAGTTCACCTTCTGCTACATGCCAGGTCACACTCAAGGCAGCAATGTCCACGCAGTATATGGCGAGTTAATTTCCTATTAGGGATTTTTTCCTCTTGGGTCTTTCCGCATTGTCTATGTCCATTAAGGAGCATACATTCCATGCGTCAAGTGTGAGGGGAACAATCTTTATTTTCTTTTCGGTATTTTGAGCTTTGATGTAGGGTCTCTACCAGCCGCGGGTGCTGGCTAGGGAAGTTTATAGCAAGCAATCTTAAGGGCACTTATTGTAGCCCCTTTGTTCCAGGGAGGTGAGCAGTATATTGCTGAAGTGTGCAGGTTTGTGTCTACGGCTGACAGTGTACCCACACCTGCTGCTTCGTCGCTTGCCTGTCGCCACCAGACTTTAGTGGGTGCTGATATGGGATGAGTTGATGACAAGAATGAATTGGGCGGTGACTTTGTTTTAAGTGAGGAAGAGTGGTGCAGTTAGTCAACCTCTCTCGCCCAAAACCATCTGGGTCCAGCAGCACGGCAAGGTTGAGACAACCGGAGACAGAATTGAGTACACTGGAAGACCAGGACGTCCTACACGTCTCATCGTGCTCTTAGTGCTGCACTGTGCTTTTCTGGGAATCGCCTTTCTGCTCATTGACCAGCTGGTGGTTCCTTTGCGCAGGCTGCTGAATCCAATCTTCACATGCTAGGAAGAAAAAGCCTAACTCACCAAGGGTTTAAGACCCGACAGCTACCCGAAGCCTGGTTTAGCCGGCGAGTCAAGGCCGTTTTCTGGGTTGTGGCCGCTACGCATGCCACAATTTTCTTGGATCCACAGGTGAGAGCTGAGTGCCAGGTGGGGACCAAAGGTGGGTGAGCTGCCCCCCCCCCCCCCCCCGAAGGAGTACAAAAGCTTAGCCAGCCAGAAATGTTACCCCCTCCCAGGACACTGTACACCCCCTTAAATCAGATCCAGAAGCACTACTTGAAATGCACATACAAAGTCGTGGAATGCTCATACACCTCTTCTCCTTTGAAAGCCTGGAAACAATATATCACCACCAGTCAAACCCTTACTTTGTGAAATATGTTATTTGATCAATGGCATCTGAGGTCCCACAAGATCAGAGTCGCCTCATGAAGATTACTGCCTATAAGATTCAAGCCATCTCTATGAGTCTCGCTATAGAATGCATGTCCTATGGCGGCAGTACAGAATGCCATCAGACCCAATTAAAACAATCAACAACACAGTATCAGCTTCGGTGGATTCACTTTTGAAATTTGTAATAAAAGGTAAGGTACGAAGATTTCAATATTTATCATCCTAACTGTAGGTAAGAGCCATAGGTCAAGTGAACCTCTGCTGTGTTGGTTATATAATTAGGAGAATGGTTTATCGGTCACATGGGGAATTCAACCATCATTCTCTATGAAAGAGATCGGATGCTTAGCATTCCCTCCTATTATCTAATTTCGTAATGTAATGTGATTGGGGAACTTATTCGAAGGAAAAAGCAAATGTTTCAGTGAATTTGTTTCGCCAAGAATACTTGCCCATGCACATTATTTAAAATGCCTTCCTACCACCCTGCTCTGCAAGTATCTTCATTAGTATATCGTTCAGCTAGAAACTAGCGACACTATTGGTAGCATGGGGAGGTAGTAGGTAAGAGTTATCACCCTTTTTCTATATGAGATAGACGGGAAAAGACTATTACCTCTTTAACAAGGGCTGGATTCGCGAGGTAGCAGGCTATTACTCCTAACGCAATGTGATTCCATAAGTATTCTTGGTGAAACTTAATTTTCTGAAAATTTCTTTTTCCGAAAAGGTATATCAAAATGTTGACTTTAAGTAGCCGATTGATTTGGCAATTTAATTTGAGTTTTGAGACACTTTTTTCTTAGTTCTTTCAGCCGCATTGAAAATATGATTTATTCAGGGTCATACAGTTTTAGGATATTGATGGGTCAGATTGAAAGCGTTCTGTTTATACGAGGGTAGAAACCCGCACACTTTCTCTACATATAGCATACGTGTATAGAACCAAACGCATAAACAAATTGCTCTCTTTATTCTTCGTATATGCACAGCGCTTTCAATTGGCCTTCATGGATTATTTTCATTCGAATGTATAGGTTTTACGAATTATTTTCAAGCCACTTTTAACTACGTAATGTATTTTCTACTGAGGTTAACTTTTTTTAACATGGTTAACTCGATGTCTTGAGCGAAATAATACACAACATTTGAACAACTTTTTTCGTTCCCACTTTCAGGTATCTAATGTAATACAAACTCTACCGATGTTACTTTCGAGGTTTGGTATTAAGTATTTAGACACATATTTATCCATGTATATGGGTGTGGTAGGGGTGGAAGGGCTCATTCTTAATATAATTTTTCTAAAACGGGTTACATTGTTTCCGTTTGGGAGTGCAAATGTAGCCTATATGGGTTGAGACTGGTTCGAGCCCTTGGAACAAAGAAGTACAGAAGCACTTAGATATTAAATGTACAATAATTACTTGACTGAGAAAATATCACGAGGATATATATTTTGTAATTTATGGTGTACATGGAATTCGTAGGTGAAAGTGGATCATATCTAAATCTTGCAAGCAGAAGAAATATAGTAAACAAAAAAGATGTTATAAAAGAAAATCAAATCTAAATGATACAGTAACATTGATTCAAAATAACTAGTGACAAAGCCTACCGAAAAAGTTACAGAAACTTATGAACGTCTTCGTCCTAATTTAGAACAAAATGCCATAGCGACTGGCAAAATTGCGAAAGAAACTAAGAAAACAAAAAGACTTGAACGAAATCGTCCAACCGATATAGCTGCTGCTCATCCTCCAGGTCAAGAGTTGTTGTTAAAGGGTTTAACGCCATTTTCAGCACACGATAGGCTATATGTGGCGTCCGGTATTATTGGTGGAGGAAGAACCCGGGAAAACCCCCAGAAAAAACCACCGACCCACGAGAACCTACTGGCAAGCTTTATCACATAACTACATTAGCTGAATCTTAGACTCGAACCCATGCAGACAGAGGCGAGACGGCAGTGATCCGTAACGAAGAGCGCTTTCTTTCGGCCACTCGGGGCCCCTCCTGGTCAAGAGTAAGAAATACTTAAAGAAATTGGAATAGCTCATGCAGAAATAGGTGAATCAGGAACAAAAAAGAGAAAGGGATAAAAAGAGTAAAAATTTTTTAAACCTAATTATGTTAACGTAGATTTTCATATATATATATATATATATATATATATATATATATATATATATATATATATATATATATATATATAAAATGGATGTATCGTATATATTTTAACAAGTCACAGGCAAGAAATAATGATTTCATATTTCGAAAATATGATGAAGTTAATAAAAAAAATATTAGATAATAGTCCAACAATTACAATTTCTCAACAACAACCGCAACTTCCTCAACAACAAAAAAAAAACAACAACGTGATGAGATTTTAAAAAAAATATATGAAGCTATTAAAATTGTGTCAGGTTGTCCAAGAAATACTACGGCACTATATGAAACAGGAATTGATTTTTTTTAAAAACACGGCTATGCTGAACAAATAGATAAAGATTCCTAGATTTCTAACATTTAGTATTTATAAAACTGAACCAACCGATACTAATGATCCAGATTATATATTACATTTATCAGAAAAGTAAATACAATAATATCTTAACGTGAACGATTAAACCCCATCACAACGTCATTCACCGCAACCACGATCACCAGAACAAAAATCACAAATTTATGTTAGATATATATTTTAATATAGATATTTCCAAACTTGATATATTATAGAAAAAGCAATAGATGTACAACAAAAAGTAAATATTTATGTTAGGGATATTTTATTTATAGAGATATTTCCAAAATTTATAAAACCATATATCTCGCTTTTCAAGATAAGGAAAACGTCGAAGATGAAGATCCAGAATTTATTGATTTTAATAAAACTATATCAATTGAACGAGATATTTAGGGGATCCGCTAGTCAAAAACAAGATTAAGGAGCATCCGGAAGTGGTATTTGTACTCAGTTGCACAATTACGAGTATACCATAGTTGGCCAAATATTAGATCAAAATTATTCGTTGTGTTGCAGACGCAAAATACTTTGGTATTTGCAAATAAAAACAAGCCAGATGGAAACTTCGATTGGCAGGTTGTTGTCTATTCCAACGCATATTTATCAAATCCAACAAATCAATGATGAATTCCGTCGCAGAATTAAATATATTATAGGAAACAAATATAAGCTAGCTATAACAGTTCATGAACCAACTTTAACATCCGCGATTGAAATAAACTCTTTAGATTATGCTGTAGATATATATGAATCATCGATTCGATCAGTTTTAAAATGGCCTAAAAGTTCCGCCTGTTTATCAAACGCCATCAGAACTAAAGCTCACTGAATTTCTAACAGACAAAAGATATTTATAAAGCTTCTGGAGTATCTAAGGGATAATTAATGGAGTCAGTTAGAAGAAAATAGAATAGAGGATTACTTTCCTGAGTATATTATATACCATGGAAGAAAAGCGTTCTGTACCAGAAGCATCATTATTGATTTTGATTACAAAACCCAAATTCCACGTGTGTATGAAAAAGGGTTTAAACCATATTCTGATAAAATGAAAAATGAACATCAAACTATTCGCAACAGTTATTTCAGAGTTTTCTTCATGTGTATACCAAAGACAATTTTAAAAAGTAAATCATTGAAACGATACATCTAAATCAGGTTGTATCAGACCTTGAATATGTCAATATAGTTATTATTGGAACGGTAATATTCTGACCTTATCGCGCGAATGATCAAAAAGAACCTTAAACAATTATTTATCAATCATTATAAAATAACTGAAGCAAAATTATCAACAATTACACTGAATGCATTTAAAACTGATGAACTAATGAAATAAGTAAATGATAGTATTAATGAGTCATGGAGAAAAAAACGCCCGCCAGCAACTATTCCCGAACATAACAGTTATCCGTTCGGAGGTCGTCATATATCACCAGGAACTGTAAATAAGACATCAATTATCGCAGTCAGTCTTGAGTAGTTATAGGGGGCACTCTAGCGTAAAGGGAAAATCCAGTCAAAAACAGCTTGGGCACATCTAGCGTCAAGGGGAATTTAACATGGTGGGCCTATCTAGTGTCAAGGGGAATTGAACATGGGAACTATTTGGGCCTGTCTAGCGTCAAGGGAAATTGAACATGGTGGGCCTATCTAGCGTCAAGGGGAATTGAACATGGGAACTATTTGGGCCTATCTAGCGTCAAGGGAAACTGAACATGGTGGGTCTATCTAGCCTCAAAGGGAATTGAACATGGGAACTATTTGGGCCTATCTAGCGTCAAGGGAAATGGAACATGGGGAAAATGATCTGTATTTGTATAAGGGACTGTCTAGCGGCAAGGGGGAAAATGGAGGCAAAGAAAGCTAATATCTTTTCGAGATATATGAGTGGCCCTAAAAACAAGCCACACAATCTCCTATCAAAACAGAAGGGAAGGAAAATAAAATGACACAATCTCCTATACACACAGAAGGAAAGGAAAACAAAACAAGGATAATTAAGAACACCATACATTCTATGTGAAATATGTTCATTTTCATTCATTCATCAATTCAGTAAAATGGTAGTGTGATATTTATTGTCGACTGACTTCTTAACATATCTCAAATTTAAGGGATGTCCTGTGTTTCTCAGCACACGATACAAACAATGTTGCCAAGTTGTAACAAATCTAAGTCGAAGGGGAAAAAGAAGCAGCAGCAAAATATGCTTTGTTCTATCGACAGTCTAAGATGTGTGTTTTTGATTTGAAATTCAAAGTTAACCATAGGCAGGGTCATAAAATGCAATGTCACTCGCGTCAATCATTGTTACATTGTTACAATTCTTCCGAACGTGTGTTTTGGTTCTGGGTTTTTTATTTAAAAGTTAGCCATGCGCAGGGTTATACAGTGCAAGATCACTCGCGTCATTCTTGAAATAGTTTTGTATTTGTTTCCTTTCTATAAAACGGTAGATCTCATGCTTAAAAAAATTTCCGTGACACATTGCAGTGCCAAAAATAAGGATAAAGCTCTGATAACTGAATTGTACAAGTTTGTCAGCTCAAGATTTTATTTCATCCAACGATTTACTGATAGACTATTTGTAAGGGTGTAGCGTTTGAAAAACAAATTACATGACAAACGAAAATTATGGTGCGTACTGATTAAAATTTTGGAGAGGTATCTTCAAACGGGAACATCTACCATTAGGATTTCAATCAAACGTATTAAAACGGAGAGAGAGAGAGAGAGAGAGAGAGAGAGAGAGAGAGAGAGAGAGAGAGAGAGAGACTACGTTATACCTACTTTTGAAAAGAATCAGGACACTTACGCTTGTTTTTGTGGTATATTTTCCCTTAGAAAAATTCAAAGAAACACACATCCCACTTAGAAAATCAATTCCATAGGAAAGGTCCACGATTTTAAAATAATACCAGAGTGAACCGATGACAAATACGACTAAAATGTTCTCACAAAATAGTACATCCAAACATGTTTTGGTGTATTTCGCCACGATGGTGCGATTATTTGTGCATAAGTTTTATTGTTTGGAAAGTGACTAGTGGACAGATGCAGAAATACACGCCTTATCTTCTCGCTGTGAGAATAACACCTGAAGCCGATTTGAAGCGAAGGTGGTAGAAAATATCGGTTTGCCAATGAAATCACTTACACTGAGTAACGCATTGTTTGGTTCGAAATTCAAGGTAGGTAGTGTAGTGGTCAGGTGCAGAAAAACACGTCTTATCTTGTCACTGTACTAAGAACGAGTGAGGGCATTTTGAAGCTAAGGGGGTAGAAAAAAAGTGTAGCCAATAAATTGCTTCTAACGACTGGCGCATTGTTTTGCCTAGGCTCATGCATTGATTCAATTGCAGCGCAGGCAGACTGAAGTGTGAACTTACAATCCCTTTGTTGCACATTGTAGCATTTCTTCATCACACATCAACTACTTAACTGCAATTATTGTTCGAGTTTTAAAACTGACCAAAAAATACTTTCCCACTTTAACATTTTGACATAAACGCATTCGTCTAGGTAGAGAGAAATAATATAGTAGGGAGTGGTAACTTTTGTCAAACTAGTGAATTTGGGGTTTGTATAAAGTAAATAAATTAAAAGTACAGTGAACCTCAAGGATGATAACCCAATCTGTCTGTCTATTGATGTGAATATTTACATCAAAAACAATATGACCTGCAAAACACAAAGATATACGGCAAGCATGATTAGAATGAAAACAACAACACCTAACTGTAGTAACAAAGAGATGTTTTTCTTCACGTCCGCGTAACTTTAGAGTTTCAATCCTCTTGCAAGACAAACTTGGTATCCTTTTGTGAGCGTGAAATTAAAATACTAAAGAAACTTAAGCGCTTTGCTATAGACTATAGTATAGATAATTTCAGCAACAAACTAAACAACATAAATACCGTTACAACAATAGAAAGCCCGAAATCGTCTATTAAAAAAAGAAATGCGTTAAAATAATAGTTAAATATTAACGATGGCTAAGCAATAAAACCGAATTAAAGAAAGGCAATGACATTGGTATATAGGCCTTTCACTTTGATATTGTATGCAGATGTAATTTGCATTGTATTATTAACAGTTTGA
This sequence comes from Unio delphinus, assembly GCA_029339505.1. Classification (NCBI taxonomy): domain Eukaryota; kingdom Metazoa; phylum Mollusca; class Bivalvia; order Unionida; family Unionidae; genus Unio; species Unio delphinus. The sequence continues at coordinate 4,876,827 of JAQISU010000198.1, read as the reverse complement.
AAAAAGGTATACGCAAAGAGAAACCTCAATTCAAACTGACTTTTTCAGATTTGTTCCTTCTGTTTACCTTTTGGGAACACACCTAAACACTATTCAAGGAAAATACACATCAAAACAAACCATATCATTTACTATTCAAAATCACACCATTTACTAACCACACACACACACACACACACACACGGGAAGCAGCCAAAACAAACCATATCATTTACTATCCAAAATCACACCATTTACTAACCACACACACACATGGGAAGCAGCCAAAACAAACCATATCATTTACTATCCAAAATCACACCATTTACTAACCACACACATACGGGAAGCAGCCAAAACAAACCATATAATTTACTATCCAAAATCACACAATTTACTAACCACACACACACACACGGGAAGCAGCCAAAACAAACCATATCATCTACTATCCAGTTTGACGCCATCTATCATCCACACACGGGAAGCAGCCAAAATAAAACATACAATTTTCCATCCACACACCGGTAAGCAGGCAAAACAAACCACATCATCTACTATCCAAGATCACACCATCTATCATCCACACACGGGAAGCAGCCAAAATAAAACATACAATTTACTATCCACACACGGGAAACAGCCAAAATAAAACATACAATTTACTATTGTTACGGCTATTGGATTTAAATTTATTTATTTTTAATTATTAAATCCAAAATTGTCATTTAGGATTTATTATTCATTAAATGGGAAATTTTTCTAGAAAATTCAGTTGATTTGTACTTTACTGATAAACAGGCTGACCTTGGCTTGTTTGACCTAAATCCTTACCTTGCTTTAGACATTGTCAACAAGTCTCTAAATCTATTGGTCAATTTCAAGGACAACATTTTTATTTTTAGTTCTTAGGGGTAGGAAAAATCTAGAGTATGTTATTTTTAGTAAAGGTAGTCTCTTTCTGTGACCTTCCATGAACTTCTATCAATTTCTAGAAAAGCGCGTGATTACTTGTTTACTTCAGAAAAACAATATATATAGCTGTGTTTTAGAAGCTAATTTTAGTAGAATCTTTGGGCTGTAAGTTATTGGTTGTGTAATTCATGTTTGAGTTATAATTTTTATTATTCTTGTTTTGGACTTTGTGTCAATACATTGAAGAAAGAGGATTTATTATCTATTTGGAGGAGAAAACATGTGCTCATAATTCATGTGGATGATAAATTAAACAATAACGGCATCACGTGACATTGTCAGCCATTTTGGTTTATTACATCGTCAAGATTCGAACCTGGAACTATTAGAACATTTATTTATCAGGACTTGAAATTCCATTAGGGGATTATTTTGTGAATTCTAAATTTATTGGATTTGATTCTCTAAAACTGTAAGTTCAATTGTTTTATTTAAATAATTGTACTTAATAAATTCATTGTTAAAGTTATACAGGCTTGTTAGTTTTCACTCTTTCTGTGTTGCTGCTTATTCGAGCCTAAGCACGTAACATAGAAATTGGTGGCTATCGTCCGGATTGAAATAAATTGGAATTTAAATTTGAATTTCCCCTAGTTTTGAATTTTTTTTAAATCTTTAGTGAGACTAACACGCTTGTATCAAAATGACATCTAAGGTAGAAATATTTCTTTCCAATCCTACCCAGGAGCAATTAGATCTTTTCAAAAAGACGAGTTGGTTCAACTTTCCAGAAAATACGATCTTTCTGAAGTCAAGGCTTCTTTAACGAAACAAGATATCAAAAAGATTTTGGTCAAGTATTTGGTAGAACAGGATGTTTTTGAACAAAGTGCTTTGATTCCAGTCAGTAAGTCTACACCAGACTCTGACATTAAACTGAAGGAATTAGAATTAAAATTCAAGATGGAATTAGAGTTGAAGAAGCTGGAATTTCAGAGAGAGAGTGAATTAGAGTTGAAGAAGCTAGAATTTCAGGAAAGGGAGAGAGAAAAGCAATTACAATATGAGAGAGAGGAGAAAGAGAAACAAATTGAATTACAAAAAGAGCAAATGCGGATTGATAGAGAGAGAGAGAGGAGAAAGAGAGACAATTACAATCTGAAAAAGAAGAAAGAGAGAAACAAGAAAGGGAGAAAGAAAGACAATTACAATCTGAAAAAGAAGAAAGAGAGAGACAAGAAAGGGAGAAAGAAAGACAATTACAATCTGAATTAGAGTTTAAGAAGCTGGAATTACAGGAAAGAGAGAAAGAAAAGCAATTAAAATTTGAAAAAGAGGAGAAAGAAAGACAATTTGAATTACAGAGAGAGCAGATGCGAATTGAGAGAGAGCGAGAGAAGGAAGAAAGGGAATATCAGTGTAAAATGAAAGAAATAGAGCTGACAGGTGAGAATCACCGTCATACTTCAAATCAAAATTTTGATTTAGCAAGGAATATTAGATTAGTGCCCCCTTTTAAAGAAAAAGAAGTAGATAAATATTTCATTCTTTTTGAAAAAGTTGCAGAAAATTTAAAGTGGCCAAGAGAGAATTGGACTCAGTTACTACAATGTGTAATTACTGGTAAGGCTAGTGAGATTTACACTTCACTGTCTGTTCAGCAAAGTGGTGACTATGATGTAGTTAAAGAATGCATTTTAAGAGGTTATGAGTTAGTTCCTGAAGCTTATAGGCAAAAATTTAGAAATTACAGAAAAGAAGCAGGACAAACTCATGTCGAATTTGCTAGACAAAAAGAGCAGTTGTTTGATAGATGGTGTTTAGCCAAGAAAGTCGAGCAAGATTATCAAAATCTCAAGCAAATTATATTAATTGAAGAGTTCAAAAACTGTGTCCATAATGATGTTAAAACTTATCTCGATGAGCATAAGATTGAAACCTTGGAAAATGCTGCTCGAGCTGCTGACGAATATTCTTTGACACATAAAGTTCCTTTTGTTAACAAGACTTCTACTCAACAATTTTCTGGCAGAAAAGAGTTTCCGCCTAATTCAAGCCCTTCTAAAACTCAAACTAACACAACTTTCAAAAATCAGACTTCAGAGAAGTTTGATTCTAGATCCTTGTCTCTTCCGACGTGTCACTTTTGCAAGAAAAAAGGACACGTTATTTCTGATTGCTACAAATTGAAAAAAAGGCAACAGAATCAAGATAGACCAGTTCCAAATGCTCTTATTTACAAGAGGTCAAGGTCACAGTCATGTATTGAAAGCAATACATTTGTTGGGTCTAATAAATCCCAGTCTGATTTTGATATGGAGAATTATGAACCATTCATATCGAAGGGTTCTGTATCACTTTTAGGTGATTCAGCCAATCCCACCCCTATTAAAATTTTAAGGGACACAGGAGCCTCTCAGAGTCTTTTATTATCAGGTACTTTGCCTTTATCTGAGAAGTCTTCTTCTAATGAAAGTGTTCTTATTCAGGGGTTGGAGTGCTGCTTTGTTAATGTTCCTCTCCATTGTGTAAATTTGTCATCAGACTTAGTGTCAGGACCTGTGACAATCGGAACAGTCTCGGTTGTACCTGTTGAGGGAATAGATTTATTGCTAGGCAACGACTTAGCTGGAGACAAGGTTGTGGTTAATCCACTTGTAACTGACAAGCCTAATTTGGATCAGAAAGTTGATTCAATTAAAAAAGAAATCCCTGATATATTTCAAGCTTGTACAGTTACTAGAGCTATGGTAAAGAAAGCTCTTGAGAATGAAGTTGAAAAGGGCAGTATTCCCTTCGTTGACAAATGCATGGGTCAGGCTTATGTTATTGAGGGCAGCATTCCCTTACCTGATACCTACGTGGGTCAGGTTTGTGTTGAAAAAGCCAGTATTCCTTTAACTGACGCTTGTAAAGGTCAGGTTTTCAATGAGGTCACATTTTCTTCTTGTTTAGATCAATCAGAAAGTATTGATCATAGTGATCCTCTTTTGACAACTCATTCTCTTTATTCTAATCAGGGTGGTGATTTTGAGAGTGATGTTACAGGAGGCAGCATTCCTTCAACTGGCACTTGTATAGGTCAGGTTTTTGATGAGATCACTTTTACTCTTGGTTTAGATCAATCAGAAGGTATTGATCATAGTGATCCTCTTTTAATAACTCAATCTCTTAATCAGGGTGATAAACGACAGTCACTTGTCGTTGAACAGGAAAAAGATCCTGAGATCTCCTGTTTGTTTCAAAGGGTCATAAATGAGACTGAAGCCACTGAAGTTCCTGTCTGTTATTTCATTAAAAATGGAATTCTTATGAGAAAATGGAGACCTCTCGAGGTACCTGCTGGTGATAAATGGTCAGTGAACTATCAAATAGTAGTTCCAAAACCTTACAGACAGGAAATACTTAATCTGGCTCATGAAACTCCTTTGGCTGGTCATTTAGGGATTAATAAAATGTATCACAAGATCTTGAATCACTTCTATTGGCCAGAAATCAAAAGTGATGTTGTCAAATATTGTAGATCTTGTTATGCTTGTCAAATGGTAGGAAAACCCAATCAGAAGATACGTAAGGCTCATCTGCAACCTATTCCTACGTTTGATGAAACTTTTAGTAGAATTATGGTAGATTGTGTAGGTCCCTTACCTAAGACCAAGTCAAGTAATCAATTAAAGTTAAAAATGAAGCTAAGGTTTGAAAGAAATACAAGGGAGAGAACTTTTGAGTCTGATAATGGAGTTGTGTTACTCTTATTCATTCTTCTTACTTTACTTCAAATTAGATATTACGGCCCTTACAAAGTTAAGAAGAAAATGAATTAGTTAAATTATAGTATTAGTGGTCCTGGGATCTAAATTAATTATAGGAGTACCAGTGTATTGAAAGAGATAGCCATGTTAAATATGTAATTAATTTAATTGTACCAGTCCTATTTAGTGAAGTAATATCGTCGGATTCTGCTGACATTGGAGCGACGAATTGTTGGAATTCAGAAATTATAAACAAATCTAGACCAGAAACTTTCACAGTTGCAAGTGCAAGAAAGAAATGAACTGAAAGTTATTATTATATGAGCACTTATGTCCAGATATTCTTACAAGGACAAACAAAATTTTCATGACGTTGAGATTGAGAATTCCATGCAGAATGAGTCCACTCAAACAGGAATACTTGAAAAAGGAATTTCAATATTTGCTGTAGAATGATTTTACCAAGCCCAGTAAAAGTGATTGGAGTTCACTATGCATACTGTTCCTAAATCGGATAAAACTTTCCGTATGTGCACTGATTAAAGGAAGGTGAACAGAGTGACAAAAAACAGATTCATTCCCATTAACAAGAATTGACTATTCTATTGATAAAATTGGGAATGCCAAGTACGTCACCAAATTCTGACCTTCTGAAAGGATTTTGGCAGATTTCACTACGGAAAGAGCAAAGGAAAATTCAATATTGCGACTCCAAAAGGACTCTACCAATACCAATACTCTACCAATATAAAGAAAGTCCATTTCAACGTCTCATAAAAATGTTCATCACTGGTCTAGAGATTTGTGACCTCATCATTTACAACGACACCTGGAAAGAACATCTAGCAACGATTCGATAATTCTTTAACAGACTCGCTAATATATGTTTGACAAATAATTTGTCTAAAAGTGAGTTCTGCTGTGCTTGTGTGCTTTTCCTAGGACATTTTGTGGGACATGGACAAGTTAAAAATTTGAGGCTATTTCTTGATAACATAATTGTATACACTCTTTCCCGTGTATAATTCATTATATTGTGTAATTTTTAATTTCAGATGTAAATTAGTTTGTGATAAAAAGAAAGTTTTATCATATAAACCATTCTTTTTATTTTATGGGGGAAGGTGTTACGGCTATTAGATTTAAATTTATTTATTTTTAATTATTAAATCCAAAATTGTCATTTAGGATTTATTATTCATTAAATGGGAAATTTTTCTAGAAAATTCAGTTGATTTGTACTTTACTGATAAACAGGCTGACCTTGGCTTGTTTGACCTAAATCCTGACCTTGCTTTAGACATTGTCAACAAGTCTCTAAATCTATTGGTCAATTTCAAGGACAACATTTTTATTTTTAGTTCTTAGGGGTAGGAAAAATCTAGAGTATGTTATTTTTAGTAAAGGTAGTCTCTTTCTGTGACCTTCCATGAACTTCTATCAATTTCTAGAAAAGCGCGTGATTACTTGTTTACTTCAGAAAAACAATATATATAGCTGTGTTTTAGAAGCTAATTTTAGTAGAATCTTTGGGCTGTAAGTTATTGGTTGTGTAATTCATGTTTGAGTTATAATTTTTATTATTCTTGTTTTGGACTTTGTGTCAATACATTGAAGAAAGAGGATTTATTATCTATTTGGAGGAGAAAACATGTGCTCATAATTCATGTGGATGATAAATTAAACAAGAACTGCATCACGTGACATTGTCAGCCATTTTGGTTTATTACATCGTCAAGATTCGAACCTGGAACTATTAGAACATTTATTTATCAGGACTTGAAATTCCATTAGTGGATTATTTTGTGAATTCTAAATTTGTTGGATTTGATTCTCTAAAACTGTAAGTTCAATTGTTTTATTTAAATAATTGTACTTAATAAATTCATTGTTAAAGTTATACAGGCTTGTTAGTTTTCACTCTTTCTGTGTTGCTGCTTATTCGAGCCTAAGCACGTAACACTATCCACACACACACGGGGAAGCAACCAAACAAACCATACGATTTACTATCCAATATCACACCATCAATCATCCACGCACGGGAAGCAGCCAAAAAAAACAATATAATCTACTATCCAAAATCACACCATCTACCATCCACACTCAGGAACCAGCCAAAATAAAACAATATACTATCCACACACGGGAAGCAGCCAAAATAAATCATATAATTTACTATCTACACACACGGGGAAGCAGCCAAACAAGCCACACGATTTACTATCCAATATCACACCATCAATCACACACACACACACACACACACGTAGAAGCATCCAAACTAACCACATCATCTACTATCCAATATCACACCATCAATCATCCACACACGGGAAGCAGCCAAAATAAAACATACAATTCTCTATCCACACACCGGTAAGCAAGCAAAACAAACCACATCATCTACTATCCAATATCACACCATCTACAATCCACACACACAGGGAAGCAGCCAAAACAAACATACCATTTACTACACACACACACACACACACACACACACACACACACGTGAAGCAGCCAAAAACAAACCATATCATCTACTATCCAATATCACAACGTCTAACAGCCAACCATGGGAAGGATCCCCTTTGTTATTGTAGCAACTGTGGTAAAAGTAGAAGTCGTTGTCGCTGCTGTCAAATAAGAGTAGATTATTTTAAAAAATGGATCTAGTATTTTATATTTTTAAAAAAAAATCAAATAAAGAAATACAGTTGTTGGTAGACATCGTGGTCAGCAATAAAGTAAAAGTAACAGAGAGAATGAGACATCGTAGTCGAGAGGCGTACTTATGGAGTACGTACGTGTCCTAACGTCACAGTACCTTCTCAATCACTCTTGATGCAAAAGCAATGCCATCTCCGCGTGAGACCATGCGGCTACTATCCTACGGATGTCATTCAATCCAAAGTAATCTCCTGGTAATTTCACCGTACCTGTATCGAAATGAAATTGTGAAAGACGAATATTCGTTCCCTGTGCGCTTGCCTGAATACTTTAACTTTAATAGTTGATTCCAAACTTTCAAAGAAAACTGGCCAACATATCTGCCTGGACCAACTCCTGAAGAATTAGCCAGAGCCGGATTTTTCTACTTGGGCGAAGGGGATAAAGTCAAGTGTTTCAGTTGTGGTGTATCCATTTACGAGTGGGAACAGAAAGATTCCGCTTACCTGGAACATGCTCGATAGTCTCCGAATTGTCAATACCTACCTTTAGTGGGACCTAGTGATTGAAGGTGAAACTACTACTCCATGTCGTTTAACAAAGCTAGACCAGTATATAAGCCCTCTCTAAAACATAATATTCAAGGATTACCACACGAATTGCAAGAGAAGATCTACAAGGACGTTTGGCAGGGTCTTGCTAAAGAAAAATCTCAATGGGTGACTGTAGAACTTTTGTGTCGTGAAATTCACAAGAGGAAAGTGACAAAAATTAATCAACGTGTTAGATTGCTCTGGATCAAGGGTATTTTTTTGCTCTGTTTCCAATATAGTACGTTTACATCTGAAGATGTTTTGATCCTTCTTTACCGTTACCCTGAATGGCAGTGGGACGAAATTACACGTTATATTAATCACTTTCGCTTTTGGAGCAGATTTGATTCTGTGCATAATATACACTGATAGTTTTCGACAAAAAAAGAAGTATAAAAGAGAACGACCATGCCACAACCTTTATCATTTGTGATCAAACAGATTCCGTGGAAGGATATCAATGAGAAGATTCACACGGTGAAGGATTACGAACACTTATTGCAAGAACTGTGCCCTATGAATGGGGGTCGACGTGTACTGTGTTTTAGTGACTTGCTTTCTGGGATTTCGTTTACCTGTTGATTCCTTGTGGACACTTTGCGATCACTACCTACCAAAAAAAACCAGTATGGTGACTCCTTTAAATGTCCACGAGAGACTCATTCTGTTAAAAGCCTTACGCTTTCATCTGGATACGTCTCGGCCTCTACAGGAAAAAAAGATTCGTCAACTTTTACGTACGGAAACGGTGTACGAAGATGTGTGTGTAGCTTGTGATTTACACCCTCATTGGACAGATGTACGTAACTGGAAAAGTTGGGATTTTGAGGCTTGGACAAACGAAGCATCCCATTATGCCCAAGCATTGTGTTCGTAAAATCCATCGTCGAGTGAAAAAGTCACTTTTAAACCTGTGTTAGTGACAGTACCATAAGAAGAAAAAGAATTTGTCACCGAGGACAATCCCTCTGTTCAAGACAGAACTGTCATGGACATTCCCCCACAAAGACCCTTTCGAGAGTACACCTATGTGACTGTACCCCATGTAGAGACTATAAGAACATTACACACTACCTCTAGGACACATTGGTTACCCAAACAATGTTGTACAGAGACTTGTTTATATGCCACTGGGATCGTTTCCCTATGTATTTTATTCCTGTATTTATCCATTTGGCTTTTATGTATTTTTGTCTTTCGTGTTGTTCGAATTTAAACATGCATTGAAATAAACATGTCTTGAAAAAAGTATAAAAACCTCTTGCCTTGTCTGTTTGTGTGTCAGTAGTGTCATACCCTACACTACTATGGCTAACTCTGCTATTTCTACTACTCCTTCCTCCTCGACATTCAAAGTCATTGACAAACACTTAGATCATGCTAGTTGGGAAGCCTTGTATCTTCGTCATCCTTTTAACATGTTAATTGCTGGACCGAGCGGTTCAGGCAAAACCGAATTTGTCAAACGTTTGATCGAACATAAACATCATTTGATCGATCATCCACCTCAACGCATCGTGTGGTGTTACAAAGAGTGGCAATCGGCATACAGCCTTTAAAAAGAAAGTCAAGATGATTCCATTGTGTTTGCAGAAGGTATTCCTAGAGAAGACGAGGGGATCGTGTCTGACCTTAGTCAAACTCATTGGGTTATTTTTGACGACATGTGAGGAGAAGACGAAGAAGAAATTAAACTGTGGTTTACGCGTAAAGGGCATCATCGTAATGCCAGTGTCATTTACATTACACAAATTTATTTCAACAAAGTAAAGCCCATCGTACCATTAGTCTCAATGCTCATTAATTATGTGGTCTTGTTTAAAAGTCCTCGAGATAAATCGTAAGTGCAAGAATTAGCAAAACAGTTAGGAACGCCTTGGCTGACTCATGCGTACGATGATGGCACTCAAACGCCACACGCCTATTTACTCGTGGATTTGAAAGCCACTACCCCCGATTATTTGCGATTTCGTACCGATTTGTTTCACGACTGGTGTCAAGACGGAGGACCTGTCGTGTACACGTCCTCGTCGTCGACATAACCATATGAACCACTAAAAACTCTAAAAACACCTTGGTCACTTTGACCTTGTCTCATACATTGTCATTATGACGTCCCTTCAGTCTCATCTTTCCATCAAATTGATTCGTGCCTTGTACGGTATCAGTCGCGAAAAAAATCCACAAATACGTGCTCACATCTTTGAAGCCAGTCTCAAAGAAGTCTTAAGATGGTTTACGGTGACAACACGTCAAATACTGCAAGGCATCATTCACATTCCACATCAAACCAAACGCTTTATTGACAGAAACAAAGTAGTCATGACGCAACTGGCCGATCCTCGCATCGACACTCAAATAAAAAAGCAAATCATATTGAAACCTGGAGGTAGTGGTTCTCTAGGAGGTGTCATCATTCGTTCCCTTTTAAAATGGGATCCCAATACTCCCAAAGTTCACCCCAAGAAAAAAAAGCCAAACGAACTCCTAAGAAAAAGAGCAAGGGTGACAAGACCAAAACACAGAAAAAGAAAAGTCCACAGAAAAAAGCGGTCACCCGCAAAATAGGCACTTCAGTCAGAACGCAACCTTATCTTCGTCAACTACGACCTGCAAGAGAAGATCTACAAGGACGTTTGGCAGGGACCGCGTTGCCAGTAGCCTCAGGTGCTTCCACTTCTCTGTTGCGGGTGATGCCAGCCAAATCCAATTTGACGCCCGTTTTTCCTAATTTGACGAAACATTGGAAAACTGCCTCTCCCAAAACGTATCCTCCACCGGTGACACCCTCGTCCACATTAGCGTCAGTAGCAGCTGCTCACAAAGTACCAGCCCCCAAAGTCAAAGTCCAAGAAAGATCTGGCATGTTAAAAAGTTTACTGGATTTGTCCAAACAAGAGCTGTCCCGATTGAGTCCGTTACGAACCCCTTCACGACGTGTGTTACCTGTCATGAAGTTGATGCGACGCAAAGATAATCAGTGGCGTCGCATTCCAGTATAAAATATGAGTTGAGACAACAACGGGAATTAGTATTTTCTGTACCACTTCTGAACACTCAATGATGCCTCCTCAAAAACGTACACACCACATCCCTCGTCGTTCTACTGTCCAAAAAGGAAAAGGAAAAAGACAATTTCGTTATCTTACAAAAGGCTTAAAAACCAAACATTGACGTCATCCCCTCCAAAGACGTAGTCTTGTAAAGAAAAAGAAGAGTCACCAAAAAGGAGGCAATTTTGGGAAACACATTGTTACCTTTTTGACGAAGCGGTAGTTCCCAAAAAAGTAGATAAAAGAGAGTGTGTACCAAGTCATTGACACCAGTGGTATTGTGAAACGAACAAGCAAAGATGTCACCTCGCAATAAACATTCTTATTCACTCCACAAGGGAAAGAAAAGGAAAGGACTACCTCCTCGTTCAGTCAAACACGGAGACGTGTTGTCCGTCCTGTCCAAAGCCTCTCCACTCATGCGAAAACAAATCATTAAAACGGCCTCCAAAGATGTCATCGATACCGTGTGCGAATGTTGTTTGAATGTCTTGAAAGGCACGATACCTTTGTCTCCACACCAGAAAAAATGCTTAGCCAAACATCGACACGTTCTTTGTCAAATGGTTCAAAAGAAAATATCCATTCGTCAAAAGAAAAAGATGTTGGTGCAACGCGGAGGATTTTTTCCATTTCTTTTTCCTATCTTGGGAGGATTAGCAAAAGCCGGCATGGGTTTAGTGCCAGGTTTGGTACAAGGGCTGGCACGAGGGATATTCCAAAGTTGATCTTTCCAGAAGATAAAAGGGATCCATGGAGCACCACGATGTCAGACGTAACCTTTTTAAGCCCATGGAAGGACGAAAACTGACTTTAGTTCCTTACAAACGATGGATGGAATACCATCGTTGGCGAGAACAATGTACCCCCCATTTACCACCCAATCCTGATTTAACCGAGATGTCCCAATTACAACACGAATTGCAATCCTTGATGCATCGCCACGATTTGTCCGAAACCGAAAAATCGCAAAAGTACGGTCAACTTTTGCAACGACTACAACTCTTTCATCGAAAAGCTGTGGAACAAACAGCTCTACACACTCTGTCCGATTTGAAGGCTCTAATGAATAGTGCGTCACCCTCACCATCTACAGCGGCTAATACAGACGTCACCCCACCATTACCCAAGGAAGAAGAACCTCATGATCCCTTTCAAACACCCACTGCCACTCCCATTCCAAGTAAGATTGCCGCTTCCTTATTGACCCCTTCCCCCACTCCCCAACGAGAAGAACTCAAAACTTGGGTTAAAAAGATGATGGCCACTCCTCCTTCAACAGAAGTGAAAAAGAAAGAAAGGAAACCAGAAGTGAGAAAAGAAAAGAAGACCAAAGAAGCTATCCCAATACCTCCGCCACCACCACCAGTACCCTCGACGTCGACTCCTGTGGCACATCAGACACGTAAAACCGTTTCCAAACAACCCACATTTCGTCCCACCCAAAGCAATATCCTCGAAGAGTGGGTCACTTAATAACATAACCATGGAGAAGGTATTAGCCAGCATTTACTACGATCCAGCTCACCCTGCAGGTTACGGAGGTATTCAGAAATTGTATCGTGCTGCAAAAACTCGCCTGAAAAAGATCCGTTTACCTGCAGTACAACGATGGTTACAAGAACAAGCAAAGTACACTTTACACAAACCCATTCGACGAAAATTTCACAGAAGTCGCACTCAAGTGGAAGGCATCGATCATCAATGGCAAGCCGATTTAGCCGATGTCTCTCATTTAGCCACCTACAATCGCGGCTACAAATATTTGTTTTGTGTCATCGACGTCTTTTCTAAATTTGCCTGGGTCGTACCATTGACATCCAAATCGAGCGGAGAGTTAGTACGAGCTTTGCAACTGGTGTTGAAACAAAGTGGTCATCACCCTCTTCGATGGCAAACCAACAAAGGCACCGAATTTCTGAACCAGGCTTTCCAACGAGAATTAAATAAACGTGACATTCATTTTTTTCACCACCGAAAATCCTGAAACCAAAGCCAGTATCGTGGAACGTTTTCAACGTACCTTGAAAGAACGCATGTGGAAATATTTTACGCATCAACACACTCTCAAGTACATCGACGTCTTACCGCACTTAGTCCAAGCCTACAACCAATCTTACCATAGAAGTATTGAACGTGCCCCACAAGATGTGACACCTGACAACGAAGTGACTGTTTTTGAGCGTCTGTTTGGTACGTCCCGGACGATGGTAGTCCCCAAGAAAGATGGAGAAATGTTAACCCTGTGGAGATTGGGTACACATTGGTAAAACCAAACGCACTTTCGACAAAGGCTACTTACCCAACTGGACCACCGAATTGTTTCGTGTTACTGGACGAGTGCGTGATCGTCATCCTGCCGTCTATAAATTGGAAGACATGAACGGAGAAGTATTAAAAGGAACGTTTTACTTGCCTGAGTTACAACGTGTCACCAAAAAGGAGACGACGTGTACGACATTGAAAGCATTCTCGAACGAAGAACCCGTAAAGTAGGAAAACATCGTGTCAAAAAAGTCAAAGTACGTTGGAAAGGATATCCTTCTAGTTTTGATTCTTGGATTGACGCTTCGCATGTCATCGACTATAAAAAGAAGTGGCCATCATGCCCTTCAATACAGCTTCAGCGAACACAATGACTACTCCTTCACCCAGTTCTTCTCTGCAAGATTTACAAAAGCAACCCTTGTGGGTGTGATGTGGAGAACGTGTCCCTAAAACGCAAATCGTCTTTTTCTGTCAAATCTTTGTAGTGTATTGTGTCATCGGTGCAGCCATTGCTAATTTGAGTTTGCAACAAGGAGACAAACAATTGTGGACTATTTTACTCAGCAGTTGCATCGGTGATCTTCTTCCCAATCTTTCCCTGAAATACTCTTACAACGGGAACAACAGTAACAATATTGGGAGCCTTGCGTCCAACGTTAGTCATTCTCCTGACAGTCACCCTTCTAATTACAATCCTCTTTTAGACACTCCTTTAACCTCGAGTGACTCCTCGGACAGAAGAACATTGGAATTATGAACAACACTATTAACCAATTTTACTTAACGTTACCCAGTGACAGTTCCATGGAGGTGTTTCCTAAGAACACGTTGTGCTGTTACACAGCTAAATTACCTCAAGCCATGCATTTGGATGAAGATGCTCATTGGGAAGTGGCTTTAGTGGAAATGATACACCCGACACAAATCAAAAACATCGTCGAAAATCAAAACACTTTTACAGTAGAAGTGTTTGACGAGCAATTACAAGATGCCTTAGATGTACGAGCCATCACTGGCATTGACACAAAGAAATCGGATGGACTCAAAACTAAAACCCTGTCCACTCATGTGATCAGCATTCCTCCAGGCTATTATTTTAGTGGTCAACATTTAGTGACTACACTTACTACCAGGTTCAATGCTGTGTTTGGTAAAGACATGTACAAACTACCCTCCAAAAAGTGTTACCTTTGAGTACAATAAAGTGGCTCGTCGTCTCATGATCAAATTTTCAGACGATAAAATGATAGCCATTACCTTTTGTCCTAAATTGTATAATATTTTGGGGGGAGACTTTAGATAAGAAGTTTCATGAATAAATCTCTACGTAAAATCTTAACGATTTTATTTATTATCGCGATTTACGAATTAATCAAATGGATAATATATAAAGTATCAACACGTGAGTTCTTCAGATTGATGGGTATATTGATACTCAAAATAATATTAAAAAATCGTATAATGACGAATATATATATATATATATATATATATATATATATATATATATATATATATATATATATATATATATATATATATATATATATATATATATATATATATATATATGCAACATAATTCATTTATTTCTGCTGATTTGTTTGTTAAGTTGTTGGGTAAATAGTACTAAACAATAATGAAAATCTATCAGATAAAAGGATTTTTGAAAGGTGAAACCTTAAGCAATTTTCTAATTGATTTGGATGATTTTCGATAAATTTTCGCATAACACAACCTGAGATGATGTTTCTTAATCTAATCTTTTTAATTTAATTTTTAGATAATTTATGAGCACAAACAAGAACAATTAATTAAAAAAAATTATCGAAACCAATTACAGAATCGCTTGATGTTCGAAACTATCCAAATCTACTTATTTTCTACAAATTAACTTAAATCAGTTTTAGATCGCGAAAGATTTTGATCGAAAATACAGATGTCTCTGAGAAGATTTATTTTATTTCCGAATTTTGAAACTAAAAGCCTTGACAAGTTCAATTTCAAGACAGGACAAATAATTTAGTAAACAATATATTTATTATTTGCTGAAATATATTTATTCTGAGTCACGGCTGAAGGAACACTAGCAACTTTCGCTTTCATTAATGAATTTATTACTTAATGACTCAAAATCACAAATAATTTTTTTCCAGATAAAATTGAATTTGTATATCGTCTTTTTGGAATGTTTTGATTGCAGAAATATAATATTATTAATATTTTCGTAGTTCATTTGTATATAATATTTGATATATTTAAAATCAATTTTTTTAATACAAAAAAAATATAAACCGTAGCACGATGAGCGGTGATCTTTCCACGTGGTCCCTTCATTGTGCTCTTCGCATTTCCATAGGGTCCTTTTTTAACCTCTCTTATGGCCAATGGGCACCCCACAAGGCTCTTTTTGAGCTACATTCTTTTTGAATGTTTCGGGATGGAATACAATTCAGTCAGATTGAGAGTTTTTATCATGCAACGGTTTGTTTTTGGAGGCACCTGTATAGACAGAGCCCCTCCCCGGCGAATCACTCAACGAAACAAAACTTCAGAGTTTCAGAGGATTGTCTAGCCTCTTTTTTTCATGTATGTCCAACCCAAATCAAACCCCAGGGAGAGTGCAAAACGAACTCACCACGTTGTACGACGTGTGGAGGAGGTATGGATAAAACCATTGGTTTGGCTGGAGCCAAACTTTTATAATGAAAAACCACGAAATACCGCACCACCAGAAGCATGCCAGTCATGGGAATCGAACTCTCGATTTCGAGTATAAGAGCCCCGCGCTTCAGCAATGCGCCAAGGACACCTTGTTACTGATATACATTTAAATATTATTATAAACTTTGTTTGCTGGATTTCCATTACAAATAACTCAGGCGGGTTCTACAAACATTGTATTAAATAATTATGTATATATATTTATGCATTTAACAGAGTAGGTATAAAAAGATACAAAAAGATATACTGATGTAAAAGACAAGCGAGGGAACTCTTTTCAATCACTCTCTATTAACAAAGATTTTTGACAGTAGTTATTTCCCTTCATCGGTTAACAAGGGAGGTAACTTCATTAATCACTCTCTCCTCAAAAGATACCTGACAGTAGTGATTTCCCTTTTAATAATACTGAAAAATTATATTTTGATTTTATTTTGGAAAACGCCAATTCACTTGTATAGAGTCATTTGAGTGTGCCAAATATATTCATTTGATTTTTTTATGTCTGGTTTGGTAGAGACTTTTCAGGAAAAAAGTGGCTACGATTGTATTGTTACGATATATGATCGATGAAAAATATAAGAATATCGTCCACAGAAAGAAGTTTGATACCACAACAAAAAATATTCTGATGATATAACCAATTTTGAAATACAACCCCAAAAGATCTTGGGAGAAGAATAATCGATAAATTTACCCAAGGAGAACATGATCATAAATTACATTATACAAGATTAATTATGGACGATGCTGAACTCGATTTTGTATTTGCTGATGCAACGAAGAGAAATATATTTGTAAGTCAAAAGAACGCTTACATGTCTAACGAAGCTAAATTAAGTACAATTGTTAGTGACATTGATGGCAGTTTACTCATTTAAGATCTCAGTGATAGCTTATGTCTAGATACATATATTATCATTACTCCTATAAAAACTTTAATGGATGCTTATCTTTCAATACATTTATTGTGAATGATTTCCTAAAATTGCTATTAGAGCCGCTACGGATTCATTCTGTTTGGAAAGAAAATATTCAGAATTGCTGACTCGTTGTTATATATACGCACTGCTTATGATATATCACGGGGCGAATGGAGAATAAAACAAGAAATGTTACAAAATTATTCTGAATCTGCCGACGCTGAAATTAATGATAGTTACTGCAGAAATATCAAACATTATAATTAGCAACTGCTCCGTCAGTGCATGATCCTGTGACTAGCCATAAAACAGTTTGTTTTATTGGACCTGTAGGTTCTAGTAGAACAACACGTGCGATCAGATTATTTCGACAGAGTTTTACAAACTCTATTGATATGACCGTTTTAATCCCTTCACACAGACTCGCAAGATAAATGAGAGAACAAGGAGTAAAATCATGCACTTATTCATTTATTCGATGGAAAGGAGATAAATGGATTCCTAAACGAATGGGTAAAACATATATCCCAAGGATCATCATTGGGGATGAAATATGCACAGTATCTAAAGAAATATTAAACATATTTCTTGCTTGATTGGTTGTTGACAAAAAATATTAGTGTGATAATTTGCGCCTATTTGTTGGATTGTCTCCACACGAATGATTGAAGAGTTCTGTAGATCATTATGAATGAATGATGACCATATATCGCTTGATCCAGAATTAAGAGAGCCTGAGAAACTTATCAGACTTCAATCGAATAATGTTCAGTTTGAAATAATGCGTGATATAATTTGGAATTTGTTGAGACCATATATTTTAATAGTTGTAAGGTAGAAGATAGTTCGTGATACACTTCAACAACATTTGTTTTCATCACATAAGGAAACTTTTCCAAATCTACCCGTAACATTGTTATCGCCCAACAGATCCAAATCTACCCGTAACATTATGTTATCGCCCAGCACATACAAATCTACCCGTAACATTATGTTATCGCCCAGCAGATACAAATCTACCCGTAACATTATGTTATCGCCCAGCAGATCCAAATCTTCCCGTAACATTATGTTATCGCCCAGCAGATAAAAATCTACCCGTAACATTATGTTATCGCTCAGCAGATACTCGACGGCAAACTATCGACGTTGAAATTCGAGGATCGTCGGAAGAACAAAATCTTGTGTTAGACGATCTGTTATAGTTTTTGTCAGTGTTGTTGAGAATGGATTAGCTATGGGCAAAACTCAACGAACGCTAGGATACGCAATTACAATCCATTTATCTCAAGGGTTAACTATTTCGATACAGTTGTTTGGACTATTGATGATAGAATTGAGTGGTCAAGTTTAATTTATCTGGGAGTGTCTCGAATTAGAAGAATATCCCAGTTGTGGAGTGTTATTGTTTTTCTTTTACAGAAACTGCTGGCACCAATAACGATGTTATTAGCGAATGACCTGTCTTGAGTGTAATCGAAGTCTAGCGCTAGTTAAGTGGTAATTGTGTATATTCAGGAATTACTTGTAAATGTTCACGTACACTCGTTAAAGAGCAGTTGAATCTATTCTATATATAGCAGGTCTACCCGTTGATCTTACCACAATTGAAATTTTATGTGTAGTTACATTCCAAATGTGAGCAAACGCTCTTTAATACCGCCTTCAAGTTCGTCGGGTTCATATAAATATTTTACAACCACATTGCCTAATACTGGTTGTTTTGAAAAATCATAACGTTGTTTATATGGTAAATGATTTTGTGTGTGATTGCATTGGTAGGTTTCATATAAATTGCACGAGTAACCTCATTCTTTAATGCAGCTATCACACTTGGTAGTCTTGCAACCCATTCACGTGATCTCATATCTTTTTGAACTATTTCCTTTGCATATTGATATCTAAATAACCGCTCAACATGTGTTCGATGAAATCGTTCATCGATTGTCTCTGATCGCGATGAATTTTCAGCATGTCCTAGTTTGATTTTGACGTCATGTTCTTTCATCAGAGATGATACTGCACCTCGAAATTCCTTGCCAGGATCCTCGTTGATAAATTCCTTTCAGCTTCCGAGTAGGTCATTCAAATGTGAAGCAAACAAATCCGTGTAATTATGGAAATATAATTTCGTGATGTATGATCTTTAGTTGATTAGAGAAAATTAATTTTATGATTTGCGCTTTTATGAACCCATCATCTCACAACGATTGTTAACTTGAGGTCCTTGGAAATAGGGGTAACAATAATCTCTAGCATGACTCACGTAGAAGTTGTTATAATCACTCGATAGTAAACCCCTTTTTTGTTTAAATTTATCTAATTAAAACACTTTGTTATCTTTCTGGTCACAGTGAAATATCCATGCTTTATTTGTCTTACGAAAATAATTTGTAAATCAGCCTATGCCAGTTTTGTACATTTTGCCATTTTATTGCCTCTCGGAAGGAGAGGTTTTCTCAAACCTGCTGCTCATTAAATAATCTTTCTGTAATTTTATGCTTGAGTTAGACAGGGGAATTTATATTAATTATCAAAATGTTTGTGAACATTTGCCCCCCCCCCCCTCCACCCCCAAAAAAACCCCCAACAACATATAAATCTAAGATAAACCATGAAATCAGTCGCATTTTTCTGATCAAAGGATTATAAATTCACACTTGAAACACGAATGTAGCATTCAACCCAGCACAAAAGGCGAAGTTAGCTCCAGAGGAAAGCATTTAAAAAAATGTAGATTATTTGGCTTAAATAAAACAACATTCCTTCCTCAAAATCATTAACGCATGGTAAGCTTATAATGTTTTGCCTTTAAAATTAATTAAACAAGTTGTATATAATAATGTATTTTGTCATGATACTGAAATAAATTGCGTGACATCTAAATAACGGCATTGATGTTTGTTTCTTTTTGAAAATAATCATG
This sequence comes from Unio delphinus, assembly GCA_029339505.1. Classification (NCBI taxonomy): domain Eukaryota; kingdom Metazoa; phylum Mollusca; class Bivalvia; order Unionida; family Unionidae; genus Unio; species Unio delphinus. Next base: position 4,857,021 of record JAQISU010000198.1, on the reverse strand, counting down.
CTCTCTTAGATCCTAGCAAACACAATAGAACATGTTTTTTCCATCGAGTGATGTCTTGTCTTCCACCGTATTTGAAGATCTCTTTTATGTGTGACATCACGCATTTTCTGCACATGTCATGCATATTATGACTAACCTGTGACAACTAAGCCTTTCTCCATCCTAGTGTTATTTACGAGACACTGTTGCATGATTTCCACAACGATCAAACTTGACCACGTATTCAAGGAACGTTCTTAGGAAAATGTAAACGCCCTGCAACGATCAAACTTGACCACGTATTCAAGGAACGTTCTTAGGAAAATGTAAACGCCCTGCAACGATCAAACTTGACCACGTATTCAAGGAACGGTCTTAGGAAAATGTAAACGCCCTGCAACGACCAACGATACCATATTTGTCTTCAATTACAATTGTGTATGCTTTTAGAGATGCAAACAACACGATATTAATGACATAATCGTAATTCTATCACTAGCCAGAACAAGTTAGAATAAATAAAATAGTTAGTATCGAAATTTCATTTTAGTTAGGCTATTTTACAAATACTGATGAACATTTGGTACAAGGAGAATTGACAAAATAATTTAACACCATTTGTAAAAAAATACTATAAATAGACCCGGCCATGGGATGTGTGGGGCCCAAGGTGGGGCACAAGGCAGCAAGCGACAAGCGGGGCACCAAGCAAACAAATTGTTTTGCAGAGTTGATTTCCTGAAAGCACGAGGCACATGGCGGCTGCCTCGTTCGCCATGTCCTAAGGTCCGGCCTGTCTCTAAAACTGAACACGTCAATCAATACAATATTTTAATGCATATAAAATGTGGAAATAAAAGTCAGCACTTGCAAAATTGCAGCGCCCCGTTCTTTCATATTTAAATTGTAATGAAAATGCGGTTCAGAATGGATCGGATGGGTTACAGTTTATTACCTCATGTACATTAACATGGTTCTAGTAAACCACACGGCCCTGGTTTACCTGTGAAACAAAAAGAAAATGTGACATGGCTCAGTGTCGGTTATACCAAATCCAATTTTAAATATTATCAACGTCGATAACTGTTCCCATTACCTAACAATTATTCTAAATGTAAGGTTACGAAAAGGACTTAACGAAAATAGTAAACTATGAATGATGAAAAGAAACATTAATAAACGGGGAAAGATAAGAGAAGAAGAAAGAAAAAAAAAATAAAGTCAAACAACATTTTGTCAATAAACACTTGTGAACATATTTGTATTTTCTTAGTCGCTTTGTAGTGTCGATTATATACTTTACAATAACAGCAGTGTACAAGGCCTTGTACTAATTTGTACTAATTGTACTAATTTTACCTGTGTAATATTATATAGTACTAATTGTAATAATGTTACTAATTTATTATGTGTAATATTATATAGTACTAATTGTACTAATTTTACCATGTGTAATATTATATAGTACTACTTACACTAATTGTACTAATTTTACCAGTATAGTACTAATTGTAATAACTGCCTCTCAGTGAAAGCGATTTTTTTTAAACATGCGAGTTATCACAGAGGAAGAGAGGGCATAAACTTATAATAATTACATGCAGGAGTTACACAGTTTGTGTGTGTGTGTGGGGGGGGGGGGGGGGCTCATTTCTAATTAAGGAAACGTTTGTAATAATTGATATGCGATAATTTAATAATTAGATACAATGCATGACGTCAGTCGACATTTCAGTTGAAAAGGGCTTCAAAGTGACACTTGTATCAAGAATATAACCGTGCTCAATTTCAAATAAAAAATTCATAATAAATGAATTAGATAGTGCGAAAGAAAAGGTTTTGTTGGGAGTAGGTGTGATATAATTATATACTATGCATCTAAAATTTGCATTAATCAAACAAGTTATAACAAATTATTTATCACGAAATTGAACCAGAAATTGTTGTATCAAAATAATTTCATGTTTTTACCTTCAGATATACACACATGAATTAAATATCGTTTTAGATTCTACCAAGGCACATATGTCTTACTTCCATACAAATGAAGGTCTTTACTGTGGGTGAACTCCTGTTTCTGATTAAGCGATAAGCGTCCAGTATGTTTGCATTATATCCCCACGTGTCTATTTAACATTTCAGGATTGATGCAGTCGATACGGGTATCCAATTCCGTATTTTGTCTATCTCACAGATTTGGAGCTATTTTTGGCATTTTCACTGACGTCTCTCTATTTTCGTTACACTGGATTGAACTTTTAATAAATTATAATCTACCATGAATTTCATTGTCTCTGTTCACCACAAAACATTTAGAAAGCGTGAATAAGTGGAAGTACAACATAAGGTTTACTTGCACGCATTTTTTGCTGGATTTGCTAGAGTTACGTGGAACGTTGTATTCTCATGCCAATGTTTCTACTTCACGAATAAAATATTTCTTTACAGCTACTAACAATAATGTAGATTTTCTTGTATTATGTACTTTTTAATGTCATACCTGGCCATCTGCATTGGTTTATTTCCTCTCTATTCTGCTCAAGTGCGATTATTGACAGAATCACAACATCGATAAAAAGAAGTTCGTAATTGTTATTATAATTTTTTTTATATCGATATGTTACAAATTTAACTTAATATAATATAATACTAATTAATATAATTTAACTTAATATAATATAATACTAATTAATATAATTTAACTTAATATAATATAATACTAATTAATATAATTTAACTTAATATAATATAATACTAATTAATACAATTTAACTTAATATAATATAATACTAATTAATATAATTTAACTTAATATAATATAATACTAATTAATATAATTTAACTTAATAAAATATAATACTAATTAATATAATTTAACTTAATATAATATAATACTAATTAATATAATTTAACTTAATAAAATATAATATTAATTAATATAATTTAACTTAATATAATATAATACTAATTAATACAATTTAACTTAATATAATATAATACTAATTAATACAATGCTTTCTCTCGTACATTTGGTCCAGTTAATGACTCTTTTCAAGCGATAATGAATATCTTTAATTTCTTAAACACTTTTCTTGCGAGGATTGATACTGTGTACATTGTTGAGTTGGACGTAGTTAGTGTTGTGTTTGCTTCTTTGTTTGTTTGTTTGTTTGTTTGTTTGTGAGAGAGAGAGAGAGAGAGAGAGAGAGAGAGAGAGAGAGAGAGAGAGAGAGAGAGAGAGAGAGAGAGATTGATATTTGGATTTTAAAAGTAGTTTTAATACTTTTCTACTTATATCGCTATAATGTCTGTAATTTGGTAGTTTATAGTAATGTTTCGCACTGAGGTATCATGCTGCAGAAATGTAGCACCATGTCCCAACCTAGTCACAGTATCCTGACACCAGACCAACCAAACACAAGCTCTTAATGCTGAACGCCAAGAGAAGCAGCTGCTAGTATGTTTTAAAATAAGTCTTTGATTGCATTGTGTCAGGATTCGATCCAGCGACCTCCCGCATTCGAAGCGGACGCTCTAACGACTTAGACCACCAGAGCGTTTTGGGAAGTAAATTTGTGTAATAAATATCACAGAGCGACGTATCTGACAACTTTAAACAAAATAGTTAAATGACTTTGAGTTTACTTATCGAATGTGAGTTCTTCAGTTTGTTTATTTCAGGATTCAAATTTCTGTAAAAGACGCTGTATCAAATTTATAATTGTCACTTAGTTTCGGCTCGCAGTCAACACTCGTCAATGCCCGATTTCTTCAGCGTTATCAAACATGACCATGAGTGCGGTGAGGCTTAATATTTATGTTTAATCTAGAATTTTTTTTTTAAATCTGCGTACCGTTTGTCACATTGTCTAACAAGAATATTCATATTATCGAATAGCATCAACATGTCTTGAACGTTCAGACAAAATGCAGGATCCATATGTAACTAATCATTAATAAGTTATCATAATTAATTTCAGGATCCATGTGTAACTAATCATTAATAAGTTATCATAATTAATTGCAGGATCTATGTGTTCGGCCGCTCGGGACTTCTCTAAAACTGATATCCTGGAAATTCCTGTCTTGCTTAAGCAAAAAACATGGTTTATCATTATGAAAAATATTAAAATATTGTGCCAAGCATTTTGAGTCACACATCTTTGATATCCGGTGCTGTATTCAACTGAATATTTACAATAATATGACTATAAGGTACACTGATATGCGAGGTGTCAGTCTTGTCTGACTCGCCTACATCATTGTTAGCAATGTTAAGTTTTACGTGGACATTTATGAAAATCAGATAACAAAGGTTATGTCTGAATGCCTGGCTATATGACACTTTGTCACGTGTTTTGCTTTATCGTGCTGAGAAAAATAGGAGCTAAATATAAGCCTTGTTTCAAGGACACACGGATGTAGCCTACCCGGGTTATCATGGGCGGATATTTAATCCCGAATTCGGATTACGAGTTGGACGCTCTACAAAATGAGCTGACGCGGCTGCTTGCAGGAGTTATACGGTCAAAGGTAAAACTTTGAATACAGTGGAACACTTGTGCAATTAAGAAGACAGAGACGTCATTTGGTTTATTTTAAGTTCAAACTTGCAGAGGTGGGTTTTTCTTGGGGGGTGGGGGGTGGGGTAAAAATTATCAAAGAACACTTTCACAAAAGTCGATACAACACTTAGTAATATACTTCAGAAATTGCATGTACAATACCTATATCGAGGAAACAACTCGTACATTTATTGCGCACACTGATGGCATGACGAGTTTCTTTGTGAACAGTCAACGGACTGACTGAATATTGAAATTTATCGCTTTTTTAACTATTGAATCAGATGAGGCAAATTTAAGACCGTCTTACAATTTTCACATTGATAGATATAATTCCTATATTTTATATCTGATCTGCTAACTTTTTCCGCAGATTGGCACAGGTAAAAATAGTTGCCTGCAGACAGGTAAAAATAGTTGCCTGCAGACAGAGATACGTATGCATCAGTGTAAATTTAAGCCCCAGCGTTCATGTTTCTCAATTTATCTTCGTGCCACTTTTTAACTAATATTTCCCTACTGCAAATTCAGCTAATAAGATAGCTTTTTAGAGTATTATTAAACTTATTCCACATAATACTTGCCAGACAATATTGTTCGTTTCTTGAAGGTCATTTTATCTCGGCAAGTTGTTGTTGTTGTAGGGTTTACCGCCATTTTTCAGCACACGATAGGCTATATATGGCGGTCAGTATTATTGGTGGAGGGAAAACCCGGGAAACGCCCCTGAAAGAACCACCTACCCACGAGAAGCTACTGGCATACTTTCTCACATAACTACATTAGCCGAATCTTAGACCCGAACCCATGCAGACAGAGGTGAGATGGCAGTGATCCTTAACGGAGAACGCTTTTGACTACTCGGCCACTCGGGGCTCCTTATCCCGGAAATATACATTTCCTAATCAATTTGATTCATCAAATGTGATAAAGACCCCACCCCCTAAAACCTCCTCACATATCACCCCCCCCCCCAAAAAAAAACAACAAACAAACAACATCAAAACAACAGAGACCCACCCCTCAAAAAAATCCCCGACCCATAACACCTTGAGCTGTTTAAATTGCGTTTTTATGACCTCTGCAGTATCTTTACTTCCAACTTTTAAGTCTGTCTCCATATTTTTGACCATGGGACAATTCCTTGTAACAGACAAAAAACAAATAACTACTGTTAATGTATTCGTTTGACCAGCAACAATGTCTGTATGGAATTGGTATATTTTAAATATTGCATTGTCGTAAATTATAATATCTCATTATTTTATTGCAAAAAACGGTTATTCATCTGCAAATGGTTCGCTCTAAATGATAAACCGGTGAAAAATGGCCCTAAAAGAAATGTAATCCATTAAATAACACAATCCGGTGCATTGGTTCGACGGATCTTTTACAGTTTGCAAATAACATATTACACAATTGGTCATGAAATTCGAGATACCAGCTGTCATGTGTCCTTTCATTTTAATTTAATTACAATTGATACCATTGAGAAATAATATCCGTGTTGCTACAAATAAAGAGGAAAATATTGAAAATACAAATGATTTCAAGCAAACCATTTATCAACAGTATCTTTGTATCTGCGTGTAGGTTTAAATTTAGTCATAACTAGCCATAAATACCTTTCACTGCAAGCGGAGGATCAACGTAAGAAAGGACGTCATTTAAAAATTTGCATTTACGTCATATTAGACAAAAAGGGCATATCCTTCCAGTCAATTATGTCTCGTTTAATTTAACAAAGGATTGATCGGGTTTTGTTTGATTATTTTTTTCTTTACAAAGAGGATCATAATTAGGATTACAATGCGTTTTCTCGCTTATTACGTCAGTGAAAGTAAAATAATTAAACTGGTCCATCCTGATAATTAAAGATAAAATAGTTCAAATTCTTTAAAACGTGTGTTTAATAGATCGTTCTGGATTTATCTCGGTATTGTACGAATACATGCAAGAAAGCAAGCAGTATTGGTCATGTGCATAAAACCAACCAGTAGACAGCAACCGGTTCCCTGGTACATGGCATAAACTAACACAAACTGACCATTGGTCATGAAGTTGATATATAAGCAGCCTTCGTTGAATCATATATGCCAAGAACCCAAAGTAAAATCCATCGTGGAGACATGCTTCACTGTTTTCCAGGCATCATATATGCCAAGAACCCAAAGTAAAATCCATCGTGGAGACATGCTTCACTGTTTTCCAGGCGTCAACATTTTATGAGGTACGCCAACTGATCCTTGCGTACAACGTTCATTATTTAATTCCTTCGCTTTTGCAATATTGTCTGTTGTTTACTGTAATGACAAATACGTTTCTTTAACACGATCTCTTTTTCAGAGAGAGAGAGAGAGAGAGAGAGAGAGAGAGAGAGAGAGAGAGAGAGAGAGAGGGTCACATTTAAAATAGCATGACCTACGTTTTGAAACGTCTGGTCTAGAATTCTTTGGTTCCTTTCACCCAGTTTATGTTTTACTTACCTGCTGTCTATCCATATTAAATTCCGTTGTGACATACGCTTGTCATCTCTATAAATCCCAACGCTAGCTTTAATTGCAGCTGCCTTCTTCTCGCAACTTTTCTACGACTATCAAAGATATTCTGTGAAAATCCTAATAAAAGTGTACACAAACTTTATTTAAATTGGAATGAGAGCTGAAAATAATGTTAACTTCTTTTAGATTCTCTTTCATGCTGAAATTTCATACAAAACATGAAAGTGCAACTGGTAGTCTAGACCGAGAGGTTGTCTAATCGCGAGGTGTTAAAAACTATTGAGCCCCAACCGAATAAATTGACATGATATAGAACAAGGTTGAGAAGAATTTAACATGGACGAACATTGGGATTGTTAGCGACTGCATCTCTCTCTCTCTCTCTCTCTCTCTCTCTCTCTCTCTCTCTCTCTCTCTCTCTCTCTCTCTCTCTCTCTCTCTCTCTCTCTCTCTCTCTCTCCCAATTTTCAGTTTTATATTTGCAGTCTTTGAAGTCGAATTTTATTTTTCTTCGTTTACAACATTCATTATTTTACACCGTAAATTTTGAGATGGTTATAGTGCACTCGTTGTTGATGTAAACCAACATTATATCTAGGTAACTTAACAAACACTACATTTCTATGCTAATGTCTGACCAAGTAGTGTCAAATGGCGGAGTTAAATTATTGTATTTTGTTTCGGTTCAAAAGGGTGTGCCCAATCAGATTGCTGGGAATCATAATACATAATTATAAAAACAATTTATTGTAGCAAAATACACCAGAACCAATACATCCAGACCATGACAGATATAATAAAGAAACGAATATGTAGATATATTACCTACGAATAAAACTATATAAAACAAGGGTCTATATCGAAGGGATAACGATAAAAGAACGCAAAAAATGAATAACAAAATAATTCTATAATGCTCGTCTTACGAGAAAGGCTGACATGAAATGTATATTCATAAGGTTACTGTAGTCTGCTATAAATATGACGTAGATTAATATTGTTTTCATAGCTCTAACAAACAAACAGAAAGCCGCTGACGATATTGACAAAATGTACAGTTGACACGTGCTTATAAGTCGAGTCGGATGCAATAAAAATGCAGTTTTGATCACTTCTATATAGGCATTATGGGATTGTGAACTAAAAGCAATATTTTTTTTACGTACCTCAGAAATTGAAGAGCCTTACAACATAGTACCACCGAAATTCAAGCTGTCACAACGGAAGTGCTTCATGCATTTATAAGCTTTGCAGAACACATATTAACACATTTTTCTGGGGAAAGAACTTACTATTACTTCCAAGAGATTTATTAGAATGACTTCAGTCAATCATAAAAATTAATAGTTCCATGTGTTTGGAACTGATTTCTTGCTTTTAATATACGGACGTGACCTCAGAGTTGATCGGCCTAGGGATAATATCCAAGATTGGATTTATTTATTGGTACATAACATATTCGCTTATTTAGCGATTATGGAGCAGAGTGAATAACTGATCAGAGCCAGTGTTGTTTGTTCGACCGACAACTCCTAGATCCAGATCTTTCTTGGCATTGTGCGACAGCAGATTTGGATCTGTGCAGATTAATTTTGGAGTCGACGTGTAAGTGACTATATGTGCTATACAAGTCTATTTCATTTATGTAATGTTGGGCCCCGGGTGGTCGATTGGTCAAAAGAGATTGTCTTTACCGATCACGGTCATCTCGCCTTTGTCCGCATGGTTTTGATTTTCGGGAGTGGCCAATGCGGACATGTAAGAAAGCTTGACGTAGGTGGTGGTTATTACCGGGGTTTCCCGGGTTCTTTCTCCTCCAGTTATACAGGTCGCCATGATGATATCGTATGCTGAAAAATGACTTTATACCCACAGCAATAGCCTGTTTGTGGTTTCAGGATGTCGAAACGGACAGCGCAGTTTGCCGAACGTGTTTATGATACATTAAAGATATTTTCTTTTCCTGAGGTAATATCATATATAATTTACCTGATTTGTACTTATTCAGTTTGGCAGTAAAGTATATTTTCTGCTAAATCTTTATATTGAGTGAGTTTGTTTCTTTATATTAATAACATCCGATTCGTTCGCTAAAATATTATTTTGGGAAATTATTCACTGTTGTATTGAGTATCGTTGATGATGCAACGTATGTACGTCTGTCCGCTAGCTCCATACAAAGCAGTCATCTGTCAAATGATTGAAGGTGTACAACATTTCAGTGAGATTCGGAACGTTTAGTGATATATATATATATATATATATATATATATATATATATATATATATATATCATTGACGTGCATGATATTTTAGTATGAACACTTATCGTTGTATTTTAATCTTAGCATTAATTAAATCCAGGGGCCCCGAGTGGCCGAATGCTCTCCGTTACGTATCACTGCCATCTAACCTCTGTCTGCGTGGTTTCGAGTCTAAGATTCGACTAATGTAGTTATGTAAGAAAGCTTGCCAGTAGCTTTTCGTGGGTCGGTGGTTCTTTCTGGGGGTTTTCCCGGGTTCTTTCTCCACCAATAATACTGGCCATGTATATCGTGTGCTGAAAAATGGCGTCAAACACTACAACAATTAAATCCAAATGTACAGTGTATTATCTATATCTGCCCCACCCTGACGTTATAATTAATTACGTATTTATAACCATTTCAATATCAAAAATGAAATCAATAACTGATTACACACTAAAAAAAATCTCGACCGGTTTTGTCTTCCGTTATTATGTGTCTTTCTTACGTTTTCTCAGCGCTGGATCGGTAAATAAACTCACGGTTCCTTAGATTTTACTTGACATTTTAAACTAAATGCCAGATCTGTCAGTTTGTTGCCTTTAAGCATAAAACATAGGACCTTTCCTCATGCATGCATGTATTCACCTCGGAGTGTGCCGTGAAATCTATGAATGTCAGACAGCATTGGACAAAGCTCATCAACACAAAACTCATAGAATTAATACCATCTACAGTGGCAACTAAATGTTCTATTACACTTACACCTGTACTTGTATACAGTCGACTCCGGTTAACTGCACACCCTCGGGCCCGTCACGAGACTGCAGTTAACCGGAGTGTGCAGTTAACCGAAGTACGGTACAGTACAACTTTAAATCAGCACGGCACGAATATATGTGAAGAATAAATTTAAACAATGATTAGAGTCCACTCTTTCAACTTTTACTTAAATGTTAAACTTGTTTTCCTTCCTCCGAACACAATTTCACTGATTCAACCGATGAATCAAGGAATTATAGCGAATTTCATGAAATTCTAAAGATCGCTTGTTAATCGAAAACTGCTGTCAGACATTGATGGGTCATATCCGACAGAAAAAGCGTTTAGCTCCAAAGTCGTCTGCATGCTGTTTTTCGCCGTGTTGTCGTTTAAATTGAATTCTGTTGCGCATTTTCCATCTTTCCAACCATCTATATTTTGGTTTGAAATCATTCAAACGCGAACGGTTTAGAGCAATGTTTCCCATGCTGTACTATGATTTTTCCCACGCCATTGCTCCCTAGTGAGCGCGGATATACATGTATATACCACCTAAGGTGTCCTTTACACGTCAATCATTTACAAAGTCGCATTTACCATCTTAATTGTCGGCTTTTGAAGTGCTACAGCAGTGGACTGGCAATAACTGATCATGAATATACATTGTGCAGTTAACCGGAGTAAAATTGTATTGAATAATGTGCCACGGGCAGAAATTTATCGTGCTATTATCCGGAGTGTGGATTTAAGCAAAGTGCAGTTATCCGAAGTTTGTTCCCATTGAAAAGCATTGGGAAAAAACAGGACCGGCGTGACTACGTGCAGTTATCCGGCGTGTGCAGTTAACCGATGTGCAGTGTCATGTCCTCTGTCATGTCCGACTCTTGAGTTGTCCAAATACATTTTGTAATTTTTACAAAGCTCTAACATGCCATTGGCATAGTTTTTTTATTTATCTTTTTATTTGGATATCAATATGACAGAGGCTGTATGTCGTTTCAGTAATCAGAAGGGTTTATAAATGCTGTCAATATCGGCTGAGAATATAATAAATAATTAATATCTGAAGTTCACACGTTCCAATCGTCCAACAAAAACACGTACACAGTTTCACTAAGTGTAATCAGTAGCAACCATTCAGTTTCATCAAAACATAATTCCAAATATGCAGTCATCATGTAGCAATTCGTTAAAAACTCTAAACCAAAATATATACTTAGAATTGTTGGATAATAGTTGTATAAATTTGCTGATTGATTTTCCCACAAGCAGAGCTGTGCCACCCGAGGTACTTTCGGTATTGTGTCTAATGTTGAATCCTTGACTCTCCTGATTTTCAAACCAAATTACATCAAATTCTGATAGTTTGGTTTTAGCATTAAATATGATATCAAACTTATGATATGGTTAATTTCAGGATTATTTAACTTCGTTTTTAAACCTCAGACATTTTAAAGAGATAAGCTGATATTAATTTTCTTTTCGTTTTGTTCATCAAACTGAGCTGTTTTCTTACAGAATACACACCAGAAACCCTAAACTGTATATATTGCTTCATTTGGTGCCGCGCCTGCTTCACCCACTATGGTCATGCCCGATCTCTGCATGTTATTTGAGTGCGCGGAATTTCGCGCATTTTCACGTGTGTATCACTGGTTTCAAGGTCGTGTAGTTGTATGTAGTTATGTAGGTAATGTTCAGCATCCAGAGTTATGCATGCCAGACGGACAGCTGACCGCACTCACTGTATTTGCACGTCTGTCCAGCTAACTGTGAATCTCTTCTGGTCCAAAATCCATTATTGCTCGTGTTCGGTTCAGGGGTGGAGTACACGGTGAGGTAATTGTTGTCCATTTCACATTTGAGGTCAAACGTTGCTGGAGTCCAGCATAAACTTCGACCTAATGCAATACATCGTAACAAGTTTATGGTCGATGTGCAATGCATAAACCACTAAGCGTGCATGTAGGTTAACATCTCTAGCTTTTTTTTATAAGCATGATAAGGCATTTTCATCGTTCCAATACCTCTTAAGAAAATTGTTTCTTGATCCCATATTTCTTATTTCATAAACTGGTCTGGTTCTCTTTCCTTAAAGTAAGTTAAGTTTGCTATGAAGGTCTCAGCCGATGTCAGGAGCCATGAGAGAGAACTCGCTTCATTCCCTGGAATATTTCAAGATAAATTTGATAAGCTCGGTCGCCTAATTCTTTCTCAATAGAGTCTCGTTGGATTGTTTCAGTGCTTTGTCCATTGTATTCAGTTTCGGTTTCAGTTATTCTAGCTGATATTAGAATATGCTTTTGCATTACCAATAAAGTATTGTTTCTTTCCCACTGACATTTTCTTTACTAATTTTAGACACGTTTTTCTATAGGTTGTAATACTTCCTAACTAGAATATTAACAGCTGACTAATAGTCATATTAGTTACTTGTAAATTTTTAGTTATTATCCATTTTGGAGTAATTTCTGGAAATAAATTTTACTTCATTCTTAACATCAACCAAACATGCATCTATCATATCAAGTTTGACAAACTTGATAAGTGCTGTGACCACCATCTTATTTATTTTTGCAACGAATGGCGGCGTTCAGAGATACGTGCTGAGTTATGACCTTAAAATATTGGTGAAGGATACAAAGGTTGTTGATCTGGTAGATACCGTAACATAGGCAAATTGGATCTGACTGTTGAGCACCATGTACTATTCATATCATGCGAGAAATGGAAGTAAAGACTATCAAGTGTTTGAGGTTTAATTTGGTACTGGAGAAGTACCTGTCAGTCCAGATGTTTAGATGCGAACATTGCCTTCTATCCCTATTTTCTTGCCTGTTGGGAAAACATTTTTATCTGGCGGTGAATTGTCATCATGTTTCCTCTTTTCTTATTGAATTTACTTTAAAGGACTTCCCATTTGTAAAATCTTGTTCACAATAAACATATAGAGATGTCAAAAATAATTTTGATCCAAACTCTAATACATTTTGACAAAATTGGAACATTAACCGCTCCGGTGGCCTAGTGGTTAGAGCGTCCGCCGCGGAAGCGGGAGGTCGTGGGTTCGATCCCCGGCAGAGTCATACCAAAGACTTACAAAAATGGTACTAACAGCTGCCTCGCTTGACGTTCAGCATTAAGAGGTTAGTGTTAGGACTAGTCGGCCTGGTGTCAGGATAATGTGACTGGGCGGGACATCATGCTACATGTCTGCGGCATGATGCCCCAGTGGTAGACATCACTATAAACTGCCTCACTGCAGACATCGTAGCGATATGACTGAAAAATTGTTAAAGCTACGTTAAAAATCCTAAACAAACAAACAAACAAAGAAAAACTAAACTTGACAGAGTATACGCATCCACATTACGCTACTGTATGTATGTGTGTGTGTGTGTGTGTGTGTGTGTGTGTGTGTGTTTGTGTGTCATTTATATCTTAAAGCTAAATACAAGTTTTGTCTCACCTCTAAAAGCCACCCAAATCTTCCTTTTGAACTTCTGTAGTGTTTAGGAAACCCTTTTTTTTTTTGGGGGGGGGATAAAACGTTTGAATTACATTCATCAATTCAAAGTATTTAAAAATTACACTTGCTTTTTAAGGTTGTTGAAAATGAAACTTTTTAAGGTTATAAGAAGTATGTTTTTTTTTTGTTAACGATTGCTACTAATAAATGCATACATTGTCTGATAAAGTCACGTTGGCAGTGCGAGCACTAGATCTACATTGTATCTCGTCTTCCTGACGGGTACGAAGCTCGGTCCGTACAAATTGTTGTTTATTATTCTTAATTTGGAAAGAAACATAATTAATACATGCCTTAATATCTATTTCATAACTCAGGATGAGTATCACGAGGGGACACAACTTTATATAAATGCATATTTATACTGATTTATCTTGGAGATCAGAGAACAGTTTGCTAGCGTTTTGCTGAAATGGCAGTTTTGATCAAGATCTCAAAATTAGAGGCTATCTGTTTCATTTATATATTTTGATGTGGAGTAAGTACGAGATGGCAGGATCTTAATTGATCATCTTCTTAATGAGAAATGGCGTAGACATGTTTAACAGTACGTATCATTTGCCCATATCGCCGTACAAGACACTACCAGACACAAAATGGTAAATCTACGCGTGCCTTGTATGATATATTAGCATAGTGCAAAACATGGAGGGTATATTTAAATTTAATCAAAGACAATCTAACGTTCATTCAGTACAAATGTAACTTACACATTATACCATAATGTGTAAGAGTTCACGTTAGATGCCAGCAACACAATTACATGAAATTATTGATTAGAGGTTACAAATAACGAAACATGCACGAAATAAAAGTTTAATCACACAATACGCCTCCTGGTGTAGAAATATTGCCTTTCTCTCAGATCTTCACCTTGAATACATGTAATGTAGCGGGTGTTTGCACATTTTATCACTGAACATTTGGAAATCAGAAACATTTTATCAAAATATATTTATCAGCAATTTCCAAGTGCAGAAGAGCAAAGTATATGCATTTAGCACGTCCTTCAGCTTTCTGATAAACAATTGTATACATTTTTCTTTGAATGAAGTGCTATTTTTTTTTAAAAAAATTAAATATGTGATCTTTGAATAATGTTTATATTTATTTATTTATTTATTTATTTATTTATTTATTTATTTATTTATTTATTTATTTATTTATGTATTTATTTATTTATTTATTGTGCGGTATGAACAAAAATACTGCTGTCTCCTGAGAAAGAGGATGTAACGACATTATTTAAACATATAGAGGATATTTGCTTGAAACGAGTGAATAACGGATATATTTCATCGAGTGGATGAAAAACTCAGTATTTTCACGAATGGCGAAGCCACGAGTGAAAATACTAGAGTTTTTTATCCAAGAGATGAAATGTATCCGTTATTCACTCGTTTCAAGCAAATATTCTTTTTATTTTATGCTCACATAAATTTATATAGAAAATAAAAGGGAGTTAAGTATGTTCTGACCCAAAAATGTAGTTCCTGTAGTGAAAAAATATTGTTATTTTTTCACTGTTATTTTTTCACTTGTTATTTTTTCACTGCAGTGAAATATCAATATTATTTTAAGTAGAAAATCAAGTAATTCACTGCTGAGCATAAAATAAAACTGGATATTCAAGATACTTGTATCTCTATTGGTAAATATGTGTAAAATTTATGAATAAATAGAGATAAACAGTTTTATTTTTACTTTTAATATGTATGATGCAAATTACCACATACATTAAAAATAACATGTCATTTAAAGTGTTGGTATAAAGCAAATCTATATACCAATACTATTGGTATATCAAATAGTGATCCGCCCATAGCGCAATAATACGAATATATTAAACATTCTTTCTACCGTAGGCCTATAGCTCTATGAAGAATTTCTACTCATTCATTAATCATAAATGACATGAAATTAACGACACAAATATTAATAGTCCCTGTTTTCTAAATATTAAAATGGTACACAATTTCATCGGAATCCTGTCTTTTTCCTCTCCCCCTCTCATGCAAAATAAGCACAAATATGGAGTGAGAGAGAAATATATTGCGCTGGACGAAAACATTAAAGCTGAACTTGTACCAAGTAACCCAAAGTACTCTGTTTCCTCGTAAACCTATGCTTACGCTTTCCTTGGGATTTATCTATAGTATTCATAATATCAATGATACATAGTTGCAATCGTCCGACGACACATATAAATATAAATGGTACTACTAGTGCTATGGTACTAATGGACCAAGAAAAAGCCTTTGATCGACTTGAGCAAAACTATATATATAAGACACTAGAAAAATTTGGATTTGGAGAAAATTTCCAAAATTGGACCAAAATTCTGTATAATGATATAAACTCGATTGTACAGGTAAATGGAGCAAAAACGGAAAAATTTGAAATTCAAAGATCAGTGAGGCAAGGCTGCCCACTATCTATGCTATTATATGTAATAGCAATAGAAATCTTAAGTACCAAAGTAAGGAATAACCCAAATATTGTAGGAATCAAAGTTCCAAACATTAAAGAAGAAGTTAAGATGTTACAACATGCTGATGATTGCACAAACTTTATTCAAGATGGAAAATCCTATAATGAACTAATAAAGGAATTTGACAAATTTGGAAAAGTTTCAGGATCTAAGATAAATCCTGATAAAACTGAAATCTTATTAATAGGAGACTGGAGAGGTAAGAAACATGGTCTGCCTGCTCTTCTTATTAAAGATAATATAAAAACATTAGGCGTAAATTTTGGAAAAGATGAACTGGAAGACAATTTAAAAGAAATAAAAAAAAGTATTAAGAAAAATTTGACAATCTGGGCACCATTGCCAATATGCTTAATGGAACGAGCACAAGTTGCAAAAAACTATATGTATGTGCACTTAAATTACAAATTAAAAACAGTAGACATAAAAAATGCAACACTAAAAAATATAGATAACGAGATTATTAACTACTTATGGGCTTTTAAAATACATTACACAACCAAAGATACACTATATAGGGAGGGGGTGAGGGGAGGTCTAGGTCTCCCCCACCCCACCCTAATTAAATGCACCAACATTTTAAATCGATTTAAGGAGATTAAAGTGGAGCCAAAAATACCTTGGCATGGGCTCTACATATATTATTTTGGTTTCTCTATGAAGCAGAGAAACGACATATATAGGAATAATAACTTAATAAAATTATTAGAAGTGCCAAGGAAATTAAGATCAATAAAAGATTCACTATTCAAATACAGAGATGTAAAGGAATTTTGGGACACTGATACAAAATGCACATACAGATGGCTAGCACAAAACACAATAAATAAGGACAAAAATAAGGTAGAACAAAAACACATGAATATTAACTGGGATAGGGCATGGGGAAATTGGGTCAAACTCAGATCCATTAAAATCAAAAGTACCTTGTTCAAATACATGCATGATGCATGGTTGACAGGGGAAATAGCAGTGCGACGGCGTATGATCGCAGTGTCGCCAAAATGTCCACTATGCAAAAATTTCTCTTTTACAAAAAAACATATTATAACGGAATGTCTTATAACTCAAATTGATAGAAACAAAATTGTCACTAATATTTTAAAAAAAAACAATTATATGACAACATACAACTCTTATATCTAGATGGAAAATTTACAAAGACAATTTTAGAAGAAATATCAGCCTTTATTATTAAGTATATGATAGCATGCGGTCCAATTAAAAACCATGGGGAAAATTTTAGATAAGGAGGGTTCAGGGAACTCAGGAGGAGAAAAGTACGAGCAATGAGAGCACGGGGCTATATCACATGGCGCTACGCGAAGTGGACAGGCCCGTGAAAGAGTTTGGAATAAAGCTCACCTAGAGACATACACATTACAAAACAACTCACGGATTAGATAGGTTCTATAGTTAAGATCTGTTTCCTTTTCTCGTTTTTTCTTTTTCTTGAAAATAAGCATGCTATCATACAAAATCACTGGTGAGAAATGATTTTTACTCTGTGGAGATTTGCGAAAATCTACACAGAAAGCCCGTTTAAAGGGAAATATAAAATAATCTTTTGGAATAAAATAAGGATTTAATTATAAATAAATAAAGATCACAAAATAGTATCGAGAGGGGTGAAGTGCAAACAATAATAAAGAAATTGTACGAATCCCATTTCGATCAAAGTGATCTAGTATATAAATAAGGAAATTACAAAACATGGAACATAATATAGCAAACAGTAAAACAATAGATTGGTATCAACCAATATAATTTAAAATTAAGACACCATGATTTGTACCAAATTCAAAATTATTAAAACATATTAATTAAATAAAAACTAAAACATATATACTAAGATAAATACCGTTTAGAGGTATTTATATGGTTAGAAAAACTGAAAAAATTTGACAAGAATGGCTATCCTTACAAAATATACAGTATTCATATGAATACATATAGCAACACACATATAGCACAACACAAATAGCATACACAGGATGTAGGAAACCCCTAGCCAGGGTTAACTTTGAGAAACTGAGACAGACACCCATGATGGACCTTTGAGTTCGGGTGGAATGTCATAGAGAAACACTAAGGATAAAAATATCTTCCTATTATTATATAATCCCGATGGGAAAAAATTAAGGTTAGTTTAAATTAAATGGAAATTCATAAAAAACATACCAAACTACATATCGGGGGAACACACATACACATAAAACCTTTCTTTAGTTTTTTCAATAGGGAGAGGGGGCATCTGTCTGGTGCCCCCCCATCCCCCCCCCCAAAAAAAAATGAAACCCGTTTTAATCGAGTATTAATAATTAAATATAAAACTGTCCAAATGGTCGCCAGCCCACAGGGGCTCGTATTGTTGTTTACAATCGACCGGTCCTACATGTCCTATAGTTATTATATAGTACATGTAGGACCGGTCGATTGTAAACAACGATATGAGCCCCTGTGCTATGAATGATGGCAATGTTAGTCAAGACGTACAGAGAGAGAGAGAGAGAGAGAGAGAGAGAGAGAGAGAGAGAGAGAGAGAGAGAGAGAGAGAGAGAGAGAGAGAGAGAGAGAGAGAGAGAGATGTTTAGTCTGTAGAATCGCTAATTAAATCAAAATGATGACTTAGTTGAACTGTCAATATATTAAAATATTTTAATTACCTCTTGTTGGTTCGTGATTCCAATTCGTTTATATTCCACGCGAATTTCCATACGACAGTAGGTCAATGACAGTACATGCATAGTCTATAATAAGATCACCGTGTTTGCAGTGCACTACTTTCTTCATTATAAAAAAACAACACAACAACATATTTTATGTTTAAATAATGCGTGTGTCTTATCTTGATTTAGTAAATGTGAATAAAAAAAAGAAAATGAAAAAGAAAACAATCAACTTATATATATATATATATATATATATATATATATATATATATATATATATATATATATATATATATATATAGAATATATGTATAGTATGTACGCTGTATCAATGATATACCACGAGATGTATAAATTTTTCATTAAAAGGAAACGAGGCTTGCCCGAGTTTCCTTTTAATGAAAAATTTATACAACGAGTGGTATATCAATGATACAGCGTACATACTATACATATATTTTATTTTCTTTGGGGGGCACCAGACAGATGCCCCCTCTCCCTATTGAAAAAACTAAAAAAAGGTTTTATGTGTATGTGTGTTCCCCCGATATGTAGTTTGGTATGTTTTTTATGAATTTCCATTTAATTTAAACTAACCTTAATTTTTTCCCATCGGGATTATATAATAATAGGAAGATATTTTTATCCTTAGTGTTTCTCTATGACATTCCACCCGAACTCAAAGGTCCATCATGGGTGTCTGTCTCAGTTTCTCAAAGTTAACCCTGGCTAGGGGTTTCCTACATCCTGTGTATGCTATTTGTGTTGTGCTATATGTGTGTTGCTATATGTATTCATATGAATACTGTATATTTTGTAAGGATAGCCATTCTTGTCAAATTTTTCCAGTTTTTCTAACCATATAAATACCTCTAAACGGTATTTATCTTAGTATATATGTTTTAGTTTTTATTTAATTAATATGTTTTAATAATTTTGAATTTGGTACAAATCATGGTGTCTTAATTTTAAATTATATTGGTTGATACCAATCTATTGTTTTACTGTTTGCTATATTATGTTCCATGTTTTGTAATTTCCTTATTTATATACTAGATCACTTTGATCGAAATGGGATTCGTACAATTTCTTTATTATTGTTTGCACTTCACCCCTCTCGATACTATTTTGTGATCTTTATTTATTTATAATTAAATCCTTATTTTATTCCAAAAGATTATTTTATATTTCCCTTTAAACGGGCTTTCTGTGTAGATTTTCGCAAATCTCCACAGAGTAAAAATCATTTCTCACCAGTGATTTTGTATGATAGCATGCTTTTTTTCAAGAAAAAGAAAAAACGAGAAAAGGAAACAGATCTTAACTATAGAGCCTATCTAATCCGTGAGTTGTTTTGTAATGTGTATGTCTCTAGGTGAGCTTTATTCCAAACTCTTTCACGGGCCTGTCCACTTCGCGTAGCGCCATGTGATATAGCCCCGTGCTCTCATTGCTCTTACTTTTCTCCTCCTGAGTTCCCTGAACCCTCCTTATCTAAAATTTTCCCCATAGTTTTTAATTGGACCGCATCACATACAAATACAAATATTTGCAAGTTGGAGTTGCGATGTGCTCCTGATATATTGCCCGAGTAAATGACCTCCTCACAACCAAGTGGCTGTCTGCAACAAAATCTAGTTCTACGATTTTTCTTGTTATTCACAATCACATATTCAAATTGATAAGTTGATTGTTTTCTTTTTCATTTTTTTTTTTATTAACATTTATTAAACCAATATAAGACACACGCATTATTTAAACATAAAATATGTTGTTGTGTTGTTTTTTTTTAATGAAGAAAGTAGTGCACTGCAAACACGGTGATCTTATTATAGACTATGCATGTACTGTCATTGACCTACTGTCGTATGGAAATTCGCGTGGAATATAAACGAATTGGAATCACGAACCAACAAGAGGTAATTAAAATATTTTAATATATTGACAGTTCAACTAAGTCATCATTTTGATTTAATTAGCGATTCTACAGACTAAACATCTCTCTCTCTCTCTCTCTCTCTCTCTCTCTCTCTCTCTCTCTCTCTCTCTCTCTCTCTCTCTCTCTCTCTGTCTTGACTAACATTGCCATCATTGATAGGTTCAGAGACATCGTCGTATGACACAAGCAAAAATCCACAACGCTTGTATATTCGTGTATTTTTGATCAAGAGGGGGGGGGGGGGGCTGGCGACCATTTGGACAGTTTTATATTTAATTAATAATACTCGATTAAAACGGGTTTCAGAAACAACAACAAAGGCTTAAAACACAATACAGTATGTGCGCATCGTAACCGACAAATTTAACATGTATGAATTGTGTGTCGTCTGACGATTGCAACTATGTATCATTGATATTATGAATACTATAGATAAATCCCAAGGAAAGCGTAAGCATAGGTTTACGAGGAAACAGAGTACTGTGGGTTACTTGGTACATGTTCAGCTTTAATGTTTTCGTCCAGCGCAATATATTTCTCTCTCACTCCAGATTTGTGCTTATTTTGCATGAGAGGGGGAGAGGAAAAGGACAGGATTCCGATGAAATTGTGTACCATTTTAATATTTAGAAAACAGGGACTATTAATATTTGTGTCGTTAATTTCATGTCATTTTTATGATTAATGAATGAGTAGAAATTCTTCATAGAGCTATAGGCCTACGGTAGAAAGAATGTTTATATATTCGTATTATTGCGCTATGGGCGGATCACTATTTGATATACCAATAGTATTGGTATATAGATTTGCTTTATACCAACACTTTAAATGCCATGTTATTTTTAATGTATGTGGTATAAATAAATAAATATATATATATATATATATATATATATATATATATATATATATATATATATATATATATATATATATATATATATATATATATACATTAATGAAGGTCGTAAAGTGCTTTGGAATTTAGACCTTTTGGATATACTGTATGTATTAAGACGGTGAATCCAGTAGGTTTCTTTTAGCAAACGTTCCATTTCAGATTCAGCTATAACAATAGATTGAAAGGAAAAATCTTGCAAAGTATGAGAACTATTGTTAAAGTGTACGGCAACATGAGATGAAAAAGATTTATCGATATAATTTTTTATGTCTGATCTATGTTGGTTCATACGTTTAGATATTTGTTGACTAGTTTGTCCAATATATTGGACGTCACATTTTTTGCATGTGATCAAATAAATAATGTTTGATGTTGCACAATTAGTATCACAATGCATATTAAACGTTTCTTTTGTATTACTACTACTGAAAGAAGCACTTTCATTAATAAGAGAACAGTGCAAACATCTAGGTCTATTACATTTAGTTGCTGATCCTTTTTTGTACGATGTTTTTTCTAATTTAGAATTAATTAGGTAATCTTTAAGATTTTTTGTCCTTTTATAAGCAAGCATGGGCTTGCTTTCGTGTAGCAATTTAACATTTTCTTTACCTGATAATTTTAACAAATCCCAATATTTATTGATAATCTTACCTATAATTAGGTAAACTTGGGTTATATTCAAAAATAAAGGGAATGATATCCTTATTTGTATTTTTGATTTTACATTGTAAAGATTCAAGTTGTGTAAGAGAAGATACTTTTTGGAAAGCAGCATTAATGATATCAATAGGGTAATTTCTATTTAGAAAATGCTGACCTAACTCTATCAAAGATGATTTAAAAACAGTGTCATCCGAAATAATTCTTCTATATCTTTTAGCTTGACTACATGGTATCCCGCTTTTACATGATTTAGGGTGGCATGATAAATATTCAATATATTGATGAATATTTGTGTTTTTAACATGAACCATGGTAGTGATGTCATTATTTTCATTTTTTATGACGTCTACGTCCAAAAATGATATTTTAGTTTTAGACACATTGAATGTAAACTTTATTGTTGGATGTAATTTGTTTAAACTGTCTATAAAATAATAAAGGTCTTCTAATGGATAACTCCAAATCATAAAGATATCGTCTAAAAATCTTAACCAAACATCTGGTTTTAAGAAACATTTATTTAGAAAATCATTTTCCAATTTTCCCATAAATAAAGATGCATAAGAAGGTGCCATAGGACTACCCATTGCTGTTCCCAATGTTTGGAGATAGTTTGTATTACCAAATTGAAAAAAGTTATTTTCGAGCACAAGTTTTATCAAATTACAAACATGTTCTTTTGGTAGTTTACATGTATATTCGTTTTCTCCAAGATAATATTTACATGCTTCGATACCATCATTGTGTGGTATATTCGTGTAGAGTGAAACCACATCAAGTGTAACTAGTAATGAATTTTCAGTTAGTTTTGGTAAAGATTTCAATTTGGTAATGAAATCAAAAGTATCTTTGACATATGAAGGTAGTGATTTCATTAGTGGCTGTAAAACATGATCAATATATTTGGATATATTATTTGTAACTGAGTTACAAGTAGAAATAATAGGTCTACCTGGATATCCTAAAGGTAGTGACTTATCAATCGTTTAATGTATTTTTGGTAAAATATAAAATTGAGGTGTGCGTATTTTATTCGGGAAGATATCTAGTTCATCATGCATTGAGCAATTGTGTATAGCGATTTGATTAATACATTTGCTTATGTTTTCTTTAAATTCTTCAGAAGGATTATAGGAAAGTTTTTTATAATATTCTTCATCATTTAATTGTCTTTCTACTTCTTCAATATAATCTTCTTTATTCATTATTACTATGGTGCTAGACTTATCTGCTTTTTTAATAGTAATACTTTCGTCCTGTGATAAGGTACGCAAGGAAATTAATTCTTCTTTAGATATGTTAGTAAAATGTTTTCTTTTAGAACTGCTATTTAAAATTTCTTATTTAGTTGCTTCAATATAAAAATCGAGATAAATATCTCGACCACTAGAAGGTGTAAATGATGATTCTTTTTTTATTGAAAAAGAGCTTTTTTTTAGATGATAAATACTTTTTTCTTGTGAGTTTGTATATGATTGTGAGAAAAATTCTTTTAATTTTAACGATCTAGTGTATTTGAAAAATGGTTCTGCTAAATTGATATTATCATGCACTTTGGTTCTTGGACAAAAAGATAAACCCTTACCTAGTAGAATGTAATCACTATCAGTTAGAGTTCGTTTAGAAAGGTTTAACACAGTTTCTTTTCCTCTTTTGATTTCCTTTTTTCTTTTCTTGTCTTTCCTCCATTTGTTCTTGTTTTGTATTCTAATAAATCTCCTATTCTTTCTTTTGTTTTTGTTGTCTGCAACAGATCCTTGAGGGTTTACATAAGTTTTTGTAATGTTTCTATTACGGTTATGTTGGACTCCTGTGCAATTTTCTTCGCCCCATTTTTTTTACTGCATCTGCATAGGTTGTCCTTTGTGTGCCTGGGGCTCTTAAGTTTTTTGCTTGATCATTTGTTGAGTTGTTTTGAATGGGTCTGTTATTTTTTTTTACTTCTTTTAGATTTGGTTGAGATGTAATTTTTGCTGTTGGTAATGATGCATGTTCCATTTCATTTTTATTTCTTGGTTGTTGTTTGATTGTTAGTTACTGCACGTTTGAAGTTAATTTCCTCTGTTGTTCTACTTGGTTGTTGTTTCTTTTTGATTTCTCTCTAACAATTTCCAATGCTGATGGCTTTCGTTGTTCTGGAAAGTTTTTTTTTGTGTGCAAATTTTGTAACTTTTTAAGTTGATTTGATAATAGTTCGTCATTTTTAGATTCCGTTTTTGTAAAAAAGTTCTTCATCAAAATTGCCAGTACGGTCCTTTATCAAATTTCTAAGATTATCTGTTTTCTTCTAGTTCTTTGCCTAGGTTGAGTGCTTTTCTCTGGTGCTCTTCTTTTAATCTCTCGCATATCTCCAAAGACACTTTTTTCAATAGGGAGTCAATAGACTCCTGAAACTTACTTGAGGATTCGTTATTTCCAATATGAATTTTCAGTTTTAGACGTAATCCTTTCGGGACAAGATTCTCCGATATACAATTTTCCAGAAATCGTGTGTGTATGTGTGAATATGTTACCATTCTTTGAACACGCCGGCCTATAGATCAATGATGGATTTCTCCTCATTCATTTGTCATAAATGTCATATGAAAATAACGATAAAAAGTATATAATAGTCCGTTTTCTAAATGATATTAGAATGGTACACAATTTCATCGGAATCCTCTCTATTTTCCATTCCCCTCTCGTGCGTTAATGACAAAATAAGCACACATCTGGAGTGAGAGAGAAAAACATAATCGCTGGGCGAAAACATTAAAACTGAACTTGTACCAAGTAACCTACAGTAATCTGGTTTGTCGTAACGATATGTTTACGTTTTCCTTGGGATGTATCAACAGTATTCATAATATCAATGAAACAAAGTTGCAATAGCCAATGACACTAGGCCTATTTGTTAAATTTGTCGGTTACGAGTCACACATGCTGTATTGCGTTTGAATCCTTTGTTGTTGTTTCTTAAATAATGTCCAACTGCACCCGCTATTCTCCCTCCCCCCTCTGTCTCTCTGTCTCTCTCTCTCTCTCTCTCTCTTCTCTCTCTCTCTCTGGATTATCGTAGCTAGACAATCCATGAAAATACTAGCGTTTGGGGATTCTCTTCTGTTGATACCCTTTAACTCTCTCCGGCACAGTTGGCTGGTTTGAGTTTTTGGGTAACACCATTGTTTTTTTTCTTATAAGTATGTCTATTTTTTTGTGTATTGTTTCCTTGTCCGCCCATGTATGCTATAATATGTCAGTTTTGTTTTGTGTATTTCCCTTTTATTACTATAAAAGATTGTTTATAAGGGTTATTCTTGGTTTTCGTTCTTCATGTGATAAAGTTAATTTATCCAAAAGAGTGGTCCGTTGGTACTCCCTACCCTCTATCTTTTTGGATTTCGGGTAGTGTCCTCTCTTTTTGGAGTTTCAGAGAGTCCTGGTTTCCTTCTCAGTCCACTCTTTTAACAAGGATTGTATTCTCACCCCTTAACGTCATCAAAACGCTAGGGTGATTTTCTTTCCTTTTTCTATTGTTTTTCCTTTTTCAGAGTTTTAAATTTTGTTTTCGCGAAGTGACTTTGCCAGAAGTCATTTTTTTTATCGTCCGTCACGCAGTTTCACTTATCTATGGTTTTTGCATGTTTGTGTTGGACAGTTTATTTCGTATCATTGACTTGTTTCTTACTGTTTTTCTCTTTTTGTACTTTTGGAATAAAAAAACATTCAAAAGTTTCTAAATTTTTGAGTTATTTATGTGTTTATGCGATGTATGTCAGTATGTTTTGTTTTGTTTTATTTTATTATTATTGTTATGATTTGGTATTTATTTTTTAATCTTTGTACTTTTCTTATTGTTATTTTGTTTCTATTGGGCAATTTTCTTTTTTTGTTATTTTTCATATTCTCCTTTTTTGCTTTTAAGGTGGGTGGGTGTTGTAGGGCTTAGAGTTTTAACTTAACTTCAGGCCGTAGCCCTTTGTCCCTCTTTCCGATCTATTGGTTCTGCTCCATAGCGCATTAGATCGGTGGGGTCTTGTTATCTGTAAGAAATAGAGTAGTTATTAGATAGCCAAGTATTTTGTTTTTCTCTTCTTTTTTTAAAAAATATTATAAAGTCTTCCCTGGCCATGAGGTTCTCACTACTGTGAGAGTCCCATTGCCAGATAATATTTTCTCTCTAAGTGAGAATCCCTCATATGGTTACCCTTTGGGCGCAATCCCGCAGGTTTCAGCACTTTTTTGAGAGACCCGCATCTTATTTAGTATCTATAGTGTATTTATTTATTTTTGAATTTTTGTTGTAGTGAAACATTTATTCAATTTCCACTTTTTGTTTTAGTACAATATGTTTAGAGAAACTTTTGTCTCTCTAAAGATGCAGTTATTCTTTTTGCTCATAAAATTCGTATTTATTAAAATAGAGTCGCAGTTAGGTACAATGTGAAAAAAATAAAAATAAAAGACTGGGTCAACTTAGTTTTGGGAAACGTGTATGGTTTTACCATGTTATTAAAAATTTTAATTTTGGCGCGCTTTTGCCGCAGTTATATATAATGTATATAGTTTGGTGTGTTTCTATGGCTCAAATACAGGGTCGCATATGTATATACTGTATCTGATCTTATTTTTATGGTTTCTGGATAAGATTGTATATAGTTACTCTTCACTATTATAGTTTTATTATTTTAGTGTTCCTTTAAAGAAAAAGAAAAAAATGCCTCTAAAACAGCGATCTTCAATATTGCCTCTAAAATAGCCGTTATTTTTCTGGTATCCATATCGCTAGTCTTCTTTTTTTCATATACATACAATATGTATGCTTTTACTTCTTTATATAAATTATTATTTTTAATTTTATTTGTGTATAAGAGTATATCATAGTGATAGAATTTCATTTAAGTTTTTATCTTTGTAATTATTATTGTACGTTGATCCGTAGTTTTTTCACATAGAGGATATTTGCTTGAAACGAGTGAATAACGGATATATTTCATCGAGTGGATGAAAAACTCAGTATTTTCACGAGTGGCGAAGCCACGAGTGAAAATACTAGAGTTTTTTTTTTATCCAAGAGATGAAATGTATCCATTATTCACTCGTTTCAAGCAAATATTCTTTTTATTTTATGCTTACATACGTTGGCTACCTCAAGTTTGTGACACAGTGAAAGAGCAGACCCAAAAATCTGACCCAAAAATGTAGTTCCTGTAGTGAAAAAATATTGTTATTTTTTCAGTTATTTTTTCACTTGTTACGGCTATTGGATTTAAATTATTTATTTTTTAATTGTTAAATCTAAATTTGTCATTTAGGGTTTAATATTTATTCATTAATTGAGAGTTTTTTTTCTAGAAAATTAAGTTTGACCTAGACTCTTAGTTGTAAACAGGCTGACTATCCTTTAATTGTAAACAAGTTTTGACCTTGGCTTACAGTGGATCTAATTCCTGACCTTGCTTTGGACATTGTCAACAAGTATCTACAACTATTGGTTAATTTCAAGGACAACTTTTTATTTTTAGTAATTAGTGGCTTATTTTCTTCTGGATTATTCTATTATTACGTGACTAGGTGAAGGTAGACTCTTCCTCTGACCTTCTATCAATTTCTAGAAAAGCGCGTGATCACTTGTTTACTTCAGAAGAACAGTTATATACAGCTGAATTTTGGAAGCTAACAGTAGTAGAATCTTTGGGCTGTAAGTTATTAGTTGTGTATTTCATGTTTGAGTGTTAATTTTTTTCTGGACTTTGTGTCAATTCGTTGGAAAAGAAAAATTATTCTATTTATTTGGAAACAGGACATACGTTTCATAATTTCATCTGGATGATATTAAATCAAGAACTGCATCACGTGACATTGTCAGCCATTTTGGATTACATTGTCAAGATTCGAACCTGGAACTATTAGAACATTTATTTATCAGGACTCTTACAATTCCATTAGTGGATTATTTTTATGAATTCTATATTGGATTAATGTTGGATTTGATTCTCTAAAACTGTAAGTTTATTTTTTTTATGAAAATAATTGTACTTAATAAAATCATTGTTAAAGTTTTACAAGCTTGTTAGTTTTCACTCTTTCTGTGTTGCTGCTTATTCGAGCCTAAGCACGTAACACACTGCAGTGAAATATCAATATTATTTTAACTAGAAAATCAAGTAATTCACTGCTGAGCATAAAATAAATTGTAGTATTAAATGAATTTTGTTATATCTGAATTTATAGCACAGGGGGCATTTGGGTAGTATACGAATTACTTTCCTTTCATACTCAAGTTCCCCAGTCCACCATGCATCATGTATATATTCATATATTCTTGTTATTTCTTTAGGATATTTCAGTTTATTCCAATGTATCCATATTTGTTTCCAGTCTAGTTCTGGTTCTCTTTCTTCTATTTTGTTTTTTGGTAGTTTATTGTTCAGATCAGTATATATATATCTTTGACATTTTTCTCTGCCCATAGTTTGTTGTTAATTTTATTTTCTTTAAGGGCTATAGTTTGTCGATACGCAATTTTCGGTGGTTGTATTAATTTCTTTAGGTTGTTATTATGATAGATTTCAGGTTTATGTGACAGCATGAATCCAAACCAGTATATGTATATTCCCTTCCACGGGTGTTTGGGGATTCTCGCTCGTGTTATACGACGATGTCTTCTGGACCTTTGAAGAATGATAGTAATGTTAGTCAAGGAAGAGGAGGAGAGAAGGAGCAGGAGAGAAAATTTTATAGTCTTTAGAAATCTTAATTAAAGCAAAATAATGATTTACATGAATTGTCAATATATCAAAATATTTTAATTACCTCTTCTATTCCACGCTAATTTCTATAAGCCAGTACGTTAAAACCTGACATGTTCAGTGTATAAGAAGCTAACCGTGTTTGAAGTGAACTACTTTCTTCATAAAAAAAGAACAACATATTTCATATTTTAGTCATGAGTGTGTTTAATATTAATTTCATAAATGTGAAGAATAAAAGAAACTGAAAAAGAAAACAAATCAACTTTTCAATTTGCATATGTGCGTGCGAACAAGAAGAAAATTAGTAGAACTACATTTTATACCGGATACACTCGCAAGGATGCGAGTTCCTTCACTCGGTCATTACAGTTACCAGGAGCATATCGTAACTCCATTTAAAGTGCAAATATATATATTTATATGTGATATAAATCAAATATATGTATAGTATGTACGCTGTATCAATGATTTACCACTCGTTGTATAATTGTTTCAATAAAAGGAAACTCGGTCAAGTCTCGTTTCCTGTCAATGAAACATGTATACATCTCGTGATATATCATTGATACAGCGTACATACTATACATATATTCTCTCTCTCTGATGGTACTCCAAATTTAAGGTCCATAAGAAGAAAAAATTACATTATACCAAGGCCAAAGAAGGAATTGTTTAAAAAAGTTTTCAATATACTGGTCCAGTAGTATGGAACAACATTCCCAGCAACATAAGGCAGGCTCCTAGCATTTCTTCATTTCATAATCAATGTCTTAAATGGATGAAATTTTTAGAAAATTGAACATTGCTAGTACCAAAAAAAAAAAAAAAAAAAAAATACTGCCTGCTTGTCTGTTTTTTTTTTGTTTTTTTTTTTGGCATCATTTTCAAAGCTGATTGTTTCAACACAGAATGATATTTTATGTTTCTTTTATGTTTGTGTTTTTACAGATGCCTGTGCATGTGTTCCAGGCTTGATACTTTGAAATTTAAAATTCCTGAATTATTTAGCATTGAGCCAGACTCTTCACATCATGTTGTATGTATTGTATATATTGTACATAACAGATAGAAGGCCTCAAGGTTGATTAGTTCTGTAACTAATTGAGTTACCTTCACTAAATAAAGTCTTTATTATTATTATTATTATTATTATTATTATTATTATTATTATTATTATTTTTATTATTATTTCCTTGGCCTGCATCTGATAGAGCCTCTGTAAACCAAATCCAGCTCCAGGCCTTCACGAGTGGCTTAATTAAGCCCGGCGGAACCCATTTAAACAGATTGGAGAAGGGATCACAGGCGAGTTTCTGGCGCCTAAAAACCAGACATTTCGGGCAGATGGGACTCGTTAACCTCTGGTGTTATGCCATCTAGGAGACGGTAAACTCTGACTTCAATCCTTCGCTGCCTTGCGACTGTACGTTCTCATGGGAAAGGCTAACGGAGTAAGCCCTAACAGAAAATCCAGAGACGAATTCCCTAGGTCCAAACACTGACACCAAATGGACTTGATCATTACAAGACGGTCTGCCATGTAGGGTGTGCTTCTTACTCGTGCCTTACACAGCGCTGACTGCGTCACTGACAACTCGCTGGTGTGCTGCATAATGAAGCGTCAGCCAAAGAAGTTACACCGCTCTTGTAAGGAGGGTAAAGAACGCATTGACGTGAGCAGGACGTCATATCCAGACAGGACTTAACAATTCACTTACGGCTTCTCCAAGACTCTTGATTCAGAACCCTGCAGTGGTAACGAGCGATGAGATCACATCAGAGAGACTAAGTACAGCAAAGCCATACGTATCTTTGGTAAGAAGCAGTCAAAGAACAACAATTGGTTTGGGGCTAACAACGCCACACTCATGCCAGCAATAGAAGAGCGTCCCACAAAGAAAGTGATGATACTACTGAAGTCTGCCGCAGGCGATACCATCCACGACAAGGGCAAGTTGATGATGCGTTGGGTGGGGTACTACTCTGAACTGTACTACATTGAGAACCACGTGACCAACGATGCCCTCAACGCGATTGAAAACCTCCCGCTTATGGCCGAACTGGACGAGAAACCTACGGTTGCAGAACTAAAGAACTAAAGCTTGTTATAGATAGGCCTAGTGGCGACATGCACTGAACACTGGTCTGACAGTGATCTCGGAGGAAGAAGAAGCAGCTTCAACACAAACCAGACGCAACTTTCAAGTGTAGCAAGGACTGCCACTCCTGTGTTTGGCTACATAGCCAATACAGACACACCGGGTTTTGAGAGTGTGGTAACTGTTGTTTTCCTGACCAAATGATTCGTGAATCTCTACTAAAGTCCGTCATTTTCAGCTGCAAACTTTATCAAAGTTCCTACGGTATTATGTCCTTCTGGGCATAGCTAATACCACACAATATGAATTGATATTAATTTTGAAGTCACTGTGTTTCACGAGATTCCAAGGACGTGATAAAACAATGCTATTCTGAATGACTATGTTTATGTGAATCAGAATATGCTCATGAGCCTGCCGATTGATACAGTGTAATAAAAGTCTAGGCGGCAGTGATTTCGCTGCTAAGCTAATGAAGCTTCATGGAGTACTTCAGAGTTAACTCCTGTTACATGATTTTATTTAATTTTCGACATTTTTATACATGGATGTAAATTGTATAGAATATATGTTGTTATAAGTTGTGTACGTGATTTGAATCTGTTTAGAACGCAAATTGCGTAGGATCTATAAATAAATGTTTACGTACATGTTGACTATTAGTGATAATAATTTCAACAAGAAGACTTAATTTGGCGCATATGAAGAAGTTTTCCATGACTGATGGGATATCGATGTTACAGGAATAATTCTTTTCTTTTCCAATAGTTATATGTGGTAAGTTGAATATGCTTAGTTCTTAAAAATGGTGTGACGTTGGGTCTATTGCGAAGTAAAGTAGAAATGAGAAAATTAAGTATTCATTTTCATCCCAATTTCTGGAGTCATTGACACTCTTTGTGTAATAAAAGTCTGCATACGTGTTTTATATTGTACTTAAATATATGTCGAGAGGGGAAATACATTGTTTGGATTGTTCAGTGGTGATAGAAGTGCTCATCCTTTGGACAATAATATTATTCTGGAACGGTTAACAATTATTAATTCTGGACAACTCCATCTTGACAACGTCACGGTTCTTAGATGAGCTTTATATTTCCGGTATTGACATGTATAAGTGATTTTCATTCATTTAGGACTTTCATAGAACTTTGTTAGGACGAGCTTCGACACACTTCATTATTCTGTATTTTCCTCGCACATTTTTCATTTATGACTTTAATTCCTTTTACGTATGGGTTGTCTGCGCGAGCAAACAGGCGTCTCGTCATGGAAATTCCGAAACGGAATCCTCATTCAATAAATAAATGAGGGACATGGTAAGTGGGCAGTTGCTTGTTTTCAACATTAAAACATCCTAAACCATTTTTCGCGATGATGGGTAATGCACGGAGTCGCGAAGCAGCACGTTCGTGCTAAAACAATGAATAATAGTCCTCAAGCGGTGGCGACTGAATTTCAGAAAGCGTTTGGAAGTTACCCATGTAATAGTAAGGATAGATCGCTGTAATAGGCTCAGAGCAATGGGCTGTATCTTATTATCACGTAATCGATAATGAATTTTTTAAAATTCGTTGCCGTCCGCTGCACGGTTGTAGACGTGTTGGTCCAGGCTGGAACTGAATAATTGCAGAGTCAACTTAATGCAGCTGGTCCAGCTGAAATGTCTTTTTTCCCCTATGTTGTTTGAAATGGTACTTGTTTAGCGTCCGATGCCAATACGGCTCCTTGCATAATTAAATGACCGTCATGGAAATTTGATAGGTGGCAACCTAATTATTTTTGGAGATTTCATTCATCTTTCACTTTAACTGTCCTGGTCAATCATACATGTCAAAACTCCTAGATTTCGTTAATGTTTTCAATCTTAAACAGTCAGTTAACCAGCCTACCCATAAGCTTGGTCACACTTTAGACTGGTTTCTTTATAAACTTGATGATAATATTCTGCAATCCACCCTTGTATCCCACGAACTTGCATCGGATCACCTCTGCATTGTATGCCATCTCGACGTATCAGTCCCTAATCCTCCACCTCTATTTGCTACTAAGAGAAACCTCCGTATGATAAATAGAACCAAATTCATGCATGACATACAAGAAAACTTAACAACTTTCTTACATCCAACAGCGGAACGAGTTGATAACTAAGTGCGTTCATTGCTTGAAAAACATGCCCCAGCCACCAAATGCGGTGGATCAATAAAAAAAAGTGTTCTCCATGGTATAGGAGTGTTAGGGACCAGCTTCGCACTGCTAAAAGACATCGACGAAAAGCAGAGGCTTTGGATTTCCACCAGACTCACTATTCATAAAAAATCTACGAAGCCGCTAAGAAGAACGTCACAAACATAGTCAATTTAGCCAAATCATCCCACTACAGTACTAAGATCACGCAGAGTTCCAGCTGCAAAGAGCTCTTCGAGATAACTAACAAACTAATGTCAAGGAACAAATGTACACCACTTCCAACAAACTTCTCTCCACAAGACCTACCAGAACAATTTGCAAATTTCTTTGATGACAAAGTACAAACCATTAGAGATTCGCTTGACAGCACAATTTCAACCGATTTGTCACCATACAGTTATGATGCAGAATTTCAGTGACAACCGTTAGAAGCATTTGAACCTATTTCTATTGATTTAGTACGGACAATCGTGATGAAAAGTGCACCAAGTCTTGTGAACTTGATCCATTTCCGACATCACTGCTGCTTGAGTGCTTAGACCCAGTATTGCCTTCACTAACTGATGTTATTAATATCTCTCTCTCATCAGGGGAATTCCCATCATTTTTCAAAACTGCCATCGTAAGCCACTGCTGAAGAAACCAACACTGGACCATAACGATTTAAAGAACTACCTCCCTGTTTCTAATCTCCCATTCATATCAAAAATCTTAAAAAAAGGTTGTTCTAACTCAACTTGTATCTCATTTGAATTCAAACAGTCTTTTTAGCAATGTACATTCTGAATATCGCCCTTGCCACAGTACGGAAACTACTCTTCTGAAAGTATTTAGTGACATTCTCTCTGCTTTGGATAGTGGAAAGATTACAGTCCTCACTCTCCTGGATTTATCTCCAGCATTGGACACAATAGACCCTGATATATTAGTTCACCGTCTCCAGCATGTAGCTGGCATTCAGAATATAGCCTTACAGTGGTTCAAGTCCTACTTAGTCAATAGGACACAAATTATATCTGCAAATAGAATACACTCCAGCCCAGTTGACGTATGTTGTGGTGTCCACAGGGATCTGTTCTTGCACCTGTTCTCTTCATTCTTTAAACTCAGCCGTTCTCAAGTGTCATAGATCATCACCCAGTGTCGCACCAATTGTATGATGATGACACCCAAGTCTAGCCACCCAACTGAAACTGATGCTACCGTCCATGGAGTAGAGAAGTGCATTTCTGATGTGAAATCATGGATGACATGTAACAAGCTGCAGATGAATGATGACAAAACTGAGGCTATTCTGATCACAACACAAAGACTTTCTCATTCACATCCTTTACCTCAGACAATAAATATCAGCAACACCAGCATTACATTCTCACAGTCAGTACGGAACCTAGGCGTTACTCTATTCAGTACTCTCACATTGCACCAACATGTCATGAACATATGCAAGGCTGCATATCTTGAATTGAGAAACATCAGTTCCATTCGTAAATATCTTTCAGTTGATGCCACAAAAACACTTGTGTGTTCATTAGTACTTTCAATACTGGACTATTGTAACTCAATTTTGTCTGGTTCGTCACAATATTTACTCCAGAAAGTTCAAAGAGTTCAAGACACAGCTGCACGGATCATCTTTAGAGTACCTCGATCAGAGCACACCTCACCACTGCTCTGTATCCTACATTGGCTATCAATTCGATACAGAATCAAACACAAAATTTGTTCTCTGTGCTATGTTTCAATGACAGACTCCAGTCCAACATACCTATCCAGCCTCACCCAAGTGTATACACCATCTAGATCCTTACGCTCTTCTTCTGATAATCGTATACTCATTGTTCCCAAGGTGAAAACACAATCATATGGACAACGTTCGTTTGCACACCAGGGCTTGACGACGTGGAACAAATTGCCCATTGAAATTAGACACAAAGACGCAGTGGTCCCTTTTAAGAGTGCTC
Source organism: Unio delphinus (assembly GCA_029339505.1). Lineage (NCBI taxonomy): Eukaryota > Metazoa > Mollusca > Bivalvia > Unionida > Unionidae > Unio > Unio delphinus. Next base: position 4,821,783 of record JAQISU010000198.1, on the reverse strand, counting down.
TTAAGACTCACATTTTTCGACTGCAGGGACAAACTTAGCGACCTAATCATGTTTTGTATCTTAGATGTTTTCAGCATGTTTTTTTATGTTTTCCAATTTCATGTTTTTGTCATTTGTTGTTCTGTAGTATAGTCATATCATTATTGATGGTGTAAAGCGCTTAGAGCTTCGTAAGATTAGACGCTATACAAAGTCCTCATTATTATTATTATTATTATTATTATTATTATTATTATTATTATTATTATACCTGAGTAGGTTATGAAGCACAATCGATTTTTTTTCTTCTTAGGGTACATTCACGGCTGTAAATTGCATGCGGTGTGTGGATCTCCTCTGTACGCGTCAGCGATGTTTAACGGATCACGAATTCTGGAGTTTCCGGCTCCAACGGAAGATTTATAGCCATCTGTCTCAAAGGAGCCATCGTATATTCAACAAAAGAACGCTATGGAAAACTCGCACATGCCATCATGTGTGATGCTCATGTCTGCAATTGAATAATGACGTTATCAAATCCATTTCTCTTTTACCTCAAGCGATTTAATGAAGATCGTAACTCAACCCATGTCGCGGTTTAACATTGGCGTCTTAGTTGATTCTTCGTATCTAACAACTTTGCAGCAAAACCTGCACGTATGTTTCAACTTGTATCTGATTTAAATTAATAGGGTAGTGGCGGTGTTCAGTGGGAACGTTCAAGCATTGCAAATGCAACTCATGTATGAGCCTTCATCTTCCTTCATCTGGATTGTACACGCTTGTCCTGCGAAGGAATCTTAATATACTACTGCGCTTCTGTTTCAAGAAATTGCATAAAGTTTGACGCTTCTTATCGGACAGAATCCCCAATAAGTAATATATATCTGCCTTTACAGCACATCTAGTTATCCTTATACCACTTTCTCGCGCGGATTCGTTATGCTGATTTGCAAGTGGCATATCCGTTTATAAATGATAAAACATTTTTGTATTATTGTTTATTTACCCAAAATGTCCTCAATGACACATTTATGTTGGCAAGTCTTTGCTGCCTTTTGAGATATTACTTGGCCATAGATCTGCATCGTGGGCAAAGCTGATAACTCTGATTACACCGATTACACAGATGTCAGATTTTAGACAAGTTCGAGCAGCCAACAAGTAACGCGATCAGTTTGCAATATATATAACGGCATGTCACATTGAACTTTCTATATACCCACAACGTTAATTAATTAATTGCCTTTAATTTATCTCTTGATGTGCGTACAGAAGCCATTGGTCAGAATCTATATTATGGCTTGAATTTCACGGTTTTCATCAAATGACATAAACTACTTGTGTATTATTTTAAGATGAATTTGTATGTTAGGTTTTCCGCAAAAAAACGGCCTTACTTTTCCTGGATCATAAAACTTCCTTGCAAAACTATTATGGTTTTTTCTCGGTCAAGACAGTTTCAATCAAAATGAATTTCAATGATTTATCCCAAAACATTGTATCAACTCGAATACGGCCAGGGTTCGTACTTTCATATCGAACCATATAAATTTTTTTGGAATGCTTGTTTAACTCAGTTATGGTTTTAGCATCATTGAACTTAGAAATGGCTTCGGAAAATTTCTCCGATTGACTGCACCGCTTTTTGTTTTCAGCGCTGTAGATCAATTCGGATGCCACACGAAATTCTGGTTTGGATGCTAGGATCAGTTCGATGTTAGTCTTAACTGGTTATGTCAGTCTTATCGTTGCTGAATTGACTTACTATCGACTAAATTAATTCCAACAACTTCAAGTTTTACATCACAGTAAATCAAAAAACGACATTTCACGCTTTTTGTTAGAGACATCGTTGAATTTCCGCCGTGCTTACTTTAATACAGTGAATAACTCGATTAATTTACCATGTACTCCGGGTACGTATTCGAAAAATCATTCTGCAATCTTTGGGCCTCCTTTACGAATCGCTATGACGCAATTAGGTCAGATCGTTATTTAATCTTTCCAAAGACGTTAAAAACGCACCTTTGCTGGGTCAGTTTAATTCCCTCATTATCTACGATCATGAATCCTTTGCTGGGTCAGTTTAATTCCTTCATTATCTACGATCATGAATCCTTTGCTGGGTCAGTTTAATTCCCTCATTATCTACGATCATGAATTCTTTGCTGGGTCAGTTTAATTCCCTCATTATCTACGATCATGAATCCTTTGCTGGGTCAGTTTAATTCCTTCATTATCTACGATCATGAATCCTTTGCTGGGTCAGTTTAATTCCCTCATTATCTACGATCATGAATTCTTTGCTGGGTCAGTTTAATTCCCTCATTATCTACGATCATGAATCCTTTCAAACTATCATAAATGTAAACTTTCATCATCTTCAAAATCATCATAAAATGATTAATAATAATAATAAAATTAATAATAATAATAATAATAATAATAATAATCACGCAAAAGGGAAACGTCTCCGCTCAGGTTGTGCTTTTGGACGGTATTCTTTGAGAAATAAATGAACACTGCCTTCTTAGGCTGTTATACATAATTTTTTTACAGGTAGCAGATGTCTTTTGTCAATGCTGATTACGGTGGAACTTTTAATAAAAAATTAGCCGATTTGGTGCCCCAAAACACTTTTAGAAAGGTCATAGTTTGTTCCAAACCCGACTTTAGCCTTTATGGACTATGTGAAACTTTCACATGGTGTGCAATGTAATTTAAAACAAATGTTTGCTTAATTAATAAAGAAGTGTATAATTTCCGCGAGTGTAAATGGAAGCTGAAATATCTGGATAAAGAGTGGGACATGTTAACCGATTAGGTCATCAAGAGCTCTGACCATGTCAAATAAAAGAACTAGTATATACACATAGCAAAGCCGGCAAGAAACAAAATGATCCATCCGTCCGTATTTACCGATATGAAAATAAAAATTCATTTTATAGGTAAGAGATCACCTACGTTTTTGAATGCTGATTATATTGGACATTTCACATTTATTGATGTTAAAGATCGCATAAATGACCCAAACCATTTATCGTAGTTGGCTTCTTGGTACGTTTATTTTATATCTCAGCTTATTAAATTAACACTTCCACCAACAATAATTTCAGTCGTTTTCAAAAATTTGACTGTCTCTTGCATTACGACAGCTTAAGTCAAGAAATTCTTTATTCTTCTCAGACAATACACATACATAACACTATTTCTTGATATCAGCTGTCTAATACAATAACAGAATACTGCAGGCAAAGATCCGCAGGTCAATACAAACTCACCGCGTTTGCATTGTTAAGCGGCAAAATAATACTGGAGCACCGCGTGGATACTTCGCTTGGGGGTGGGGGTGGGGTCCACGCGGGATGCAATTGCGGAAACACGCGTGTGCAAAAATCCTTTTGCTTATAAAATTGACCCACGCCCAATAAGCGTCTCTTCAAGCTCAAATAATTGTAGCATGAGTTTTTAATTATAAGGGGATAAAGCTGTTTCAGTGCTATCACACATCTATGACGGATTTGTCAGCATATAAAACACAATAAAGTAAAATATTTGTTTGTAAAACTGAAGAAACTGCATTTTAGAAAGTGTTCAAGCATCGTCAGGTACCTTCTGTTCTAGCATGAAAATAAAGGACATTTTAATAGATTCTATGTTGCAAAATTTTTATGACGTTGATACTATTGGTATTTGTTGTCTTACACTGAGGAAAAAAAGCAATCATCAATGTTTCCCATTTTACCAAACAAATAGTATACCCTGCTATTTCGAAAAGTTTGTAGATTTCCATAGTTTGCATTATTAAAGAATCTATAAAGGGTTCGTAAAATAAATATCAAAATATAAGGACGCTGGACCCGGTTGATTTCAATGAAAAAGTATCACAGGTGGCCCAGTGGTCAATTTCGCTTGCCTTTATCAATCACTAACATCTGACCTCTGTCCACGTGGGTTCGAGTCTCGAGCTTGGCCAATGCAAGTATTGAAAATGCTTGTTAGTAGGATCCCGTGGGTCAATGGTTCTGCAAATGATTTTCCGGATTTCTTCTTGCACAAGACAAACTGTCAACCATGTATAGTGTATCATGTTTGTAACATGTGCTGAAAAATGGCGTTAAACCAATAAAAACATCAGCAACAGATTCAAATTATTAGACATGCTATTTTCTTTATAGGTTTTAATGCCGCTTTGTAACTAACTTTCAGCATCTGCAAGTCTGTCAGAAAATGAAAATCAGATGAAAATAATTAATATTTTTGGAACCTTGTTTTGGCACTGCATTCGAGTTAATAAAGGTGTTATATTTCAGGTAATAACATAGTATAACATAAGATGGTGTCGACCTTTGCAATGATTATTACAATAACTATGAGAAAATCTCCTTTCCCACTTATCATTGTGACAATAGAGAAATGTCTGCAAATGAATTGAAAAGATGATTTCATGCAACCAAAACTGATTCATACAAATTAATAGCGTGACATAATCTACTGGTTTTCAAGAAAAACGAATCTCTATATGCAATAATTCGCTTCGAAATTTCTCCATTATAAATCATCCGTTCAAAACCTTTAGATCTAAACCCAACCTGATATTTAAACAGGATTCTATTTAAAGGAAGGGCATACACTAGTGTTGGCCACGAAGGATTGAATTCGTTATAAATCAAATGAGTGATACTGTTGAATGTACTAATGACGGTCAGAGTACAATAATGTACACCGTTATTTATTAAACAGGCGTTATTTTTGGACATTTTGTCTGTTATTACCTTTTAAGTGAATCGATCACAGAATAGTTTAACAAAACAGCGTGTATTTTAATAGGGTTGAAAAAGTGATAGATCTAATGGTAGATTTCAGCTCAATCGCCAAAACACACCGATCTTGTTGAGGACAAAATATCTCAGAGATCATCAACTATCAAGCCACTTGCTACTCCGTAAACTAACTTGCACTGAAATTAACTATTTTTTTTGTGGCTTTTTAAATAAATGCGTACTCTTTCTTGTTTCTAATAAAAGTAGTATCTTAACAACAATATTACTGTTCGATCAGTGGCAAACAATCGATTAAACCTAAACAAAATTGCATAGAACTGAAGTCAATTTCATACATTCGTAAAATGAAATGACAAGTATGTATTTCTCTGTTTATAATGTTCCGTTGCATTCAGCGACACCATTCATTGCCTGCAATTGAGTGGAAAAGAAAAACAAATCCCCAAAACGCGATAAACCGTTATCCAAGACGACATGAGAACGGATAAAGCAACGTTTCAGATACAATGACGCTAGCCTGTGTTTTATAAACCATTTTGGACTTGCTTGCGTTATATGCTTCTATCGTTTTTTGTTTTTTTTCTGCTCTTAATTTCTCTTTTACTTTAACGTCATTCTTATTTTATGGCTTATTCAATGATGGCTCAGTTTAATAAGTGTAAAATTTGAACTTTGAATATGAGCAACATCACGAGGAAATACCTAGGGAGGTAACGCTCGAAGCCGCATGCTTTTCAGTACATACTCGTTTATAAGAAGTGTCCACTTTGACCCAATTTAAAAGCGAGTATATGGTATCTAATGAAAGTAACATCCGGACAGGGGTTACGTTTGTGAAATACGGGTCTAAATATGTGAAACTAATATCCCATTTACTTGACGATCAAAAACTGGTAGATGTATGTGGCATTTGGGGGTCACACCATAACTATAAAGACGTCCGTAAGTGAACATGCGGTGGTACTCTGGGTCTTTCTAAAACATATATTTGGTAAATACATGTACATGTTAGGCAACTAAGATTCGTGTCTCTTTTTGCTTAATATCTTGATGGCTCTGACAAGGGACCGTTATAGCTGTTAACCAAAGAAGAAGGTGAACACAGTTTCACTTTTCCTCTTTAGCGTCTTCGCACTGCACCATATCAAGATACTCTCTTCAGACACCCATGCCCTTCCACATACAAAGTTCTATTCCAGTTAGCCGTGTCTGTAATGCTGAAAATGGGCCACGATGCCGTGATATAGGCTAGGTCGGCTGATTTAAAAGTCATGTTGGAAATGATCGTTGCTGGCTCTAATTTAACCGACATCTTGTCCGATTGTTGTTTATACAGGAAAATGAAATTTCATAGATTGCCTAGGGCCTGATCGAGAGAGATTGAATTGTTTCACCAATCCAAACGTGCATTACAAAATTCAGAAAGCGCGCGGTGTCTCTCTTCCAATAAGATGAAAGCAGACGAGAGACATCACATTCATTATAAAGGAGTTCACGCTACCATAACTATGAATGAAACAATGAAGACAATGTATATATAGGTGCAATTGTTGTTGCGGATACTTCGTATGTTAGATGCGATAGTACGGTGACTACGACTGTTAATATAACTGTATCCAACACTTTCATTCTAAAAGAGGATTTCTTCAACTTAGCTTTGATTGATTTCCTGTCTTCATATGGGTGTGACGGCAGTACCACCTTCACCATATTCTTATCATTATCATTGAGTTATGATTTCAGGGAACAGACATAAAGAAGGATTGGAGACAGAAGCAGAGGAAGCATATAGTCAACAACTGTAAAATTATGAAGGACATAACGAAAGGAATTTTGGCGGCGATTTAGTATATGAGATAAATGGACCAGACTTCTTAAACTAAACCCTATAGAATGCGACATTCACGTGCTAAGACTTTTTAAACCTTCCATCACTTCATCCGCGCTCATTGAGATGCTAGCATCAATATTTACCCCTACCACTACCGAAGTAGCACCCACTGGAAGAGGATGAGTATGACTTAGCTGTTGAAACGGAATAAGACCGTTAAAGCTGTAAAGTCCACAAGTTGATTTTTATAATTACAAAACCCAACATAATTTTAAAGGACTCTTATAAAGAGATACTACTCATTGATTGCCAAATCAAGTAAAAATTAAATCCATATACCCATGATTCAATGCTGTAATGAAATATCCATTTTAAAGTCATCAAGACAATGAGGCACTTACATTTTAGCTAGTATTGTCTCGTTGAATTAAAACAACACTTCACACACTTTCATTGCTTCTTTATTGTTCTTTCTCTGTTTGTCTCTTTTTGAATTTTCCACTCGAAAAGGTTCTTCTTGTTCGCAATCTTCTTGCTGTTTTGGTTTTTTACAGCTCTTAACGGGTGTGTGTTCTTCATCTGTTTATGTTTCAGAAGAACTCTTCTGCTTTTATCAATTATTTCTTGGGACATGGAATAAACCTATCTTTACCATTGTAGTTTTTTTTATATCTTGTGTTTCATTTTCTGTAACATTGTGACATTATGGAGCCAAGAATCATTTATCTTTATATTTATATATATATATATATATATATATATATATATATATATATATATATAGAGAGAGAGAGAGAGAGAGAGAGAGAGAGAGAGAGAGAGCAGCGCATGTGGCAAATATCGCTCAGACTGCGTAACTTAATAGAATGCGACTTCCAGATCACAAAACGTTAGCTCACAGACACGTTGGGGTCCAGTATTAAAAATCTATTTTCAAGACCTACGCTTCATTATTGCTACCAAGCTGATAGAGAAAGACGACGAATGTGCAACCGAGTGAGGGACCCAATACAAACTCCGATTCAGTTATGAGGCCAGCTTATTTTCAATTATACTAAAGAACTTAACACAACACGTGACTGACTGATCCATTACATACTGCTTGTTCAATATTGAACGTTAGAGCGATGCAGTGCCTTGAACCAGCTTGAACTCTGTGACATCAGCGAGGCAGTGTGACCCTGCCGATTCTTTGCCACTATCGAACGTGATTCCGTTCGTGTGTCTACTAGCGAAAGCGACTCAGCACGACTGTTCTGCTTTACCGGTAAAAGTGATGCCGTAATTGTACCTATCTACGGATTTCATTCATGTTCTCGTAAACTACAATGGATACCACTAGCTGATGAGATTGAGATTGACAAAGAAAACGAGAATACATCCTCAAAGTTCTTGCTGGAATGTTTAGTACCGCGATCTTAGTCTGCATATATCTATTAGTAACGAGGAGAAACATAACATTATTTAATTTGTGGTGTAATGATCAGAGAATGGAAGATTAACAGACTTAGCCTACTCGGAACATGCTAGATGTTCTCAGTGCTGTCACTACCTTTCTTTGGTGGTTCATGATTATTATCTCCATGTATACTTTAGGGGCGAACATTCGTAGTTTGCCTCCGGAGCTAGATTATAGTGAAATGTAAAGGCAAATTACATACTTTACGACATAATCTTTTAAATCAATGGTACCTAAATATCATAAGAGAACTGATTAGTTTGAAAGTGTTAAAATGGTCAGACATTGATGAACTACCTGTTACTAAGAATAATTTTGGTGCAACCTCAGCTCATAATGTGTGGTGGCACACATAATTCCAGACGAAAGAGACTTGTAAGATTACAGAAAGATTACACGAAATATCGTCTCAAGAAGAGTCTTCTTCAAAGCGTTTAGTGTCTGTGTTAGTGACTAACCTAGTTCTGTATAATTGACCATTAAAATTTCTCTTGTGTCATGAATGGTCATATCAGAATTGTCAGCATCATAGGTATGACTGTATCCTCATTCTGTGTTAAAATTGATTGACGAGATCGTTACAATTAGCATCCTTGCCTTACCATTAACATGCTGATTGCTGGACTGACTGGCTTTAGTAAATCTGAATTTGTCAAACTTTTGATCGAACACAAGTCACACTTAATTGATCGTCCAGCCCAACATATAGTATGCGTTGTTTCAGACAGTGCCAATCGGCTTACACATTACACCAATTCCCTGTACATTTGTCCGAAGCCAATCTTAGAGAGGCGTTATGAGTTTAGTTAGCACGTCAATGACTCCACATGATGATTCACATATCCCGTACAAATTAATGCCATTTTGAAAAACAACATGTAGCGTTGTCACAAGTAAGTGGTTCAAGAATCGATACTTAAAACACACAATACATTATTTAAACCTAGTTGTAGTGGTTATTTACAGTGTGTCAGTATTAGTCTCCATGGGATCCCAATGCCCAAACTAACACAAAGTCAAAGCCCGAATTCCCCAATTGATGGCAGTAAGCCCAAAAGAAGTGTAGTTTGATTATTGGATTGCCTCCTCGCAAGTCATTAAATATAAAAAAGAAAATATAACGATCATGTCATTACGCACAGCAGTTACCTCAGAGTTCTTTGTTCAATAACAACAGAAATAACCTCCATCTTTGTGGTGTCGAGAACGTGTTCCGATAACCCAAATATTCCTCTTGCGCAACATTGTTGTGGTGTATTGTGTTATCAGATCAGTTATTGCTACTGCCAGTTTTCATCAAGGACAAATATTTACATAGCAAATATATTGGTTATATTTCCTTCTTGATGAAATGAAATTCTCCAAAACATCCTCATTGACAACCAAAGCCCATACGAGAACGTCATGAGAGATGCAAAACTGTCTTGCTTCAAACTGCAAAAGATCTTTTTGCTCCCTTAGACACCTTTGTAATTCCATTCACATATCTAGCCAAGACATTATTTCTTCATTTTGCTCTCATTGCGATCATATACACATTAAGCCCCACAATGAAGATATCGATCAATATCCTTTTAAGTTCTGACATTGTATTATGTCCAAAATAGAGGTTACTCGAGATGGCCATTCTTTGTTTACCAGACCTATAGAACATAGCTTCTTCCACGAAGTTATTTAAAATTCGTATTTAACACAGAAGCCACGCGATAGTTAGGTACCAAGTGCATCCACATTATTTCGTAGGACTAAGCAGCATGATAACCTTTGTTTGGCTTGGATTTCACTCCAGACCAAGGAAACGACGAATGACTTTTCCATCCTATACAATCGGGCCAAATTTATGAGGAACTTTAGTTCCCAGTAGCTCTGGCAAACACACCACTGTGAACATCATGCATTATGCAGAATTGGATGATACTCTGGAAATCAGTAGTGCGAAGTGATTCTAGTCTATTATACAAGTTGGATGACGAAGATCCGATGGAGATGATGGTGCTTTGATCCAGAAAGAGAATAAGACATAAATATAGTCATGATGCCAAGATGACGATGATAAGAATAATATTTAGTCTCCTGTTTGGTCTTGATTGGTGCAAGCGTCGGCTCACCCTAAAATTAGACCGTTTACATCAGTAGTGATATTTTAGGAGGTTTCTGGCCCCAAACCATATTTTGAATCTGACGACAATATGATTCCCCCCCCCCCCTCCATAGTCCCCTGAAGTTAGTCTAAAAGCTACGAAAACAACTTTATTGAGGCAAAAAAATGTATTTCATAATCTTTGACTCGTCTAGGACATGTAACTGAATCGTCGTCATCGTCAAACAAGATATGGGTTTGAGCCAGAAAACCTCCGCATATAAGACTACACATATATGTTATGTCAATACACAAGTTACACTTGTTAATAATGGATAGAGCTTTTTAAAAAGAACACGATGTCAACTTGTTAATACAACAGTCGAAGATATTTTTTACATGCACTTGCCATCTGCGAGTATTAACGTGATGTCGTTCAGCGATGATTTCTCGAGATCTTTTTAACTGAACATGACGTAGTTCAATGATCAAAGATATTGAATGTGGAAATGCAGCTTCAAACGAATTTGCTTCTTGTAATGCACTGGAACTGATGACGCTATAAGGGACGTTACTGTAAGATAATTTTCTGTAACGATGATACATTTGGAATTGATGTTGGTGCAGATGCAGGTTTAAATACAGCTGCAGTAAGAAATTATCTTATAAATCTTGGATGACCATCCAAATGTAATAATGTGTAATAACATTACAATATTATCAAACAAACGATAAAACGAAAAGGAAATATATTTTACGATATTAATCTGTCACAAGAACAAATACATTAACTAGCACGAGCTATTGACCAACGAAAAAATAATTTCATTAAAAATAGATTTCAAAACTGGTTCTAACAAAAGTACTTCTTATACAACAACAGATCAAAAAATGTTTAAAGGTAAATCGTTTATACCGGATATGCCATATCTAAAGCGATCCTTGCTGGATCAATCGGAACAACTATAGCTACTTTAGCACGACCATGTTTTGACAAAGATATTACCAATGTTAGTAACGTTAAGTATAGTTGCAGTGTCAAGTGTAATAGCAGGGGCGACAAAAAACTGTATCCGGAGATGGTTTCATACAAATAATACAAATGGATTACAGTTCTTTTAAAACTAATCAATACAACTCCTAAGCAAAAAAAGAAGAACCACATGAACGAACCTCTACGTGGTCAAAGGCGGGTTTATAGGCCCGCTGCTAGCAGGGATAGCAGGAAGTCTATTACCAACTCTATTAGGGATAGGATGTGGCGTGCAGGCACGACCAATACAGGTATACACAATGCGAAGAAGGACTCGTGGAATTCGTGGCCGACTACTGATGCTACCAGGAACCATACGATGCAAGCAACCGCGTTAAAAACATTATAAATGGCTGATAAATCTAAAGATGTCAGCGGATTTATCGGAGCATTTTCCAAAGACCAATTTGCAAATAGATCACCAGAAACTAACTAAAGCTATGTTATCAATACACAAAATTTAGAAGACGGATTGGAACGCATAGGGTAGATCTTTACAACAACAACTACTTTGACTTATTTAGTCTTCCTTCGAGTGATGTTGTCAAACAGTACATCATAACAAAACTATATCTCGAATTTACTAGCTTGTGGCTACTATTTCGCTATGATTGTCAAAGAAATATTTGAATATAAAAACGGATCTAACACAACGATTTCTTAACATTTATTCTGCATTTGGACCCGTTTCAAAGTATCAGCAATGATCGTAAAGCGGTACTTGGATCGTAAACGATCTTAGCATTAATTTTATCCGACATCAAGTTTATACAATGACACCATACTGTCTCGAATGCAGAACCAAACCAATCACAAATGATGAAACAATATAAACAACCGCTAATTACAGAACTCAATGCTAAAAAGTATATGTGATGTATCTGGTAAGAGAGAGAACATCTGTTTAGATACATCTGGTGATATAATCACTGGTGGTTGTGCAATGCAAACTCAGTGCTATCACTCCGACAATAACGTCCGATGTTAAAGTTATTTTTATCAGCGACTAAAAATAAATGAAATGTAATTGCGAAGGTGTAAAGAAAGATATGTTCCTTAAGCAACATAAGATAGTTGCTTATTCCAGCTTTTCAATCACAGTGCTGTCATCGGATCAGGATTGGATATAAATAACATTTTTGGTAAATTATCAAAATCAAAGGGAATTTGAATATTGCCGTGACAAAATATATCGGTCCATGGAATTCACTTTATCAAAAACTCGATGAAAATGACAATCCGTTTCCAGGACAAGAGCCTTACAATGCACTTGATATTTGTTACCCTTATCACGTCGACGATCGGGTAATTCTTGACGATCTACGAGATATGGAACCAGATAATATGCGAAAACGATTTGACAGAAAACTAGTACAATGTATCGATGGAGGAAAATATAAACTTGGCATTGGTGTACCTGGTATACTTGCGATGGAGACGCTATCTCATGAGCTACTACAGAAAACGTTTCTACGACGAAAGTTCGTCGCAAATTCATTTGATGACATCTGGGCGATAGATCTTGCGGATATGCAAAACATTGCACAGTACAACGGTAACAAAAGATACTTGTTTAAGGTTATTGATGTACTTAGTAGATATGCGTTTAGGTTTCGAACGCGTAAGTCGTACGATAAAAGAAAATATTTACAAAATATCGTATAGCAAACAACAACAAATATATATTGATGATCTGCCAGCGATGATAATAGGATACAATAAAACTAAGCACAAAACAATTTGAATGTCACCAAATGACACTATAAAAAATACGATTATTGCAAACGAAAACATGTTACGCAGGCATATATATATAACGTTGGTGATCGCGTCAGAATTTCATTATTAAAAACAAACATTGGAAAAAGGTTTTATCTCGAAATTAAGAAGTGTTTGCCATCGACAAGGTTCTTTTTACTATATCAGTAACACATAAGCTAAAAGATCTCGCAAGCGAAGTTGTTATAGAAAGTGTCTACTAATAGGAACTTCAACTGACAACACACGATATATTTGTTATTGAACGCCTGCTAAACGACATGGTAATCGAGATTGGTCCATTGGTGTGGTTACGGTGATAGGTTTAACAGTTGGATACCAAACAGTGAAATCAAAGAGCTTTGACTAGATCGCCGTAAGTCTTCTCTTATTCTAGCAGAAAAGACCAACATGTGTACTGCGATATCAGATGTCGTCTTCGATCTTCTATTAAATATGTCAACAAGTTTAAAATGTTTACAAAAGTAAAATCAAATTATATATTTTTGGATGACAATAATTTCTATTTGTCCAATCACGTCTTAGGCATGTCCATATCCAGTAATATCGGATGACAGTAAAATCAATCATTTATTTGTATCTTTATGGCAAGATGATACTTGACATTATATCGTGATTTCGCTGCAACAGAAACTTTGTTAATGTCGAGGTATACTACATTGTTCGTCGACAAGTTGATTATTAGGTATACGAAACAAATATGTTTCAAGATCAGTTTTTGATTCCTCTTCGATCCGGTGTAATGTAGCCTTATCAATCACTAGACCACTATCGATTCCAGACGCATGCGCATTTTAGCTAAGGGAGGTAATTTTAGGTGCTACGATCAGTAAGTCCGTTGCAACCGTGAAACCTCCTATAAGGGATTCCTGATGAAGATCAGCTCGAAGATCAGCTATTCGTTCAAATGTATTTAATCTTATACATAACACTGTTGTCTAATAACGAATAGTACATGCTAGACGAAATAATATTGTCAATATGAATCTGCTGTTAGACGCGGTCAAAGTTTCATGAGCAACGTTGAAACGGATCTCAAACACATAAACCTGGATACGATCATTATTCGGTGTTTCATGTGCTGTTAACAGATTTCGAGGCATCAGAACTCGAGAAAGATAAAAATATCTTTGTCATATATATGACATGGACACTGATTAGAAATGGGCCCATTGTTGCTTGACCAGATCCTTAATCAATGGAGTTCAATGCAGCATATTTTACTCGTCTATCACTAGAGGTAAATCAGTTGTTCAAAACCTAATTCATTATCTTCTCGACACACGGAGATATACATTGCACTATACAAATCTAAAACAGGCACTTGATCATGGTCCGGTACTAAAAATGTTCATCGTGTGTTAAAGTTTTTTTTTATATTGACTCTATACTAGACGAAGAGCAGCCTCACAAAAAAAAATTTCAGAAAAATTTCTTTAAGTTCATGAACAATATAGTCTTCGGAATAACCATAAAAACTATACAAAAGCGAGTCAGTATTGAAATTGTTAATAACGATGAACATCGTAATAAACATGTAGCATATGATAATTGTGTTAGTATAAAACTTTTTTTAATAAAACTCTTAACTGAAAAAAAACCCCGAAGGTTAATAAACTTGTTTATGTCGGTATGACAGTGCTTGAGATATCAAAGACGTTAATGTACCAGCTTCATTACAATTATATTAAGGTTGTGTGGCCTGATGCCGATTTTATGTTCACTGACACTGATTCGCTCATGGATAAGAAAGAGTCACGATAATATTTACAAAGCAGTTTATGAACACCGGGATCTGTTTGATTTTTCAGATTATCCTACAAATAGCGAATTTCACATCGATGACAATAAAAAAGCAATTGGAAATTATAAAGACGAGATTTCAATGACAATTATAACGAACTTCATCAGACTACGTAGTAAAATGTATTGCTTAACATTATCAGATATAAGGTTAAGGTCCTACACAAGATAATAAAAATAACTGTTGATGGTAAAAGGATTTGACAATTAAAAGTCTGAGGTAGATGGGATTAATGGTCATGTTGAGATGATGGCTATAAAATCAAATTGTCAAAAAACTGAGACGGATATTATAATAAAATCTAGCTTTTGTAATTTCGATGATAAACGATATTGTTCGATGGCAATAATTTATTCGTGTTGGGATATAAAATTATAACGTTGACTTTAGCAAATTACACGTTTAAGATTGGTTGCTACAGTGAATCTTTAGCTATTTGTTGTGAAATATATGTATAGTCTGGTAGCAGGAGTGTTTCTGGCTCAAACCCCTCTTTTCTTTGAAGACAGCGACGATTCAATAACATGACTCCGACAAGTAAACCATTATGAAATAAATTTTGTTGTCTCAACAAATGTTTTCGTAGTTGTTAAGACCAAGTTGAGGGTTTAAGACCAGACCCCCACCAAAAAAAAACCCAATAAGACTACTACATCAAACTATCTGTACAAGTACGCTCTGTAGCACATATAGGGAAGGATGTAGACCCTTATTTGGGGACTTTCCCGGCGTATAGTCTGCTTCTACGGTTTTTTTTTAGTAAATTTTCCCCACCAGACGTTCTAAGTACATTACATCCAATTCATTTTTTATGTTTCTCTTCCACATAATAGCTTATGTTTTCTAAAATGTTGAACTTTGCTAGCATTTTTACAAAGTCGGTTTATTTTGCTTTACATTTATTGCGATATTTTCAAATTTACGTTGAATTTAGTAAAACTAGCGGTACATCTGACTTAATTACTTTACTGAACTGCTGACAGAAATAATCCAAAGTAATTTATTTCATTTATATACCCCGATGGATAAAGATTACATCTTTTCAAAGCTGTTACCTCTGTGTCCAAAATTAATATTATTTTTAACTGAATATTCTGGTGACAATTTCCTTTTTTTCAAATTGTAAGCATTGCTGTATTTTATTTTCGTTGATCGGTCGAATTCGGTATGCGTTTAGCATTAATATTTAAGACGGAAAGCTTAAGTGCGCAGAAATGCCCGACAACATTTTATATCAATATATTGGGGTTTATTTCTGATGCTGAGAAAAGAGGGATAATTTAATCCCCGGATAGATATATAAAAAGAGACCACAGGAAAACATCGGATAGGAAATATGAGACTATACCCAATCGGAAGTGAGAGACAAGGCGAATGGATGAGAAGACTGGGAACTATAGGGGTAGAGTACTCGCAGGCCAGAGAAAGTCCAATCCCATAGAAAGAATAGGAAAATGCAAATATCTAATATTAACATATGTACCAGACATAATTTAGCCTCAAATAATACCATTCCCTTATGAACCATTTTAACATGGCATTTCCCATATGTCCGGAAGTAAACCCAAAGAGGCCGATATAATTATGATATGATCCCCAAGTTCCACACACAGTCACTATATATTTTAGACAGTTGAGGTTAAAATAAATCCGCACCAACAACAACAAAAAAAGAACACTCGAACTGTATACACATGACATGTTTTATGGGGGATATGTACAGCAAATCAACATCCCAGTTTATGTTTGAACTTCAGGCTACTTCAGTACAGATGTATTTCGATTAATTTTAGACACTTTTATTACACGAGAAATCTTGAAAACCGTTTTTCACAGTAAGTATAAACAAGTTAGAACTTAATTAAAAAATAACTGGGCTTTAATTTCTTGGCTGAGCTTTATGATTTGAAAGCGTTTTCAGGAATTCAACTTTCAAGATGATTAGACTTCCTTGGCACAACAAACAATCAAAGTAATCTCTGATGATTAATCTAACCATGATCTAGTAAACAGTGTCGAGTAATCACTTCATAATTCTTTATGATATTGCTTTTTGTGAAACTGATAGTGCAACAATTTAGTATTAACACCTGTGCTAAAAGGAATTTTGTTGATCGCATTCATATAACAAACTAGAAGTATGAACTTACATTAACTTAACACACTTCAGCTTACAACAAGATTTGTATTTGAAACATTTTGTGCAAACTATCAACCAAAACTCTTACTAGCTAGAGTCTATGCATTGAAAAGTTCATATGGATATCACTCAATCCTATTTTTGCTCCTGTATTCTTTTGTTTTCTGATAGTATTGTCCATTCTGTTTAAAATCATATATCTGCTGTTATACATGAAGATCTGACAGCGACCGCTCAGGGGTCATGTTCTGGTAACCTTTGTTATTACCCTAATCGCTAATTCCGTCAACCACTCAAATGAAGTCTTATAAACATACGTTTGGAGAAAGTGCACTGTGGTTGAAGAGCATCAGTGTGCACCGAACGATTTGACGAACCTTCAGATTTTCGAAAGCTTAATTTCCGTTTGCTTATTTATAGTTCACCGGAAGTCGACCCTTCAGCGTCGTCATCGGATCTTCAAGTATGACAGTGGAGATCTGATTTTAATCAGATCGATAATTTGTCTGTTTTGTAATCTATCTTAATCTCAATAGTTTAGTATGCAGTTATTGTTACAATTTTGCATGACTATATTTTCTTGCATTCAACGTATTTTATTGCTATACTTCCAGCAGAATGTGTCGGGATACAGGTTCTAACAACTTAGCGAAACAACTTTATAGTTTCACACGTCTTCATTTTAATTTATTTTTTAAAATCTAATTTTGTTCTATTTTTATTGGGTAGAGGTAAATTTGTTGTTGTTGAAGCTCCTGTTCATGTCGTTGTAATCGCTCTTCTTGTTTGTTTTATTCCAAAGTATAATATGAATTCCGTTGCATGTACTAAATATTTCTTAAATAATTTATCTTTTGTTTCCTGTTTTTTTCTTTCTTATTTGTTTTTTCAAAGAAATTATTTTCTAATTTATTGTTTTGTCCTCACTTATAACTGTATATCTATCTATCTATCTATCTATCTATCTATCTATCTATCTATCTATCTATATATATATATATATATATATATATATATATATATATATATATATATATATATATATATATATATATATATGACGGTTTAGACATTACATTATCAATACTTATTTCCACCAATGGGCAGCAAGTTTACGAGATCTGACCCCTGCATTGAGTAAGATTTTCTGAAGGAACATACTAGATAAAATAAAACTAAACTATTTATTTGCTCGCTTTGCTTCGAAATTTCATTGAAATAATGAATGATGTTAAATAACATGTCTTAACTATTAGGTGTAAATTGGTTTTTACAGTATTAATTATTGTTTTATTTAATATGTTATAATAAAATCCAAAATTAACGGAGATATGGTTGTGATATATATTCTATATGTACATTTAATTTTTTAATATGAAAGGGTGTGCATTATTATTCAAATGAAGGGACAGGAAAGACTGGACAGCTGGATCAATAAATTGCTCGGACTGAATGCTGTTGGATTACAAAACATAGAATCATGATTTATTCTTCGTATTAATATTTCGACATTTGGTTAACGTTTAAGGATGAACCAAATGTGGTTTGGGTTTCAGGGTAAATTTGCATTGAGGAAAAACTAAAATTGTTCGTTTTTAGTTAAATAATATTAAAAAAATCATATAATCGACATTTCAGAACCTTAACTGTTAATTGCTTTACAGCGGAGTTAAAATGAGAAGGGGTGGGTGGGAACTAGCAAGAAATTGTTACACTGGTAAAGTAATAGTTTCACACGCGATGGCATCTAATATCGATACACTATATACTGCACATGCCTGGAATATCATATAGTATCAAGCGTAACGTTTTCTCAGATTTTGTTAAGATCCATGACAAATCAATCTCGCATCAATATTTAATGTTGACCAACATCATCCACATGTAGTATCGCTTACCAATAGTTACCAATAATGCATCATTTATTTACAGGGTGCACTTCATCGCATATTGAAGTTGCACCCTTACTGGGTGCAGGTTGTACTTGTCGTTTTATTGGCGACTCACGTTACACCAATGTAGTAGGTAATTGCCATTTAAAGATGTCCCAAAATTAATAAGAAACATAAAAACAGAAAACAGTTCATTTGGAATGCTAGTATCCTTAGTCTATTTGCTGTCTAATGATCTACTATAAAACTTTTATATATCATTGTTCTTCAGTTGCTGAATATTTAAACCTTTAATATTTAGTTTATAGGTTTTTCATTGACATATTCGTATATAGATCTTTTTCAATTATTCTTTAAAGCTTTTTTTTTTTATAAAAACAACCCCTTTTCTGTCTTTATTTTATTAGTTTAGAAAGAGACACGTTGGATGAATTACCACACAAAGGTTATTAATAAAGTTAACAGCATAGGACCATATTGTACTGGGTACGACAGGGGCTCAGTATGTCACGAAGATCCAGTCTGTCACACGGGCTCGGTCTGTCACACGGGCTCGGACTGTCGCACGGGCTCGGACTGTCACATAGGCTCAATCTGTCGAATTTGCAAGGATTGTAGTCTTGCTATTAGTCATTATATCGATTCACCTAAAGGTAACAAATAGTTATATTTCCTAGGACTAAATTATCCCTGATTTGGCTGATCCGTTCTTATGGTCAAATTGCTTTATCATAGCAGAAAACATGGATGGAGACTTGAAACTGAAAATACTTAAAAATGCGGTCAGCTTAGAATTCAACTCAAATAAACTTTGATATCAAATGGTTGGTCCTAAAATCAACACACGTTTTCAATTGTATATGTGGTCCGAAAGCAGTAAACAGGCTATACAGCCTCACTCAGAAGAATAGTGATATTAATGTTTAAAATATGAGGAAGATAAAATTGTAGCCGTCGCCATCAGCGTCATTTAGTATACCTGTGCCTTCCGAAGATTCACTAGTGACTAAAAATTTGACCCGATACATAGAGCATATTTGATCTATTGGGCCGTACATTAAGTTGATCGATACAGTAACTTGTAACATAAAACATAAACAAAATCAAATAATTTTCTGGACATGCTTCATCAGTATAAATAAGATTGTTCAAATTGTGAGAGGCCATTTAAATAATGACGCATATGATCCCAAAAGATTGCATTGTCTAAGGATGTTATTCTTTGTTTGAAGTCTGCAACAATATGCTTTAAATTGAAAGCTAGCTAATAAAATGTCTGGCAGAGTATCAGAAGATATTTCGATTTCACGAATTATCTAGTCTTATTTCCAAGCCTCTTTATATATCGACGTAAAATACTTTTTTTTTGTATAACGGTGCTCTATCGAGAGATGCTAGATTGTTAAGCAATCGGCACACAGCTATTGACGTCAGTATTTCTTGCATGTTAATTGTATAATAGGTTTAAGCAATTAATATATTTTTAAATAGTTACTGGTATAATTGAAAGACCCTTAATTTTGTATATATTTTGTTAATATTATCATCCAGGTGTTGTTGCTAATAGCTTTTTAAAAGAAACTTTTCAATTGTCAGGCGCTGTTTTGTTTTACATAAAAGCATTACATTCGTACCTTGTTTTAGGACTTGTTATGAAAAAATCATAATACTGTCTTTCTTATCTTGTGACGCTTCTTCACTTGTTATGGAAGGATATATATGTTTTATCATATAAGAGGCTTTTGTGTAGGTGGAGTGTGTTATTATCGTGTCGTGTTTGGGTTTTAATGTAAAAATATCTTATTTATATTTGCACCGAATCTCTTAAAAGCTGAATTATTTATGTATGATAATTTGTCGACACATCTCTTTGCGAGACCACACATATGATGGCTAAATAATATTCACTTTATATTTTATGAAAAAGTGATTAGCAAAAATGATCAGCAATGGCAAAATACATAATATAGTACACATATAGCTAAATTACACCCAACTGGGTGTTCACAATCATATATCAGTTTGTCTACACAATATACCGTGATATTTTACTTCACCGTCTCCAGCATGTATTTGAAATTCACAATACAGACTTACTGTGGTTCGTAAGTCCTACTTGGTCAACAGGACACAAATTGTATCTGCAAATGGAATACACTCCAGTCCAGTTGATCTATGTTGTGGTGTTCCCCACGGGTCTGTTCTTAGACCAGTTTACTTCATTCTATACACACAGCCACTCTAAAGTATTATAGATCATCTTCCAGTGTCTCACCAATTGTACGCTGATGACACCCAAATATATAAATGTAGCCACCCAACTGAAGATGATGCTATTTTCCTAGGTGTAGAGAGGTGCATTTCTAATGTGAAATCATGTATGACATGTAACAAGCTGCAGATGAATGATGATAAAATGGAGGCCATTCTCATATATATATATATATATATATATATATATATATATATATATATATATATATATATATATATATATATATATTTATTTATTTATTTATTTATTTATTTACAACCGTCCTGTTTCTAATCTCCCATTCATATACAAAATATTAGAAAAGGTTGTTCTAGCCCAACTTGTATCTCATTTGAATTCAAACAGTCTTTTTAGCAATGTACAGTCTGCATATCGACCTTACCACAGTACGGAAACTACTCTTTTGAAAGTATTTAATGACATTCTCTCTGCTTTGGATAGTGGAAAGATTACAGACCTTACCCTCCTGGATTTGTTTGAAGAATTTGGCACAATAGACCATGATATATTACTTCACCGTCTCCAGCATGTATTTGGCATTCAGAATATAGCCTTACAGTGGTTCAAGTCCTACTTAGTGAAGAGGACACAAATTATATCTCAAATGGAATACATTCCAGCCCAGTTAACGTATGTTGTGATATTCCACAGGGTTTTGTTCTTGGACCTGTTATCTTTATTCTGTACACTCAGCCACTCTCAAGTATTATAGATCATCACCCAGTGTCGCACCAATTGTACGCTGATGACGTCCAAGTATACAAGTCTAGCTACCCAACTGAAGTTGATGCTAAAATCCATGGAATAGAGAGGTGCATTTCTGATGTGAAATCATTGATGACATGTAACAAGCTGCAGATGAATGATGATAAAACTGAGGCTATTCTGACCACAACACAAAGACTTTCTCATTCACATCCTTTACCTAAGACAATAAATATCAGCAACACCAGCATTAAATTCTCACAGTCAGTACGAAACCTAGGCGTTACTCTAGACAGTATTCTCACATTGCACCAGCATGTCATGAACATAAGCAGGGCAGCAGCAGAGAGGGTGAACCCTACAACGTTTTCAGACAAAATTTTGATTGAATCATTAAAACGATCCTTCCTACGATCTCATTTTAACCCAAAAAAATGTCTCAGGGGAAAACCCTACAACGTTTTTAGACAAAAAATTTATTGAAATCTTAATGAGCTTTCCCTACGAAATCTCATTTTAACTAAAAAAATGAAAACGGAGATTTTTACGATTTTTTAATTAATTTCGGTCGCAACTTGTTGTCATCCACCCTCTCTGCTGCTACGGGTTAACAAAAAATCATAAATGATTTGATCCAGTCTTTATGATGAAAGTCCTTAGGACGAAAATCATTTATGATTTCACAAACAGACTAATCGCTAACACCTCTTCTTGTAAATCGATCAGATTATTAGATTGGTCTGTGAGTTTGAAATTAATTCTCGTTAACGAATTATTATGGCATCGCATGTAGACAGGATTAATTGGGTTTTCAATAATTAGGAATCCTGGAGGAGCTGTTGGTGCAAATGAATAAAGAATATATCCCTGCTGAGCTTGATTTGATTGCTCTAGATTAATCTGATAGCTTCCTTCAATTACATCACATACTAAATTAAGCGCAATCACCGTTGAAATATTCACGTTGAACGGAGCGATATGCCTACCACCACCATCTGGATCATTATTATGTTTGAGGAGGACAGTTGAATCTGATTTTTGTAGCGCTTTGATATCGGTTTTAACAATTCTTGCTAATTCATCAGCGTTGTATTTCGGAAACTTGAAATTACGCAGATTGTCTTCTGTGATATTGTAATCGGTTAGGAATCGTTGTTTATTGTCGCTGTTGTCATTAATTATTGTTTGAATAATTAGTTCATAGATATATTCCATGTCGGATATAAGTTGATTTATTATTTCAACGTGTTTTTGCGATTTTGTTTTCCGTAGTTGTTCTAGTTGTGTGTCATATAATTGTTTAATCTCATTAAAATAACCACGGACGTCAGTTAGCGTAAATGAAATAGTAACAGATGAGTCGGTTGTTCTTTGAATGATAAAATCCCATTGCAATTTGTCTTTGTTGGTGAATATAAATCTATCGGCGATTTTTCCTTTTCTTATATCAGATAAATCATCTCGATAACTGGGATTGATTTCATGATATGATTGTACATCCGTGGTTAACTCGGTGGTGGATTTTTCCGGTGGTAATTCAGGCCATCCTAGTACGGTTCTAATAGAACTTTGATAGATATCTACGACGTATCCTTCTGTGCTTATCTCAATTGCGGATGATAGTGTCGGCTCATGAACTGTTATAGCGATTTTTGATTCTTTTCCAGTAATCGATTTTATTCTACGCGCGAATTCATTATTGATTTGTTCAATTTGGTATGATCCGGTTGGTATCGAAACGACGTTCCAGTCTGGGGTTCCGTCGGGTTTATTCTTATTTGCAAACACTAAAGAATTATTGGGTTGTTGACCACCAAATGATTTTGATCTGATATTAGGCCAACTGTGATACACTCGTAGTTTTGCTAGCGCTATCTCCTTCACGGGGACTGGGCTAGGGAAATTCACACTAAACTCGGGTTCCGTTGATGTTATTGATATCATACTTGTTTGTACTGGGTTCGTGTTCTCCACTACTCGTTGAAGTAATTCCATCGGTGTCGTCATTGTTATTATACTCATGTTGTCGCTCTAATTTTGACACCGCGGAATCATAAATACTGACCATCACTGAGAACTCACAATTTGGTTTGGTTGAGGTTATTGAGATCATTCTGGTTTTTGGGTTCGTGTTTTCTAATTCCATCGGTGTTGTCATTGTTATTATATTCATGTTGTCGCTCTAATTTCGATATCGCGGAATCAAAAATACTGACCATCGCTGAGAATTCACTATCTGATATAATCGTATTATCGAGTGACGACGATATCATCAGGGATAATTGCGAGTATGCGGTTGATGCAATATGAAATTGAAGTAAGTAATTCTGCAGTTTACTCTGGCTGCATGATGATATCTTTTTTGCTATCCCGGTTGATATACTCCCGATTGTAGCCACCGCAGAAATGCAAATTGGAACTACGACCGGGGCAATCATTGTAACCGATGCAAGTATTATTCCGGCGCCAGCGAGAACGCTTGACACCGAGTACATAGTAATATCAATTGCGGTGATTCTTCGTCGGTATTTTTTTATTTTTATTTGATACTCCTCGGCGAGGGTTTTGAGTCTAGTTTGAAATTCTCTGATCTGATCATAGCGACATTGCGTTGATGAAATCATTTTTATTTTAAAAACGCTAGCGTTTTCAATTGTGAAATCTAAAGGATTTTCCTTTCAATTTAGTTATTTACTTCGCATACGAATTCTAAGCACCAGGATATTTTTGATCCAATCGTACCATCAACCGCGACAATCTCAAATTCTTCTTCACCCCCGATAATTACTGTTGCGGTGCCACCAAAGTAGGTTTTACCGCTTACGATGATATCAAATTGCTTGTCAGAGATTAACGTCATCCTGCAGATACCATGAGGCCACTTCTCGATATTGACTTTCAATTTAGCTTTAGATTCTTTTACCCAATCAAAGGTCCCATGCTTTACCCTTTCAGAGGTTTCTTTTAGTTTAAGAATATCGTCGTAAACGTCGAGATAGGTTTTATTGATTTCGGTATATTTCATCATCGTTCCATCGCGGCGTTTAAAAAATGAAATCAAAAGGAAGTCGGCTCCAATGCCCGTTAAGGTTAGATAATTCCCGTTGAGTTGAGAATATGTCGTCGTGATATTGTAGCTTTCAGAGCCCTCAAAGAAATTTTTAACCATTTTGCTGATGTGTTTTTGTTCGTCAACCCCGCTTTTAATTTCAGCGAGAGTCGGGCCTGTCAACGATGTGGTTTCAGATTCATCACGTGTTCTCCCCAAAAATCTATCCACGATGGTATTAAGTGTTGTTTGTCTCACCATAAACCTAATAATATCGTTGAGAGTCATCGTAGATGTAGCGGGGACACCAAAGAAATTATTAGCGACGTAGGCATTGTGAGTATGCCTGATAATAAACTCGCTGATTTCAGCGAGAGTCGAGTCTGCCACAGGTGGGGATCCAAAAAACCTAACAATGACGTCGTTAGTGGGTTTTTGTACCCGCTCAACATTTTCTATTATTTTAGAAATATCATTGTAAATCTCGAGATAATTTGCCTTGATTTCATTTTCATTCATCATCCTTCCCGCGTCCTTGTTAAAAAAGAATAGCGATAGATAGTTTTTAATTTCAGCGAGAGTCATGCCAACCAGAAGCGGGGTTCCATAGAATTTATGTACGACATTTTTGCGAAAAACTGAAAACTGTTTTCCGTGTTCTTCAATTTTAGATTGAAGTGTTGCTAGTTCTAACAGAGAATTATCCAACTCATGGTCGTGGGCGGCAATCAATTGTGATATTTGCAAACCAGTATCGACATTTTGATCGCGTGCCATAAATGACAACAGACGATGATAAACTCGTGCAATATGATTTTCTGTGTAATTAAGTTGTATATCCTCGGATGGTTCCTGTTGGCCGTTTATTCTCAGTGAGACGTCTTTCACACCTAATTGATCAAATATCATATGACTGAAACGTTGATCGCCAACTCGTGTGTTATCCTGTAACGCAATAAATATATGACGTGGCGCAGAAACGCCTTGTTTTGATGCTAGATTCCACGTGAATAACCCGTTGATATTTGATTGTTTAACATCTGTACTCACGGTTAGCCAACTCAACAACGACTTTCCTCCTTGGTCCATAAATGATAGTAATCGTTCTTCTGCGGTGATTGCTGGAGTCAACACTGGCATCCACAATGATATTTTTGTTAAATTGACTTTACCGGCATCAGCATTTGGATTTGCATTGTCTGCTGGAATCCTCCAAATTGCGTCGTTATCATCACTCTTTCGTACAAGCGATACTGTATGCTTCGCTCCATAAATAACTTTTCGGACGTTTCTACAGAATCCAAATATATGATGCAGTGGAATCGCGCATGAAAATGATTTACGCGCTCCTTGCAACATTGAAATACGTGTTGCAGCTCCTAGATTGAAATTAACATCATTGTTTATAATCATATTCTCGACATCAGCATCACTATTATCACGTTTTTTTGGTCGTCTTACAACAAATTGATTTCCACCAGCGGTATTTGTAACATCTTTTGCAAACATCATAGAGGGTCCTGCTGATCTTGTATAATCATCGGAATATCTCGCTAACCCTATTATTGTTGTAGCCACATCAACATCGCGATCTATCGACTCGATTTTTTTTCCATCAATGAGATATCTAGCACTCTCAAATAGCGCCATGATACCATTATTGACAAACGCGACTTGAGTACCAGCTGGATATGGTGCTGGTACAGCAGGAGTATCATCAGCTGTTACAAGTTCTCCTTCGATTTCGATAAACGCTTCACAGGGTAAAAAGTATTTACTGGTATCATGGACTTGAAGATCAATTCTTGCTCGACTATTTGAGTCTATGGCATGATAGGCGTAATATTGATAATCGCGAACAGAATCATCCTTGCCAACTGGGGCGTCTATATCAAATGCTGGATCACGTGACTGTTTGAACATTTTATTCTATTTATCAGAGTCTAAATCGCGATTTTCCATTTTCATCGTCGTAGTTTTTTAAAGCCACTTCCTGCTATCATATTTGCAATATTGCTTTGGTCGGGGGTTAAAACCATCGACGCTAATTTTTCATCTACTGCGTTATTTATAATTCTACTAACACTTGCAGGCATTTCCGCTGTAGATGGCAATGGTACCGGTTTCTTTTTTCGTCTCACTAATGATGTTATTTTATTCTTCGCAGTTGAAAACGCTTTTCCAGCAAGATCTCCAACAGCACCAATACCCTTATCACGAATAACATCAATTGCTTTCATTCCTAATTGTTTAGCCAACGGCATCACTTTTGGAGCCATTCTCGCAAATAACCCTGCAATGGTATTGCCTAAACCATCTCCGTAGTATGCTCTATAAACCGGAAACCGTGAATTAACTACGTAGACGGGGGTTGGTTTATCATGATTGTAGTGTATGATCATTATTTGAAATCAGAAACAATTTTTCAATTGACTTTTCAATTCAGTCACTATGATACCCACTTTCCACTAACTCGCCAATGAAATCTCGATATGTGCTGATATCCATGATACCACCCTGAAATAATCGTCTACAGATATCAGCTGCTTCATTAATTATTTCCGGTGAGTTATTTCCAGCTCGTTTCCCTCCGATGAGAACCTCTAACCGTGATATATCACTGAGAACACTACCAGGACATGAAACGCTAACGTTTCCAACTAGACCACTCCCCAGAAATTTCTTCTCATCGTATGGCTGTCTTATTTGGAGTTGAAATTTTCTCTTGAAGTCTCTGTATTCCTTCATCCTTCTATCTAAACCCCCAGTATTTATTTCATACACTGTATCAGCCCATTCATTATGTGACATTCTATAATCCGAATAATTGTACGTGAAAAACCTCTCTTGTGAATCATAGCTGTTAGCAGCGAATTCACCTAAATTGTCTATATCCTCGTTGAGAATTTGTTGTTTAGCGCTCTCGGTAAATATAATTGATTTAGGCAGTCCACTAACTAGTTCTTCCTGAAATCCTTTAAATTTTCGTTTCGAAGCGGTTGATATATCCTGAGGAAGTGATTGCAAGGGTTTTTTTTGTTTGTTTAGTTCTTTTTCCTATTTTTTCTAACACAGGAATAAGACCCTCTTCTTTTCTTTTACCGTCAGGATCATCTCCCAGTATAGCACGCTCTATCTCCTTCGTTGCTGTGGTTACTGGTTTAAACAATTCTTCAGATCCCGCAGCAAAATCAGTCTGAAGACTCTGTCGTTGTTGTAGTTTATTCCGTACAGAGTCACGAATTGGTACAAATCTCTTAATTGCATCCAGTCGTTCACGAGTCAATCGGGTTGTTAATGCTTCATTGACCATTATTTAAAATCAGAAACATTTTTTCAATTGCAAAACAATTTTCCCGAACCTGACCTAACAGACGAAAACATTTGACATGTCGGATTTTGAGGGCGAAAACCCGAGGTTTTTTACACAGGATTTTCGAGATTTTTTATCAAAAAGGGCTAAATCAAGCAAATCCTACATGAATTTCCATCAAAAAATGCTAAAAATAAATGAAAATCTGATACGAATTATGGCTAAAAAGTGTAATCTGATAAAAAATCTCGAAAATCCTGTGTAAAAAACCTCGGGTTTTCGCCCTCAAAAACCATGAAATGTCAGACATGTAGGATGATTTTTAACACGATCATAGAAGCGTTATTTCATCCTATCAATGATGAAGGAAGTGTGGAAACTGCTATAAAAATAATTAATATCACACTTCCTTCATTCTATTTTTGATCAATCCGAACCAGCCATCAATTTTTTATTCACTGTTTTTGACATTATCAATCAAAAAATGCTAAAAAAAATTAAAATCTCTATGAGGGACGGTCACAATCAAATAATGATAAATGGTCAATCAAAATTGTTCATTTTCTTGAATTAACGCCCGTAGGTTTCTAACTTTAGAATTAACCTCCTTTTTCAAATCGTATTCGTACCCCAATTCCTTTCGTATTCGTTCTACGATGGTAAACAACGGAGCGAACACACTTACGTCACTGGAAAATGCGAGAGAGTCCCGAATAGAATTCTGAATTCTCTTGATGAGCGCATACTTCTTTGGTAGCATATATTTATTGTTGTTAACTCCGTATTCAATATCCTGAAAATCAGACATGATTTGATCAGGATTTAACCCATCTGATAGTTCAATATCCCAACTTTTCAATTTTGAAATCTCGGATAAAATGCTATTCATGTTTTCAGAATTCATTATTCTATAATAATGATATATTTCTAAATGAAAAATATGACGCATTAGACATAACTAAATTGAACTTTTTGTCCCATCCTTTTTGAAATAGCCGATCGATAAATCCCCTCTGCAACGAATCGTACTGAGGCTCTACAAATATCGAAATACTTGCCGGCTTCATATATTGATTGAAATATTTTTTCTTTGTTAGTTATTGTATTCAAAGATTTTACTGGTCTCGCTTTTTTTTGAGCATTTTCCAGTCTCTCCTCCTTTGGTATTCTCACTTTGTGTGATAGCCTGCAGATTTGATAAAGAATTGTTCTTTGGATTAGAATCGATATGATCAATAACAAAATCATGCTCGATCAATCCATAAAAGCATTCATACACGAAACGATGATTGCGATAAGTTTTCTTTCCCTTAACAGTGAACACCAAATACCCCATACCATTGTCAGCACCAACTGGTTTCTTCAGTCTACAGTGCCTTACAAAACCATCACTGGATGCTTCATAATTTGTAATCAAGGGATGGTGTCTGAATTCTTGGTTCATTCGTATACATAATACTATTGTTTGTCTAATTCATTGTTTGGTTTAATGATGAATCTTTCGATGTAGTCTTGAGGAGTTCTTATGATTTTGTCAGGGACGTTGTCAGTGTCAGGGACTTTTTCAGGGTCATAATTTCTGATTGATTGTCCATTTTTTATTCTTTTATCATAATAACGCTTCAACTCCCTGTATCGCTTACCACCGCAATTCAAACACAACTGAGATTTTCCCCTGACCCCAACCCCACATCGTATGCAGGGTAACGGGCCAAGGCTTCCACGTCGAAAGCTTTGCATATGATACCCACAAAACTCATTTCTGCATGATTTGTTACACGGGGTTACTGATCCAATCATAAGCCACTTGCAGTGATTCATTATATATAAATCTTTCATTTAAATGCTTGTTTTAATTATAGCATGAGGGAATTAAGGAGAACGCCTTCGAAAAATGCTGAATTCAATGCTGATAAGGTGTTTAAAAGATTATTGAAAATTAATCCTAAATTTAATCTCGATAAACCAAAAAAAACGTCCAATAGACGGAAACATGAAAGAGTTTAAGAGATTATTGAAGATTAATCCTAAATTTAATCTCGATAAACCCAAAAAACGTAACAAGAGATTATTAAAAATTAATCTCAAACGTCCAAGAGACGGAAACATGAAAGAGTTTAAGAGATTATTAAAAATTAATCCTAAATTTAATCTCGATAAACCCAATAAACGTCCAAGAGACGGAAACATGAAAGAGTTTAAGAGATTATTGAAGATTAATCCTAAATTTAATCTCGATAAACCCAAAAAACGTTTAATAGACGGAAACATGAAAGAGTTTAAGAGATTATTGAAGATTAATCCTAAATTTAATCTCGATAAACCCAAAAAACGTAACAAAATTAATCCTAAATTTAATCTCGATAAACCCAAAAAACGTTTAATAGACGGAAACATTAAAGAGTTTAAGAGATTATTAAAAATTAATCCTAAATTTAATCTCGATAAACCAAAAAAAACGTCCAAGAGATTACCCTGGAAAGATGCTCAATTCAATCTCGATATAGTTTCTAATACACCAAAGAATACAATTCTTGATAAAGCCATGATTAGTAAAATCAGAGACTGTTTTAATGAATTCAAGCGTGATGGAGCATCTTATTGTTGGTCAACATTTCGAATTGATGGTGTTGTTGATGCTACCATGACTGATGAAAAAGCAGCAGTGATAATTTCACGTGTTGGGGAAAAACGGCATTTTTTCCGAATCAAATTCATTATCGAAGTCGATGGTAAATGGATTATTAGGGATAAATTTGAACCAATCCTCAAGAATAAAAAAGCTGTCATTGTGAGTAGAGATTCCAAACCAGGAATTCTAACCGGAATCGATAAGCCATACTACGAAAGATCTTATCCCGTAACAGCAATGGTTTATGGGATATATCCGTTAAATGATAAACCCGATATCGCAAAACTAGCTCCTATGAAATATTCGTCAGGGCTTAATTGTGTAGCAACACGGGTACTAGAACACTTCACAAATGCATCCCGAGGAAATAAACTAACTGATCTGCAACGTAGGAAAATAACCGAGTGGGAACTGACAGTGAAACAGCATGGTGCAAAGATTTCTGATATAGCTAAATTAGAAACATCATTAAGATTCCCAATAACCGTTATGACGATAACCGGAGAGGTTTTATACGAACCGAAATATAACAAAAATGGAGCCCCAATACAGATTATTGATCATAACAAACACGCGTGGACACCTGCGGTAACATTATTTCCACGAGAACGAACCGTGAAATATATCCCTAAGGAGTTCGTCGGGGATGTTTTCTATGAAGAGAGATTATTCGATGCTATTCATGCGTTGTGTAAAGATGATCCTGTGTCAGTGTGGTTACTTAGAAGTGATGAAGATCCCGAAATAGGATTCGATCAATTTGTAAAACCAAATGGTGAATTATATCGCATTGAAGAATTAGATAATAGAATGAGAAAAATCGCTAGTGATATTTCACCGCAGAATTCCCATGAAAAACTACTCACGGATAGTTTTACTATTCCATCAGTGGTAGCTCACTTCGCAAGAGAAAAAAACTCATGGCGTCCAACACGAAGTGATTTTCTCGAAGATGTTAAATTGAGTTGCGTCAAATTTGGTCATGGAGGACTGTGGAATACGAAATACTCACGTGATGGTATGATTTCAATTGATATATCCGCGTGTTATCCCGGAAGTTTTCTCGGATATGGGGAATGTGCTGAGTACTTCAAACGATTTGGACACCCCACGCATGAAATGACTCGTGTTGCGATTAATGGACCATTGCCTGATTTTGATTTAACCGGATTCGCTCATGTGATATCATTTGAACTCGCTACAGGGTTACATCCGTGTAGTTATGTTTGGCTCGGTAGACACCTATCTGAAAAGGCCTGGATGCCAATAGTGTTACTACGATATATGATTGATTGTGGTATGCTAATATCGTTGATTGTTTCCGAGACTATTATATGCTATCGAGCTCAGAAAGAAGTTTGGCTACCACAACCCGATCTAGATAGAATAATCAGCGAACTATGAAAACAGTATCCAGATTTCAGTGAAGAAGAAATCATAAATTGGTCTAAGAAGTTATTTGAAAGTAAAAAAGAACAAGCAAAGGATCTCGGACGAAGAATAATCGGTAAATTTACCCAGGGTGGACGATACGACAATGCAAAATATTCTTCGCGGTTGATCATAGACGTCGCTGAATACGATTTTATTGTAGCGGATTTAATGAAACAGGGAAAACTTTTATCCCGTAAGGATGCTTTTCTATCCAATGGTGAGAAATTAGGTACGGTTGTTACCTACTGTGATGGATATAATTCCCAGTACACACATTTGAGAAGTTCAATGCTAGCCTATGCTTCTATTAATCTATTTTCGATGATAAATAGATTTCCTAATACCGCGGTTAGAGTGGCCACTGATTCGATGTATATACACAATAAGTACAAATCAGCTGTAGCAGCATTCACAGATCCCGAAGAAAATTGGGGGCGTTGGCGATTTAAAAAGGAGATGCTACATGAGTATTGTGAATCCGCAGACGTTGCCATGGATGATAAATATCTTTGTTGTAACCGTATTGAAATTCAATCAGAACTTTGTAATGCACCACCGGTATCTGATCCAGTATGTAGATACAAGACAGTTTATTTAAACGGTTGTGGTGGGTCAGGAAAGACAACTCGTGCAATTGAATTATTTCGTCGGTCAACCATGATTGTGCTAACACCGACTCACAGACTCGCCAGAGAGATGATACAGCGAGGGGTAAATGCTTGCACTTACCACAGTTTCTTTCGATGGAAGGGTGACAAATGGACTCCTGAGCGTATGGGTGATAAATTCATTCCTGAAATCATAATTTGGGATGAAATATGCACAGTGTCATTAGATGTATTACAAACATTTCTTGAGTGGTTGTTAAACAAAAACACAAAAGTCGTCATGTGCGGTGATCACGGCCAACCACCACCATTTGTCGGTGCATCTCCACATGAATGGCTAAGGGGTTTTGTAGACTATTATGAAGAAATTACCACTGATTATAGATCAATTGATGAACGATTACGAGAATTCAAAGCGCTAATTAGATTACAACCGGATAGAATCCAATGCGAAATAGCGCGTGAAGTGATTTCAGAAACTCCAATGAATGATTTCTGGGAAACATGGAGACCAAATGATTTGATAATTGCAAGTAGAAAAATAGTCAGGGACACACTTCAGATGAAGTTATTTGAATTGCATAAAGAAAAATTTGCAACGCTTCCAGTACCCCTTTGTTATAGGCCATCGGATACACGAAAACAGAACATTGAAGTTGATATTCCAGGACAGAGTGAAAAACAAATTCTCGTATTAAATGATATTGTGCTGGTTGATATCAATGTCGTTGAAGATGCATTGCGTGCTAATAAATCCCCGTGGACGCTAGGATACGCAGCAACAATACACTCTTCACAGGGATTGACTATATCGGATACAATTGTTTGGATGGTGGATAATCACATCGAATGGTCGAATTTAGTCTATCTCGCAGTATCCAGAGTACGAAAAATAAATCAACTTCGAAGAGTTGTTTTCGATGATAATGACACAACAATGGATGATATTGATGTTAAAATTATTGATAAAAAACTCTCCGGTTACAAACAACAGGACAAAAAAAAACAACGAGAATTTGATATTGATGCTGAATTAATAATCACTTTGAAGAAACAACAGAATAATCACTGCGCGAGTTGCAATTGTATAATGCGTTGGCAGTATTCGGATAAGGATCCTCGCCAATTCACCGTAGACAGAAAAAATAACAATCTCGGTCATGTCAGAAACAATGTGATGTTGACTTGTCTTGAGTGCAATAGACGCAACGGTGCTAGTTAAGACCATGCGGTGGCAATTGAGTATCCTCGGGAATTACCTGTAGTTGTTGTCGAGTAAAACCCCGCTGAGGGGCAGTTGAATCCAGTTTATAGACTGGAGGTCTACCAGTTGATCGTGTTATACTAGCTATCTTGTGTGCAGTAACACTCCAATTAGGATCAGTAGCCCTTTTTCTACCCCCTTCAAGCTCTCCTGGTTCATATAAATACCTAACAGTGACATTACTACCAAGAATTGGTTCTTTGAAATCTTTTTGTGGTTGTACGGGTATAGACTTCTTTTTAATCGCGTTGATAGGTTTCATGTTGATTGTTCTAGTAATCTCGTTATTCAGTGCAGTAATCACAGATGGTAATCTTTTAACCCATTCACGGGATCTTTTTTCTTGGATGAATTCTTTTGCGTATTGATATCCAAATAACCGCTCAGCAATCGTCCGATTAAATCGTTCTACAATGGCCTGATCGCGATGTAGCGCAGTATGCCCTCGTCGTATGGTGACATTATGATGTTTCATTGTAGATAACACTGCACCCTGAAATTCCTTGCCAGGATCAACCTGCAATAGATTTGGCCAGTGCAGAGGACCTCGTCGATAAATCCTCTCAAATGCAGAAGCGACTTCAGTGGCTGATTTTGTTTTTAACGGTTCTGCTTCTTTGTATCGACTTGCAATATCAACTACGGTTAAAGCGTATTTGTAACCACGATCATGTGGCAGAAATAATATATCAGCCTGATGAACTTCATTAGGAGCGGTCACATCAAAATGCGAGAATTGAATTTGTTTAGGCGGTGGTAGATAAATTTGCCATAGTGCCTGTTTGGATAACCAATTAGCCGCAGTGGTTTGTTTCACTTTTGCAGCGCTAGCGAGTTTATGGACTGCTGATTTACCCCTCCAGTATCCTCTTGGGGAATAATAAATTGATTCCATATTATTAATTA
Source organism: Unio delphinus (assembly GCA_029339505.1). Classification (NCBI taxonomy): domain Eukaryota; kingdom Metazoa; phylum Mollusca; class Bivalvia; order Unionida; family Unionidae; genus Unio; species Unio delphinus. The sequence continues at coordinate 4,786,813 of JAQISU010000198.1, read as the reverse complement.
CCGGCACCTAACATCAATTTACTTTTCATAGCCGATTTTATTAAAAATGAAGCCAATTTTTCTTTGAAGGATTTATCAGGAATAGCATTTAACGCATGAATTAATTTCACATCTGCGAGATGCCTGTGTTGCAGATTGCTGCTTTTATAAGCAACATCATGAAGGTGACAGGCCTTATCAATGGCGTTTATTGGTTCTTCACCGGGTCGGGACTGATTTTGATCATTGAGTCTGATATCAAGTCTGGTTCCCGGTCCACAGTAGCTATATCCTGGAAGGTGCTTTTCTCCGGGGTATTTTGCCCATGGGGTTCCAGGGAGCTTTGCCAATTTGGCTGCGATATCACCGCCTCGTTTTTTTTAAAATCAGATCTCATAGACACAAATCTAAATTTCTTTGTACCACATTGCACGCATTTACCAGAAAGCGCTGATCGGTTATTTTTAGTTGTAATCGTCGTCAAGTCATCTGTGCCAGTACGCGTTTTACACTTCACACAATATAGATCCATAATTTATGTATAGAAATATGGATATAATTGATTTTTCAGCGACTAAAACAAGAGAACCAGTTAAGCATCATGCAGCGCTACCAAACTCTATCCGGATGATTATAATCGGGCCATCTGGATCCGGTAAAACGCAATTGTTGCTCAATTTAATAATGAGATGGATGAAGTGGGATAAGTTGTATTTAATTGCCCCTAGCGTAGATGATCAACGATGTTATGAAGTGTTAAAGGATTTTAACGAGAATGCATCAGAAATTAAGGGTGAGAACGCCATTGATTTTATAACCGATATCGATGAAGCACCGAGTATTGATGATATTGATGGAGATATTAACAATTTAGTCGTATACGACGATATAATGTTGGATAAACAAAAGAATCCTGCTAGAATATTTTCCCGTGGGCGTCACAAAAACACTGACGTGATATATGTCACTCAACGCTACACTCAGGTTCCAAAAGTGATCAGAGATAACTGCAATTTATTGTCTGTATTCAACGGAGTTGATACTCATACTCTTAGAAATATTTGGCAGACATGGTGTTCTGATATGGACTTCAATCAATTTCGAGATTTCTTTAGTCATGCTCAGTCAACCCCGTACGGATTCGCAACAATAAATTTGCATGATCCTCGGACACGATATCGTATCGGACTGGATCAAATATTCGGTTAAAATCATTTATTATTTTTTGTTAACCCGTAGCAGCAGAGAGGGTGGATGACAACAAGTTGCGACCAAAATTAATTAAAAAATCGTAAAAATCTCCGTTTTCATTTTTTTAGTTAAAATGAGATTTCGTAGGGAAAGTTCATTAAGATTTCAATAATTTTTTTGTCTAAAAACGTTGTAGGGTTTGCCCCTGAGACATTTTTTTTGGTTAAAATGAGATCCTAGGAAGGATCGTTTTAATGATTCAATCAAAATTTTGTCTGAAAACGTTGTAGGGTTCACCCTCTCTGCTGCTAGGGCTGCATATCTTGAATTGAGAAGCATTAGTTCCATTCGTAAATATCTTTCAGTTGATGCCACAAAAACACTTGTGTGTTCATTAGAACTTTCAAGACTGGACTATTGTAACTCATTTCTGTCTGGTTCATCACAATATTTACCCCAGAAACTTCAAAAAGTTCAAAACACAGCCGCACGGATCATCTTTAGAGTACCTCGATCAGAGCACACCTCACCACTGCTCTGTACCCTACACTGGTTATCAATTCAATATAGAATCAAACACAAAATTTTTTCTCTGTGCTATGTTTCACTGACCAACAGTCCAACATACCTATCCGGCCTGACCCATGTGCATACACCAGCAAGATACTTACGTTCTTCTTCTAAAAATCGAATACTCATTGTTCCCACTGTGAAAACGAAGTAAAATGGAGAACGTTCTTTTGCATACCAGGCCCGGCTATGTGGAAGGAATTGCCCATTGAAATTACCAGGTAGACACAAAGACACAGTGGTCCATTTTAAGAGTGCTCTTAAAACTCACCTTTTTCGACTGCAGGGACAAACTTAGCGACCTAATTATGTTTTATATCTTATATGTTTTCAGCATGTTTTTATGTTTTCCAATTTCATTGTTTTGTCATTTGTTTTTCTGTAGTGTAGTCATATCATTATAGATGGTGTAAAGCGCTTAGTGCTTCTAAAGTTTAGGCGCTATACAAAGTCCTCATTATTATTATTATTATTATTATTATTATTATTATTATTATTATTATTATTATATATATATATATATATATATATATATATATATATATATATATATATATATATATATATATATATATATATAATAATAATAATAATAAATATATTCGCTTTACGGGGCAGTGATTATGATTGCTGATGTCTCCAGCCCAGACAGATCACGAAATAGCATGTTAGCAGTGATAGACCAGAACATCGGGGTTTCCGTTTTTAGTAGACCGATTAAGGTCTACGATGAGATCAGCAGTTCATTTATTTTACGCTGGAAGCAGTTAGATTCATACAAGTCATTGTCTAGTCTATAATCAGTCAGGGACCTACACATCAGAGCTTATGCAAACCATTTTATCTGTGTCTACTTAGATAGCAGTTATGATATAGGCAGCTTGGCTGCTAATAATTTGTGTGTGTGTGTGTGTGTGTGAGAGAGAGAGAGAGAGAGAGAGAGAGAGAGAGAGAGAGAGAGAGAGAGAGAGAGAGAGAGAGAGAAAGAGAGAGAGAGAGAGAGCTATCAACCGCTGAATATGTGATACATCAGCATGTGCCTAAACTCTTGAAAATGAATGATGTTTCATTTATTTAGTTGGTAACAGGGATATTTTTGTATTTAAAAAAACGGAAACAATTAGTACCACAATGGCTATTTTAATGCTTCCATTCAATAAGCTTTACTACGTATAAAATATCTCATTGCTGGTTTTCAAACTATTTATGGTGGGAATCAGAAAAGTATTTCATGAAGAACATTGAAATATCACGCAACCGAATTTGCATCACACACCTATTTTACCGAAACCAAAAACAGCACCAGATCTTATCACAAATCAAATCGCATTAAACAAAATGTCCAATCGCATTTTTCTTTTAGAAGTAAAATCTTATTTTTTGTATCATGATAAAGACTGAAAACCGTACGTTTCATTTTCATGTTGGCTAGTTTCTTTCTGTGCTTTTTTATTTGCAACATGCGTAATATAGGAGCTTGGGATCTCAAAACATAGATTAATAACAGCAATAACAAATCCTAAACATCAGTAAAAAAAATATTCAGTGTTTTCTCAGATATCATTGGTGAATCGCTAATTTCTCTGCGTGCAGCCATGTTAACTTGCTTGACAAATACTGTAGTGTTTATTAGCTTGTGTAATGGTTACGTTGCTTCCCTTTTTGGGGTAGTCTGCTCCCAATTATGTAAATTGATACAGAAGACCCACCCTGGCTCGTTTTTGTCAGAAATTAAAGTAGTGATGGATAGATGCAAAGCTCTGAGCACCCAATCAGCAGTGCCGACAGCTAAATTAATGAATATACAAATTGAAATTTAAAAAACAGCAATTGAATATAATTCAATCTCTCAAAAACAATTCAGCTATAATCATATCACTCAACCAAGTGACGGCCTAGGGCCTAGTTGATCCTTTGAATTAGTGTCTGAAATTTTCCCTCCTGTCCTGAGTCCTACTCATCTGTATCTTTCTTCTCCTTTCCTTTGTCTCCCTCTGTTCTCTCTTCAACTTCTCCCTCTGTCCTTCCTTCTCTCTTTTGTCTCCTGGAGACTCGGACCAACTGTTGGGGTAATTCCCTCTGGTCCCTCAAACTTCTTTTCTTTTGTCTACCAAAGACTCGGACCACAGCACTGAGTAATTCAATCTGGTCCCTAAAAGCTTCTAAAGAATACGAACACGGACATTAGCCTAGCTATGTAACTCATACTAACATTAATATCATATATATATATATATATATATATATATATATATATATATATATATATATATATATATATATATATATATATATATATATATATATATATATATATATATATATATATATATATATATATATATATATATATATATATATATATATATATATATATATATATATATATATATATATATATATATTGTTACGTACTTAGGCTTCCAAAATTAATCCAAATATAATTCAAAATATTGTCCACTAGAGAAATTGCAAAAGTCCTGGTAATAAAATGTCCAAATAATTCCTAGTTCGAATCCCAGTGAAGTATCCAAGATGGAAGACGATGTCACTTGATGAAGTCAGTTCTTGGCAATACAATTCTATGAACACAATTCTTTTCCAGATAAATAACAAAATATTTCCTCTTGATCCAAACGAATTGAAATAATTTCCAAGACAAGGTAATTTAAAATAACTCAAAACGACACAACTTAATATTCTAACATCCCAAACAAGAAAGGGGTCACGTGATCTTCTAGAATCTTTTAGAACAAATTTACGCTCAAAGAATCACGTACACACCGTATGAGCCAACTAAAAATAGAAAGATGTTTATAACAAAGCTCCAGAATGTCCTTGGAATCAACCAATCATTTTTAAAGCTTGTTTACAACTCTGAAGTCAGGTCAGAAATGAGATCAACACCTGGTATTTATTTGTAAAGTACAGGCCCCCCCCCCCCCCATAAACGAATGTTAAACTTAAAATGCCAAATTTGAATCTGACAAACAAACAAATTAAAAAATAAAAGACTTAAATCAAATATACGTAAGAATATATATATATATATATATATATATATATATATATATATATATATATATATATATATATATATATATATATATATATATATATATATATATATATATATATATATATAGTTGTTCATGTAATTGATTAAATTGTTTGTTTACCTGTACGGGGGTTGTTGATTTTTTTGTTTTATATATATGTTCAGATCTATATATATTTCACCAATAATTACTGGACAACAAATTTTTACAAAAGTCATGTTACTGAAATAAAATTAGTCAATTCTTATCAATTTTTATGTGCTGAACACGAATATGACAGTCAAATTGCAAAATTGGTTCTAGTTTTTTTGTAATCTGCAAGAAATTAATGTTTACATAACGAAATGCATTCCAATAGTAAAAGGTCAACTGTAATAGCCTACCTATAAAAAATCAAGTCATTGACTACATCTTAGGTTTCTTCGCCTGTCTCTTGTACAGCTGTTCGGGAGCATCTCTGAGGATTGTCCAGCAGTAGTCAGCCAGCATTGTAGTGGACCATTTTCCCTGGTATCTTTGTTCCATTGTTGCGATATCTTGATGAAAACGTTCGCCGTGTTCATCACTAACAATACCACAGTTGCTAGGAAAGAAATCCAAATGGGAATGAAGGAAGTGAATCTTTAGAGACATATTGCAGCCAAGTTTCTTATACTTCATCAACATGTCTTCTACTAGTTCCTTATAGTTTTCTGCCCTAACATTTCCGAGGAAGTTTGTAGAAACTAGACAAAAAGCATTCCATGCTTGTTTCGCGTCACCTTCCAGCAAGTTGTTGAACCGGTCATCTTTGAAAAGCTCTCGAATCTGAGGACCCACAACAACTCCCTCTTTAATCTTTGCTTCGCTGAGTCGAGGGAATTTTTCATGCAGGTATCGGAATGCTGGCAAAGTCCGGTCAATGGCTTTCACGAAGTTCTTCATCAAACCTAGTTTGATGTGAAGGGGTGGTAGCAAGATTTTCTGAGCCTCAACCAGAGCTGGGTGTTGGATATTCTTCTCTCCAATGGCTACATTCTGTCTGTGAGTCCATTCCTTCCTCATGTAGTGCATTTCCCTTGCTCGGCTATCCCACTCGCATAAGAAACACATGTATTTTGTATATCCTTGCTGCAGTCCCATTAAAAGGGCAACTACCTTCAAATCACCACAGAGGTGCCAGCTGTACTTGTTATACTCAATGGAATTCAGTAGCTGCCTTAAGTTATCGTATGTCTATTTCATGTGGACAGCATACGCTACTGGAATAGATGGAAGAATGTTTCCATTGTGCAAAAGCACAGCCTTGAGACTCAGTTTCGAAGAGTCCACAAATAGTCTCCATTCTTGTGGGTCATGAGTGATCTTTAAAGCATTCATGAGGCCCTCAATATCGGAACAGAATATCAGATTACTTTCCTTTCTGAAGAAAGGCTCCAATTGCTGGTGGCGCTTTCGATATGCAGTAATTGTGACATCTTCTTCTAGAAGATTCCATTGTTGGAGTCTTGATCCTAGCAATTCTGCCTTGTTCTTTGATAAGTCCAAATCACGAATCAGATCATTTAGTTCTTCCTGTGTTATTCTGTGTGGGGTTGATGATGCACCACAGTGAAAATCTGGATCACTGCATGCTGATGGACCAGGAGAAGAACAGGTCGACTCACCTTTGTCTTCGTCAGATGAATCAAGAGAATATTCTGCTGGAGGTTCTGGAATAGGAAGTCCCTCACCATGTGGAACTGGTCTCAATGCAGACGGAATGTTTGGGTAGACTATTCTCGACTTCTTTCGCTTCGTTATTCCGCCGGAAAGAGGAGGAACCAAGCAGAAGTAACAGTCATTGTAACAGAATTGTTACCGAGAGGAGGGTGGATTAAATGAACAGTACAAACACAATTTGTGAAAGAAAATATAAATTTATGTAATAAATTGTAAATGAAAAAAATACAGATGTAACAACACAATAATTCATGCACTCAACCCACAATTACACTCACAACCATTCACAATACATGAATAAATTAAATAACAATACAAAAGGAATCACAAATGTAAAGGGATCTCTTGGATTATACACAGATCCAAGAATCCTTTACGAAAGTTAAATAAATGCAAGTATGATTCACGAAAAAAAATAAACACAAACGACAAACTATCTATCGCACGATGGATTGCGATAACTAGCACGATCATATACTTGTATTCAATCAAGTTGCTAGCTTTTATTGATATCTATGTGATCACTTGAAATATTATTGCGATCTGACATAAACATGCAAATACAACAATGTATTAAATTATATTACAATTTCAATACACCTATGTGTCTCCCCTGTATAACCGCACGATTCAGCAACAGTTGAATCGTCTCCCAGTTTCCCCGAGAACCGAGGGTTGACCAATACTATTATCGGACGTTTCCCTACACGGATCCACCACAGTTATACGTTCAGACAGCATACAACATCTACCCGAACCAACGGTTCCTCACTCCCCTAGATGTCGACCCGGACGTTTTACAACTCTAAGACAGCTCCGACACTCGGACTTCTAGCTTTCCGGATATTTACACGTTACACAGATATTGACGAACAGACAGTTCGACACACAGACAGATACTTCAATTCCGTTTGCACAAATTAACGGCACAATCACATTCAGATATTTATACAGAGATGTTCCAGAACAAACAATAGATGTCCCACAACAAATCAAACGATTTCAAAGACGTTTATCAAAAGATGGTATCAGATGTGTTAACAGCTACGGTATCAACGATGTTATTAGCAGCTACGGTATCAACGATGTTATTAGCAGCTACGGTATCAACGATGTTATTAGCAGCTACGGTATCAACGATGTTATTAGCAGCTACGGTACCAGAAACAATGTAACAACTATGTTAGCAGCTACGGTATCAGAGACGGTATCAACGATGTTATTAGATGCGCTATCAGTGATGAACTTCTACGGTATCAACGACGGAATCAGCTGGAATCAGACTGAATCAGACTGAATTAGACTGAATCAAACGGTGACAGCTATTGTCAGATGTTATCAGATCTACGGAATCAACGATGTTATTAGATCTCCGGAATCAGCCCTTTGGCTGGAGATTTGCAAGACGAGGTTATCTATCCTTCGATTAGATATTTTAGATCCCGTAAAAATTTATGATAAATCCTAAGCCTTATATACTCTCAATAGGTGAACATAAATCACATCGAGCTTGCCGAACACCACGTAAAACGAGTATTTCGGATTTCATGTAAATTACAAATTGGCACATGCAAATCGTTACACGCCACTTAATCACCCCAGGTAATGCGTGTACGACGAAATCAAGAAAAATGGTGAGTTTCGTTTGCAATTGAAGAACAACAAAAATCAGTTCAAATTTTCGCCTAATTCTGTGACAATACCTCCCCCCTAAGAATAAAAATGTACACATTTTTAAAACTAACACAGAATAGAAGAAAAATAACTATTGATGATATCTTACAACATTTACACTGGTTATACTACAAACTGGATTTTATTACTGGGCAAATTCATACAAATTTCCCATCATGCCCTACTCAAGTAGTCTGCGCCTATATTTTCAACTCCCCTTATTGCTTCTACACGGAAACGATAAGGTTGTAGTGTTAGCGCCCAACGCATCAACCGAACGTTAGCGACCTTGGCCTTGTTCAAATACAGTAGGGGTTGGTGATCAGTCTCAAGAACGAAATCTCTCCCAAATAGATATGCGTGATACTTCCCAATTCCCCATACTACGGCCAAACATTCCTTTTCTATAACGGAATAATTTTTCTCCCTGGGTAGCAATTTTCTACTCGAGTAAGCTACGGGTAACTTACTGTCGTCCTGCTCTTGCAGTAAAACTGCCCCCAACCCAGTTTCAGAAGCGTCTGTTCTTAGAATAAAGGGTTTGCTGACATCCGGCAATTTCAATATAGGTGCACTAACCAGTTTCTCTTTCAGAGTACAAAATGCTTTATCTTGTGGCGGTCCCCATTCAACCTTGTTTGGTTGCCCCTTCTTGGTCAAATCAGACAGCGGGCTAGCAATGGCTGCAAAGTTCGGTATAAACTTTCTGTAAAAACCTACTAGACCTAGAAATGATCTTACCTGCGTTTTGTTGGTTGGCTTCGGTGCGTCTCTAATTGCTTCAATTTGCTTGGGATGAGGTTTTAACTGACCCATACCGCTGACCCTATGACCCAAACAATCTAAATCTGTATAACCAATACTGCATTTAGTGGGTCTCACTGTGAGGCTCGCTCTGCGGAGTCTATTGAAGAGCTCGCTCAGTACGGACACGTGCTCACTCCAAGTATTCGTGTACACGAATATGTCGTCTACAAAGCTATCAACGTTTGTTAAACCTTTCAGCAACTTTCGCATCAAACGACAACAAGTGGCGCTGGCTCCAACTAACCCGAAAGGCATCACTTTGAATTGATACAATCCCTTCTGGGTCGCAAATGCCGTCAAAGTTCGGGACTCTGGGACAATGGGAACCTGCCAATATCCCTTGGACAGATCCAATTTGGAAATCCATCGGTTTCCCGACAACTTTGCAAATAGACCCTCCATATCTGGCATTGGTTCTGCATCGAACACAGTGATTTTATTCAACTGCCGAAAATCGATACAGAATCGGTTCGTCCCGTCCTTTTTCCTTACTAACACTACTGGAGACGAATATGGTGAATTGGAGGGTTCAATCACCCCCAGATCCAACATTTTACTCACCTCTTCGTCCACAGCTTCACGTGCGTTGTATGGCACCGGATATCCCTTGATTCGAATAGGGTCAGACGTATTCAGTTTAATTTTGAGGTCCAACAAAGTTGTACAACCTGGTCTATCTGTGAATACATACGAGTGTTTAGCCAAGAGCGCATTAATCTGTTGACGCTGGTCTTTCGTCAACTCCGCACTCACATCGACTTTATCTATCCCCTCCCCCGCAACTCCCAAGGGACATTCAAGGGAACTCTCTATATTCGAATCAGCTTCATCATCGTCAACGACTGCCGTACAAACGACATTTAAGACCCCCTTTCCAACATTGTCGCTCTGTCTCTTAATATATAACTTGAGCATGTTCGCATGGAATGTTTTTACATTACCGTCCATGTCAATTTTATAGTCCATGTCACCTTTTACTTCTTTAACTTCATATGGACCTTTCCACTGGACTAATAACTTATTCGAACTCGTTGGAAGAAGCAATAGCACCTGATCTCCCACAAGAAATTTCCTATTACGCGCTCTGCGGTTGTAATACTTGGCATATCTGCGCCCCGATTTAATCAATTCGTCACGTGCCATCTGGCATGTACTCTCAAGTTTATTTCTTAGATCTAACACGTACTGGTAAGTCGTTTTTATTTCCTCGTTCGAGACATCACCAGTCCATAGTTCGCGTAGTATCCGCATCGGGCCTCGAACCGTTCTACCATACAACAGTTCAAAGGGTGAGAACCCTAAACTTTCCTGCGGTACTTCACGGTACGCGAACAGAACAGCGTTTAAATAACGGTCCCAGTCTTGCGGACGTTCCGCGCACATCTTTCGTAGCATGCTTTTCAGGGTACCATTAAACTTCTCTACCAGTCCATTGCACATCGGATGGTATGGGGTAGTGTTTAGCTGTTTGATGGATAACAGCCTACTTATTTCACCCATGAGGTCAGAGGTGAATTGGGCACCACAATCAGTGAGGATTTCCTCTGGCACCCCTACCCTACTGAAGATATCAACTAATGCTTCAGCTACCCTTTCCGTTTCAATAGTTGGTAACGCTACGGCTTCAGGGTATCTGGTTGCGTAGTCAACCAGAGTAAGTATGTACCGATTCTTTCTTTCGGTAACTGGGTGTATTGGTCCTACAATATCTACTGCCACTCTTTTAAACGGTGTATCTATTAATGGCATCTGTCCCAAGGGCACCCTTGTGACCCTTCCCTTACAGACGGTTTTCTGACATACGTCGCACGACCTACAGAACCGTGTGACATCGCCATTAACACCTGGCCAGTAGAATTCAGCGACTACCCTGCTAGTGGTCTTAGCCTTACCTAGGTGTCCTGCCATGCTTGACTCATGCGCCACCCTAAGTACTTGAGATCTATATCTCTGGGGTACGACCACTTGCCAATACTTCTTACCCTCCCGAGCGCTAAACTCCCTATGAATTAATCCGTTCTTGCGTACGAATCTAGAGCTACCCCCACGCTTACAATGTTTAATCGCGCCGGACGTGATTTTCTCAACAATTGTTCTGATGGATTCATCACGATCTTGCTCTTGTTTGAAATCATCACGGGAAATTCCTGAGATCGATTCAGGGACTATTAATTTATGAAACGCGGTTTTCTCTCGCCGTGTTTGCGCTCGCGTTTCGACTGCCTGGGCCAAAGGTATTTTAAAATCGGCCATAGTTGGAAGACGGGAACCTTCAACATTACCGATCGTCAGATCGTATATAGGATTGTCCATACAAAGGGCATCAACAGTTCCCGTTAAGAAAGGTGTTTTTACTGTGATCCTTGCTACGGGAATGCGACCCATCGTCTGATCAAGTAACATACATGGGGATTCCCACCCGAGCATTTGGTTATCCTGCACGAGACTACGTTTGATCACTACGCCCGTACAACCAGTGTCACGCAATACCACGACTTCTCGACCGTTGACAAATCCTCTCGCGGTTGGTACGCGCGCTTCAGGAAATAAACACGTGCCAAGCGAATGAATACAAGGTTCTACCTGTACGATGTTATCAGTTATACCTTTACTTTGTATAGCCACCGCTACCTTATGTATAAGTGCCTTTCTTTTAGGACAGTCTTTTTGAACATGACCCAATGCATTACACAAGAAACACCGCACACGCTGAAAAACTGGATTCCCAACTGACCTTTTTACCTCAGCTGATTTTACAGGCTCCCTAGGCATAGGTCTTACAGACTGGTTTCCAGACTTAAAATCTTTTAAAACCACGTTCTGGGTTCCCCCATGAGCTTCGGCAAATAAATCGGCTTGCTTAGCCATATCTTTTACGTTTGTGAAGACTTTCTCCTTCAGAAATTGATCTAATTCTCGCCCAACTGTATTAAATAATTGATCTCTGAGCAAGAAATCAGTCAACCCTTCAAACGTTTTCACCGCTTTGCCGCATTCAATCCACCGCTCAAAATAGTTCGCAATTCTGACGGTGAACTGACCAAAGGTTTCTCCCTTATCGGGCTTGCTATACCTGAACTTTTTTCGAAAACCTTGTTCAGTGAGCTCGTACCTTTTGAGAAGTGCTTCCTTTAGGACGTCGTACTTAAACACATCGTCCCTAGGAAGTCGCGAGTATACATCCAGTGCTTTACCTTTTAATAAAGCACTCAGATGCAGCGCCCAGTCATTTTGACTCCACTTCTGGTTTTCGGCATACCGCTCAAACCGATGAAGATAACTATCTATGTTATCTTTTTCATCGTCAAAGGGAGGTAATTTGGGGCCCCTTAATTTGTTAGTGGCAGAATCGTGTTCTCTTCCAGATGTCGCTAATTCTACCTTACGCTCATGATCCCGTTGTTTTGCTCTTTCTTCTAACTCTAACATTTCTACTCTAGCTAGTTTATCTAACTCTATTCGCTTTTGCTCCGCTTCCATTTCCCATTCTATCCTGTCTTTTTCGGCCTGCTTCTCTAATTCTATCTTTTCCTTCTCTAATCCTATCTTTTCCTTCTCAAATTCTATCTTTTCCCTCTCAAAGGCCCATTTCCTATCTTCGGATTCCCTTTCTAATTCCCGTTTCCTTTCATCAGATTCCCTTTCTAATTCCCGTTTCCTCTCTTCGGCCTCCCCCTTTTCCTTTTCCAATTCCCTATGTAATTCCCTTTTCCTTTCTTCGGCTTCCCTTTCTAATTCCCTTGCTCTTACCCTTTCGTCCCTTTCCCGGGCTTGTTCTTCTTGAATAAATTTCCTTAAGCTTTCACCTTCATATCCAAATTCTTTGCCTAAGGCAACCAAGTCCTTAAGGGATGACATGACAATTGTAATATGAATATAGATATATAACCAAACCAATACTTTAAACACGTTTATACTGGACACACGGACCTAGGTAAACTAAACAAAAATAAACTCCAACTAGAGTATTATCTTAACAGAAGGTCACGCTCAAATATAAACATTAAATGTATACCTTCACAAAAATGATTGACAGTTCACTTAATCCAACGATCCCACTTCTGACACCATTGTAACAGAATTGTTACCGAGAGGAGGGTGGATTAAATGAACAGTACAAACACAATTTGTGAAAGAAAATATAAATTTATGTAATAAATTGTAAATGAAAAAAATACAGATGTAACAACACAATAATTCATGCACTCAACCCACAATTACACTCACAACCATTCACAATACATGAATAAATTAAATAACAATACAAAAGGAATCACAAATGTAAAGGGATCTCTTGGATTATACACAGATCCAAGAATCCTTTACGAAAGTTAAATAAATGCAAGTATGATTCACGAAAAAAAATAAACACAAACGACAAACTATCTATCGCACGATGGATTGCGATAACTAGCACGATCATATACTTGTATTCAATCAAGTTGCTAGCTTTTATTGATATCTATGTGATCACTTGAAATATTATTGCGATCTGACATAAACATGCAAATACAACAATGTATTAAATTATATTACAATTTCAATACACCTATGTGTCTCCCCTGTATAACCGCACGATTCAGCAACAGTTGAATCGTCTCCCAGTTTCCCCGAGAACCGAGGGTTGACCAATACTATTATCGGACGTTTCCCTACACGGATCCACCACAGTTATACGTTCAGACAGCATACAACATCTACCCGAACCAACGGTTCCTCACTCCCCTAGATGTCGACCCGGACGTTTTACAACTCTAAGACAGCTCCGACACTCGGACTTCTAGCTTTCCGGATATTTACACGTTACACAGATATTGACGAACAGACAGTTCGACACACAGACAGATACTTCAATTCCGTTTGCACAAATTAACGGCACAATCACATTCAGATATTTATACAGAGATGTTCCAGAACAAACAATAGATGTCCCACAACAAATCAAACGATTTCAAAGACGTTTATCAAAAGATGGTATCAGATGTGTTAACAGCTACGGTATCAACGATGTTATTAGCAGCTACGGTATCAACGATGTTATTAGCAGCTACGGTATCAACGATGTTATTAGCAGCTACGGTATCAACGATGTTATTAGCAGCTACGGTACCAGAAACAATGTAACAACTATGTTAGCAGCTACGGTATCAGAGACGGTATCAACGATGTTATTAGATGCGCTATCAGTGATGAACTTCTACGGTATCAACGACGGAATCAGCTGGAATCAGACTGAATCAGACTGAATTAGACTGAATCAAACGGTGACAGCTATTGTCAGATGTTATCAGATCTACGGAATCAACGATGTTATTAGATCTCCGGAATCAGCCCTTTGGCTGGAGATTTGCAAGACGAGGTTATCTATCCTTCGATTAGATATTTTAGATCCCGTAAAAATTTATGATAAATCCTAAGCCTTATATACTCTCAATAGGTGAACATAAATCACATCGAGCTTGCCGTACACCACGTAAAACGAGTATTTCGGATTTCATGTAAATTACAAATTGGCACATGCAAATCGTTACACGCCACTTAATCACCCCAGGTAATGCGTGTACGACGAAATCAAGAAAAATGGTGAGTTTCGTTTGCAATTGAAGAACAACAAAAATCAGTTCAAATTTTCGCCTAATTCTGTGACAGTCATTTAGGTGGTTGCTTGGCTCTCTCCACACCATTGGGACTGCAAACGGCATTGATGACCTTTTGCAATTCAACCACTGTGAATGCTGTGTTGTACATGTAGCACAGCATATATGCGGAGCCCAAGGCTTGTCTTGGTCACCAACCTTGCATCCGATGTAAAGATGATATGCCTTCTTCACTTGAGAATTGATACTTTTCTTCTGGTTGGCAAATGTCACTTCCCCACAAATATAGCAAAAATTGTCCGCGGTATTATCACACTTTCGAGGCATTACTGTTCTTTATTGTACGTAAATGGATAAAATAATAAGTTTTATGTAACAGTAGCTTGAACTGTCTCGCACAACGTCTAAAATATTTTAAATGCTGAACTTCCTTGCTTAATGAGTTTTTTTATAGATGTAACCGCCCCTAGGGGCATTTGTACATCTTTTATAGGTACCATGTCGGCACCCATTTAGGTGGGAGGGGATGTTACTCCCTCCCTTAAAAATGCTGAACCTATCTGATTGGGCTTTAAATAGTACACTGCTTACGTCAGCTTCAGCAGCCGCCTGGCATTAGTATAATAGGCCTACACATGTATAGTACACAGCTGACGTCAACTTACTTCAGGAGCCGCATGGCATTAGTATTGCATTGCATCAGAAAATGATGCAATCAACTGTGGATGATGTGAGCATGATGGTATTATGCAATGTTACATCATTATTCCGGATGTTGCTGCAGTCCTACTGGAGAAATTTACACAGTGAAACATAGAAAATGAGGTATATGAATATCTTCAAAACGAGAGCCAATAAAAAATTTTCACGGTTATATTCGTGTTCGGCACACCAAAATACTACAGATTTGACATTTAACAGTATTTTGATGACTATGTCATCCTTGGTATAGCAATTATTGCCAGATACTCACTGTCGACTTGTTCAATTGGCTAGCACTGCTGGCAATTAAGGCCACCTTTGGTTGATACCTAAGTTAGCATTGCTTATCAAATTATTCATTTCCATAATTTTTCTAGACGCTTGACGGCTGTTGCACATTTGTAAAACATGTTCGATTGTTATTAATAATAGATGTATAAGCATTTAGCGGTTTAGCTGCGCAGTTCAAATAGGAAACAATTATGGCCCGTCCATATTAATTCAAGTCAAATTTGAAAGAAGTTACTCAGTTGAACAGTACTTACCTGTTATTGATAATGTATTATGTAGGGGAAACAAAAACTCGTATGATATATTATATTTTACATTTATTTCGTGTGACTAGCGTTTTTAATCACGGTTTTGATTCGCATGATTTCTCCATTTAAACTACAATGTCTATTATATTCGCACGAGTTCACATAGTTACGTAAAACTCCAAATTGTCAGGAATCAGGCAGTTATGATAATATATGAAGATAAGTGTGTATTTACGTGGAAAAAAACATATGTAGCTGCATTGGTCTAATACGTCAGAATGAGTGAGCAAAACGTAAACCGATCATCTTGATTTAAAATGTACAGGCAATAAATTGACAAACCTTACAGTAGCAGAATATCGTAATCTTTAAATCATCGACAAGGCTTCACCTCTTTCTAACGATAAATCCGTAAATTAGTAACCGGGGGGTTTGTAATCAAATAAAACGATATGGCGATTTTGAAGCCGTGTAATACTGATTGCTTTTGCACCTGAAGTAAAGCTCCATATCTGAAAAAGAGACTGTTGTCCTTAAAACAATACATAGTGACAAGTTTATGACTTTGTGTGATAATCAACATGCAACCATTTTACATTCCATAGGATTCTATTTTTCAGTGCTTAATATAGGGGACATTTGTACCATTTTCAACAACAAACTCCAAATTAAATCTGAAAGCATACTTTCTGCATGTAAAAAAAGATATTCTAATGGAAAGACTGTTTTTCTAATCTATCTGAATTATTCTTATTTTTCAAAAATCTCTCTTGAGTATGGATTGACTGTTTGGATAGGCACCAAGGAGGTTTAGGAAACAAAGGATTGAGATAATATTTAGTTGCATTGTGTTAGTTAACCCATTTTAATAAAGCTTTTTTATCGCAGCCATAACTAATAGTGACTTAAGCATTGTTTCCTTAAATTAAAATAAAACGATGCACGTCTATGCTTATTTGCCTTATGAAATGTTCGGTCTATATCAAGATATTCACGAAATTTCTATAAACACACGTACATACACATGCATGCACGTACACATAAACAAGTTAACAAGGCAGGTTGGTTTCGTGAGAGGAGGAGGTCCTACCCAGGGGAAAAAATGATTCGCTTTACAAAATTAACTTTTTTTTTTAACCGTAATAGGTAGCCACAAAATTAAAACCTCTTAAGAAAAATAAAAATTTTGTATATGTATTTGTTCATGAGTTTAAGAAAAGATAATACGCTGTCCGTCTGTTACACAGGACCTTGCGGTTCGATTCCCACCTGAGATTTCTGACTTTTTTCACTTTCGTTTGATTGAAAACTTTAAAATAACTTTACATTATTCCGGCAGACCACAGGCTTTACTTTGAAATTAATTCAAGTATATCAATTATATAACACCACACGTGATTATGACAACGTGATTGCAATACAATACACTGGGCTGTACTAGAACCAGAAATCGGTTAAATATTCTTCCGAGGCCTCAAGGCCAAACCTGTCTATGTTATAATGTATGTATGTATGCACGTATGTTTAGATTGGTCCTTTACGGCACACAAGTAGGCCAGGAAGTACACAGGCAAAGGGGTTAAGTGGCTTACCGAAGCAAACACAATAGAAGTCGACGCCGACTGATCCGATTGTTAGATTCGAATCCACACCATTTCGGTCGCTAACCACTCAATTACCGCCACTTCTTCCTATATTAATTGTCTCAAACAACATGTAGAAGACCATAACGGTCCTATTCTATATCACCAAGCATGCATGTATGTATGTATGTATGTATGTATGTATGTATGTATGTATGTATGTATGTATGTATGTATGTGTGTGTGTGTGTGTGTGTGTGTGTGTGTGTGTGTGTATAATCCGGGTTAATCGTACCGACTGAACGTCATGCTCTAATAATATAATGTGAACAAATTCTAACAACTTTAGGAAGATAAATCTTTTTGGAATAACATACATGTAGGGGTCAAAGATCAAGGTTACAGATTAAGAAAGGGAAATGATAAAAAGAGGGCAATTTTTCTTAAAATTATTAAAACTAATTATCAACTTGTGTCATATAAACTGCATTCAATGAAACAGCCCACCATTTTGTTTGGCGTTATATCGTCATGGAGCTTCATAAGTAAGTTAACTGAAATTATACAATAATAACAAAATAACATCTGTATCACTGGATGTAAGTCGATGACTCTACAGGAACTTACACTGTTAGTGGGCATCGATGATGGATGCAGTCTTTTCGAAAATAAACAATCTGGCAGCATACATTGGTCATTCATCACCATGCAGTTTGTTTTGCATAATTGATGCCAATCTCCAGTGGTTCTTTTAATGTTTTGAAGCCTTTATATGGAGGTCTAATTTCATGTATTTTGCCAATTATATAGAACATGCCGATTTCAATGAATTTCGTCTGCAAAAGAATAAGATCAGAATAGGAAATTTAATCGTAATGACAGGATCACATATTATTTTGAGCGTCTTGATAGGAAAGGTAATTATATGTGAATAAAGAATATTGCAATATTGTAAAGATCTATTTCGTATCCGATCGTGCAAGAACTGGTTTATTTGCCATTTATCACGATTCATATTTAATCTAGACCAGTTGACATTTATCTCCGAGGCGTAAAGAGGAAAGTTTGCTTATGGTCAAGAAATCAAAACATTTGGTATGTAATGAAAACGGGGATACGGCAACCATCACGACTAAGTGAAGTAAGTAATATGTGAAGTGAGTGTAAGGAATGTTTTCCTTCACATCCGTGCTTGACACATACAAGGTCAAGCGCTCATCATTTGCGCCATAGTCTGCGGCGATCGTGATAGAAGTAGGACATGGAATACTATACGCCAGCGAATGGAATCATCCCCCCAAGCACTCAATGCGATTATGGGTGTCGGCTTAAAATTAGCCACTTGGTTGAGCCTGAGGGCAGCGGAAAGAAGAACTACTCTTCTACTCGTATGGGATAAAGATGATAATTTTGATGGATGGAATCTGAGTTTCAGCAGAACTAAGGGAAAAATAGTAAGGCAGCGGAGAAAGACCCAGCCAGAAGTCACCTCACCCTCAACACTAGGAGCACCTGATAAACCGGACACTCAACTTCACCTGAATAAAGGGGAACCTGAAACAGAGGGTCCTATGGATATCGGAGTCCATTTGACGAATCTTGTCAACGAGCTTCAACACATACTTGAACCTACGTCAGCAGTGGGGGCTACGTCAGCAGTTACAGTTGAAACAACACCACCACCACCACCTACAAAGAAAGCCGCTAAAACTTTGGCTAATGGTAGAGGTAAGCAATTAACCTCTACCCCTAAGCAGTCTTCAAAAGTGGCAGTTAATTTGGAGAAAGACCTTGAAGTTTCATCATCTTCAGAAGAGGAATTTCGGCCCGCCAAAAAACAGTTAGAATGCCGAAAAAGACCCACGAAAAAAGATCCATGAATCAACTTTGCAGTGAACTGAAACTCGAGAAATTGCTTGAAGACGAAAAAAGACAACCAACTTCGTCAATGCTGTGACCTACATTGGATTTCGTTCGCTGCAAACATCACCTCCTAGAGCAGCGCAGTGGAATTTCGATAAAAACAATATTATCACAGTATTACTACAATATTTTTGAGAAGAGGCCACTCACCCACCTGTTTGATGCGGCGCGCCACCTGTCTTCTCTACATGGGATCTATTTTCCGAGGGCATACAGAGAAGTAGAAAAAACTGCTGCCCGCATCGTAGCAGCTGAAGAAAAAAGAGGTAGCTTCACCAGAGCTGCTTACAAGCCCTTTTAAGGGCTCCAATACTGCCATTATTTACAAAAGGGCTCTCATTTGGTACGAGAATCCTATTTGAACAATCTTTTTTGAAACACTGGCTTGATCATTTTTGAACACCGCTCAAAATTTACAATCTAAACAATCTAACAGTGACAACACTTCATATGTCGCTTAGACATATTAGAATAAAAATTTGTTAGGGACTTATATTATATTGATATGTTAGGAGATAGGAAAATTCTACAACGTTTATATTCCATGCAATTGCACAGGTGGCTTACACACTATTGGCACTTTTTATGTCCAATTGTATCACTGGACTGAATTTGGAATAAGTACGGGTAGGGCGTTCCGGGGCGTAAACAACATCCATCTACGACAACGGCTGGCTTTCCGGGACCTTTTCCACCTTCTTCACAACCGGACTCCAACAAAAATGACGATATGATAAAACTATTTTTCTCTCTTCATCATTTGGTGCCATTGCAACCCTAGTACAGTACTTCTGATTGGTTGATAGGGTTGAGTGTGTGTTGGGTCTATTCCCACTCACCCAGGTCTTACATTCATATCAATAGCCCCTTTTTAGGGGTATGATATGACGACCAAATTTAAAAGCGCACTCTGTGCGCATAAATGCCCGCGGGGATGTGGCACCATTCCTTCCCCACAGGAAAATTAACACACTGCCATATTAAATGGCATTGAAAACTATGAACATATGACCCTTTGCAGCCGGATTCACTTTAATTGAACTATCTATCTATTCGCGCCATGGGGACGAGGCACATTTCCTTTCCCCAGGATTAATTAAATAGCTAACTTTACTAGCATTAAACAGTGCTAAAAGTACCATAGTGGACGAAGCACTTTAATTTAAAGTTCGTTCATTCGCGCCATTCAACATTGAATAGACCAAGATGGCAAGTAACCACCTTGAGAAAATAATGTAACTGCAATACGTTGTGGATAATGTGGGCATGATTGAAGAAATACTGGTCAAACTGGATGAAGATATTTACTATTATAGTCACCATCGAGTAAAGATGGAAATAACTAATTTGACAAAGTCAAAGGACATGTGGAAGGAGGTGACGAAAAAAAAAAGCAGAAGATTCAGGATGAAGTGGACAGAAAACAAATTAGGAAATGGAATAAAAAGATAAGAAAAGAATGAAGCGAATGAGAAGAGAAAGAAAGAGGAAGAGGAGTGAAGACAGAGGATTCGAAGAAGACAACAGCAAAAAGAAAACCCAGAAGATGGTGAAGGGAAAAAGTAATTTTGCAGAACGAGAAGAAGAAACACAAAAACTCTTTTCAGGGCCACTCAAATGTCTCAACAATATTTACTTTCTTGTATATACATTTGTTTTGTCCATTATAAAGTTTAGACGTGAAAGAGTGATGTTCATCAATTTACGCATGTGTGTTGTATATAATTGCAATCCAAATAGCTGGTAGTGGAAAGTAAAATTGCCATTGCTCAGAATGTTACCATGTGATCAAGCTCACCGGTATTATGGCTATCCAACGCTGAAACTAAAATGTCATAATTTGGAGATATTTTGCTAACTTTGCCTTATCAGATAGATTTCACGCATGATGATATTGAAAATTTTGACCCACCTATATTTGACGTGCCTTTTGAAGTGGAAGAAGTATTACAAACTGAGTTATCATTTAGTTTGAATGAACCAACACCAGTCGAGTTCCCTGTTGATCACTAGGATGACCACAAACCGAAAACGATTCAAAATCACTTAATGAGGAAGATCTTTCAAACATATCTGTATAGAGGTACTCAAAATGTACCAAGACAAAAACAAAATGGGACACAAAACATACACAGGTAGATATATTCATTCATTCAATAATCATAATAAATTAGCTTAATAACAATGACCAGTATACTGGACTGTTTATTAATATAAGCGTAAATAATATTGCATGATACTTAATCTGTTCTTCTCTGATATTTTCTTAAATTGTATATTATGAAAAGGCAATATACTATTTACTTGCATGCAAAAGGGGGAAACAAATCATTCATGCCATTTTTATATAAAAAAGAGACTTAACTTGCTTTTAAGTGAATAAAATGTAGTTTATCTTTAAATTAATATTTGGGACAGCATAAAAAATGTAACAAATTTGTTATATAAATACAAATTATGGAAAGGAGATATGCATGAATGATTCTTCCAAAAGATCTAAATATTTCAAATGTTATAAAATGGTTACTACCAAGCTGAACAACATGAAATTCATGATGCAAAAAGAGAAGAATATAGAGGTGGATCTGAAGGCAGCTGAGTCTGCACATTTGGTTCAAATATTAACCATATTTTATGCTGAAGAAGCCCCAAAGGTCACCACAACATGAAAGAGGATGCTCCCTGAAGCCCGAGCTAAAGAATACTATACAAACACTTTTTAAAATGTCAGGGCTAATATTAACTGCTATATTCAGGTTGAATGTGGTCATTCAGTTAATATTATTACAGACTCTGAGTTTAAAAAAATCAAATGACATGTTAAATGGAAAATTAAGTTGAACACAAAGAATGTCTTATCAAAATCAACTCAACATAAACCAATTATTCCTCCATCAAACATGTATGCAATCAATCAGTACCTGATGCAAGATAATGCTATCACACTCAGATACAGGGTTTGGGTTATACCTCTCCATCCACTATGTTACATGTGGATTAGAATTCCACAGCCAATTTATACCCACCCGTCTCGAAATCTGATTTGATGACACAGGGGCTGAATCTGTAATTTTGACCCATCAAACTATGCAAACTACAAATCGTCACTGAGACTTAAATGCTGAGGAAAGGTTTGACAAGAGAATGGTCCAAACTGCCCAGTCAGGTCAATAAAATACTACCTCACACGCATTAATCCAAGAGCTGAATTACTGCTTTGTCACATTGACAAAATGCTTTTGAAAATCCCCAATTTTGTCAAAAATATGGTACACCACAAGATGTGTTGGACAAAGACAATTAAGCAGTTTAATGCCTGACATATGCAAAAATGCTAAAATATATTTGCAAGATATACTGCTCACTCTCTGCCACAGCTTTGAATGCAATGATAGGCAGCTAGGTACATTATATATCTGTCTGACCAATCCAATGAAGTAACATTGAAACCATACACAAGGCCCAGCACTCAACATAAATAACAAATGAGTAACATTCTTTCCAATGTATGTTCAAACGTAGCATTGTCTGCTCAAGACTCTTCTGCAGTACTATCTCATGCAACTATAAGTACTCAAATGACCTCAACAAACTCAAGCGGTACTACTCCAAAAAATCTTCAAATTACCTGAACAAACCCAAGCAATACAAATCAAGTAATTGTTACTGAATCTGCTCAAAATCCCCTACAAGTGCCATCACATAATACAACGAACTCTATGACAGCTTTCATTAGCCAATCCACCTATGATTTCAATAACTTCACGTTCCAGTTAAGTTCCAACTAAACAAAGTAAGTGCAAACAAGTTAATGAAATATGTGATTATCAGGTTAAGTGTCAACAGCTAGAATAACAATTTACAAACAGTCATTTATAATTACTGGTGTTTTTTATATGGTAATTTAAAATGAATACTTATAGACAAATTAAGAAAATGAATAACAAATAGTTAGATATAAGTACAAATATTAAAACAGTAAATATATGAATGTGTCATACAATCTTTCATTTTTATAGTGATATTACATTGCTGTATTGTAATTATTATTGCAATATACTTAGAAAAGCGTGCAGGCAATAAACAGAAATTTCACAAATTAAATTGTCTTTCTGTGTTTAATCATGAAGTGAAACTAGTTTAACCAAGAGCATTCTATTTCAGCATCTGTCTCCGTTTGCATCTATCATTGTATGTGTCTGTTTATTTTGTACATTGATGTCACGAACTTAATGAGAGGGATCAAGTTATGAACCATTGTCACTAAACAAATCATGGAATGACAAAAGAGATAAAATAAGTACTCAATTTTTTTAGAACTGTGTATGTCCGAACCAATAAAACTGATTACACACTTTGTATAACCTAACCTCATACACCTACATGTATTAGTCCAGCCTGTTTATCAACACAAAAATTGGTATTGAGGAACAAAATTAGAACAGTGATGGATATGCCAAATCACACGTCAGTCTATGAACGCATACATTCTTCGCCATGAGTCGTGACTTTAAATATCGAGCTCCACTTTGAATGCACGTGTCCATTAAGGTAAAATATAAAAATCACGGTAGCATTGTTCAAATTCCTTACATAGGCTTTCATTGGATAAAGGACTGGTATTATGATGGCCTTGTTACGATCAATCAGGACTACCCCAAGTGATATAAATAGATACGCTTAAAAAAACATAAAAAACAACATGTATTACTATGCTCAATTCAGATTTATGTTTCTAAATGATGCAAACAAAATAACACAGCCAACAATTGAAATTTCAATTATAAGAATTTAACATTTTTCTTCCTGCGTTTATCGTGGTATAAACTGTCAGTTGCCGACTCACACAGCAAATAACTCCTTGTGTGTTGTATACGTCTATATCTCGACTGTATTTTACTGTCCCTAGAGGAACGCTTATTCAGGTCACCCACTTGCTACATTGTTACCAATGTTCAGTACCGTGACGTCATTCTCACCTGTTCCAATCATATTGTTTCTATACAACAACTCCACTTCCCTTGACGCTATACATTCCCAATATTCTCCATGTTAAATTCCCAATGACGCTAATGGTGCCCCATCGGGGAAGGGGGGAAGGGTGTCTGAAAAATTAAGGACGCTAAACGTGCCCGCGACCTTTTCGACTGGATTTACATTGACGTTTAACAACCCCACTATACTATTCGCTTTAGAATTGTATAGGAGCAAGACATAGGTAGGTAACAAGTTTCCTAAATTTTATTAAGAAGGAGTATTTGTATACAAAGCGGATTCAGTTAGAGTGGTTCCGAATGTGAAAGTGGGTAAAGCTTATGGATTAGGAGAGTTGTTATTTGTCTGAGAATGAAAAGAAAGTATCGTGACCCCTAGCGTTAGCAGAGTTAAACGTTAACAAAAATAACCCGTATCTGGCAGGTTTGTAGCATAGCGGAGGTTTTTTGAGAACAATTCTTTGCTGGATAATTTGACGCGAATACTTCGGCCAAAGTATTTGAAATTTCGGCTAGGGAGGTGACGAGTTTATTGCTGGATTCAGTTGTTTTGTATCTTGTTCCAATGGGAATTTAATTCAATTGTTTTGTATCTTGTTACAATGGAAATTTAATTCAGTTGTTTTGTATCTTGTTCCAATGGGAATTTAATTCAGGAGCGAGAGTTCAATCTAGAAAATATGTTGTTGATATTTGTGAATATGCTGTCTCTCTTTGACTGTACGACCAACTTCAGCACCGTATTTACACACATCTATCTATCTATCTATCTATCTATCTATCTATCTATCTATCTATCTATCTATCTATCTATCTATCTATCTATCTATTTATTTATCTATCTTTCTATCTATCTATCTACTTGTGAAAGATAATATAATGAAATTATAAGGTTTGTACATTAATGAGGAGTCTTGGAATTTTAGAAGATGGACTCAAAATTGCTGCCTGTAAGTCAACAGTATTTCTTAAAAGATTATGCAACGCTGTAATGCTTGTTCTATTCACTCGATCGTTTTCATTAAAAAGGTGTCCTAAAGTAAAATTCTTATTCCATCAATTTTTTTCTTTTGAACCTAAGTAATCCAGTTATAGTGTAACAAAATTGTTACCGAGAGGAGGGTGGATTAAATGAACAATACAAACACAATTTGTGAAAGAAAATATAAATTTATGTAATAAATTATAAATGAAAAAAAATACAGATGTAACAACACAATAATTCATGCACTCAACCCACAATTAAACTCACAATCATTCACAATACATGAACAAATTAAATAACAATACAAAAGGAATCACAAATGTAAAGGGATCTCTTGGATTATACACAGATCCAAGAATCCTTTACGAAAGTTAAATAAATGCAAGTATGATTTACGAAAAAAAAATAAACACAAACGACAAACTATCTATCGCACGATGGATTGCGATAACTAGCACGATCATATACTTGTATTCAATCAAGTTGCTAGCTTTTATTGATATCTATGTGATCACTTGAAATATTATTGCGATCTGACATAAACATGCAAATACAACAATGTATTAAATTATATCACAATTTCAATACACCTATGTGTCTCCCCTGTATAACCGCACGATTCAGCAACAGTTGAATCGTCTCCCAGTTTCCCCGAGAACCGAGGGTTGACCAATACTATTATCGGACGTTTCCCTACACGGATCCACCACAGTTATACGTTCAGACAGCATACAACATCTACCAGAACCAACGGTTCCTCACTACCCTAG
The DNA here is from genome assembly GCA_029339505.1 of Unio delphinus. Classification (NCBI taxonomy): domain Eukaryota; kingdom Metazoa; phylum Mollusca; class Bivalvia; order Unionida; family Unionidae; genus Unio; species Unio delphinus. The sequence continues at coordinate 4,760,739 of JAQISU010000198.1, read as the reverse complement.
ATGTCGACCCGGACGTTTTACAACTCTAAGACAGCTCCGACACTCGGACTTCTAGCTTTCCGGATATTTACATGTTACACAGATGTTGACGAACAGACAGTTCGACACACAGACAGATACTTCAATTCCGTTTGCACAAATTAACGGCACAAGCACATTCAGATATTTATACAGAGATGTTCCAGAACAAACAATAGATGTCCCACAACAAATCAGACGATATCAAAGACGTTTATCAAAAGATGGTATCAGATGTGTTAACAGCTACGGTATCAACGATGTTATTAGCAGCTACGGTATCAGATACATTGTAACAACTACGTTAGCAGCTACGGTATCAGAGACGGTATCAACGATGTTATTAGATGCGCTATCAGTGATGTACTTCTACGGTATCAACGACGGAATCAACGACGGAATCAACGACGGAATCAGCTATAATAAACAAAACCAGACTAATAATAGTTGTCCCAAAAATAATCTAAGCCGTAGATTACGATATTGTATTTAAAGTCTAAAAGTGACTAGTAATTCCAAATATTCCACGTTTAATTGCAATAAAAGCATCATTATACGAAATGATAATCTGAATAAAATTCACAATAAAACGAAATGTAAATTTAACACTCACCCCTTTGGCTGGAGATTTGCAAGACGAGGTTATCTATCCTTCGATTAGATATTTTGGTTCCCGTAAAAAATTATGATAAATAGTTCGCCTTATATACTCTCAATAGGTGAACATAAATCACATCGAGCTTGCTGTGCACCACGTAAAACGAGTATTTCGGATTTCATGTAAATTACAAATTGGCACATGCAAATCGTTACACGCCACTTAATCACCCCAGGTAATGCGTGTACGACGTAATCAAGAAAATGGTGAGTTTCGTTTGCAATTCAAGTACAACAAAAATCAGTTCAAATTTTCGCCTAATTCTGTGACATATAGTATGGCATCAAACCCCACCTATGTATATTTAATGTCTTATATCTGTTTGCTTTTCTTAATGAAGATATTTAATGTGCATTTTTATTTGTAATTGACTTAGCTCAAAGTTAAGTTAATGTTATACCTGATTAGTGACATTATTTGTACAAAATAAATCTCATTACAAATAGACAATGTTCCTCTCTGAGTATTGATTAAATATTCAGATCATTATTAATTGTAAACATGTTTACTTCAAATTGAGTTAAAGATACAGTCTTGATTCTGACCTTCGAAATTTCCAGAATGGAATTTTCTTATCAAGTGGACAAAGTATTTTCAGGAATAGGTATTTACTACCTAGGTCAAATAGATGGGTACATAATCTTGCTTACACAGGTGTTATTCTAGTTTGCTTACACAGGTGTTATTCTAGTTTGCTTACACAGGTGTTATTCTAGTTTGCTTACACAGGTGTTATTCTAGTTTGCTTACACAGGTGTTATTCTAGTTTGCTTACAGAGATGTTTTTCTAGTTTGCTTAACGACCGAACCAGAACCATTGTTGTGTTCAGTTTTTAATTAGGATGGGTTGATTTAGTTTTTCAAAATATTTTTCACTGACACTACAAAATGCTTAGCAATAGTATTAGACTAAATATAAAGTTTTAATTATTATTAATTGAGAAAAAACATTTTGAATTATATTAATGTGATGCATCAAAGAGACATCTTCGGCGTTATGTTAGGAAATTGATGAAGAAGAAAATGGCACTTTAGTTTACACGCAAAGGAAATCCATTTAATGTCAATATCATTTATATTTCCCAAAAGGTGATTCCAAAAGTAATGCCCATCGCACCATCAGTCTTGGTGCTTATTACTGTCCTGTTTTAAAACCCCAGAGATAATCTTACGTGCACATGTTAGACAAACAATAACTTATTGGTTACCTTATGTGTACGACGATGCCACTCCGACACATCACGCCTATTTATACATCGCTTTAAAACCACCACCACCTATTATTTGCTATTTAATACACATTTGTTCACTACCGGTTCCAAGGAGAACCGGTTGTTTATGCATCCTCATTGACATACAACTAATAAATAAATCTCCGTAACTTTCTCACATTTGTCAGCATGACCTTTTAAATATCAACTTCCGGTCTAACTTACGGCATCGACTGCAAGTGCATGCCTCCATGGTTTGGAAACTAATCTCATTATAGTCTTATGGTTTAAGGTGAGAGCACGTCCAGTACGTCAGAGTGTCATTCACATCCGACACCAAACCAGACATAAAGTGGTCTTGTCACAAATGCCAGATCCTAATGGCTCTGTAAGGTATGTCTTCATTGGTTCTCTCTTAACATATGATTATAATGCTTGAGCATGCCTCAAGTAAAACATCTCACAGACATCAAACGACAAAGAAAAGGACACATCCCTAGAAAGTTAAATGCCCCAGTAAAAAAAATCAGAAGAAAAAGAAAACAGCTTCTAACATAAAGAGTGGCACTGTTACTCTGGCACAACCAATTTCCCTTCGTTGACCTTGTCTCCTGCTTTCTTCGACTTTGCCGTTGCTCGAGATTCCGACCAAACAAGATTTAACCAGCATCTTTCCCACATTCATGAGAAAATGGAAAACCATTTCCAAACGAGTGTCTTGAGTTGCGAATATATTTGCAAATATATTGTTTTAGCGCCTGAGTGTTTTAGCGCCTCCCCAAGATCAAAGTCCAGGAGAGATCAGAAATGTTCCATGTTTACTCTATTTATCCAGCCAAGAGCTGTAAAGATCTTGTCTGTTGCAAACGCCATACTGTCGAGTGATGCCCAGAATCAAGACGATACAACATACCTACAATCAGTGGAGACAAATTCTATTATGAACAGGACACATGTCAGGAGATTCGTTTCAGTGATGTTTACTTCTGAAAGAACAAGGATGTCATCGGTACCTCCATTCCCAAATTGAGTTTGTAATAACGAGACAAACAATTACGAACTATTTTATTGATCAGTTGCATAGGTTAACTTCTACATAATCCATCATTGAAATATTCACTCAAGGCCAACGCCATTAACCCACAAACCACAGCAGCAGCCCTCTTTTGGGACCTTTTGAACCTCTCTTGATCTCTAGTGATTCCTAACCTTACAATTATTAAGAATCAATTTCTTTAGCTTTACCCAGTGACAGGTCCATATTTGTCAATAATACATTCTGCTGTCTCTCACTAGTCAAAAAGGAAAAGGTTTTCGTAAAATGGTCCCCGACCTAAACCCAACAGTGACACAAGGATTTCACGCATTGAAAGATGAGAGGAAGATCATCAATGTACTTGGTACTGGATTCAGGCTTTTTCACTTCTATACCTACTAATAGGAACAGTACATTTGTTTTAATAATTGTTCCACTTTAATATCTGTAATTGAATCACTAAATGCCCAATATTAAACTTTGCTAATTGCTTATCTAAGTACACAAACCGCATTAGAAAAATCATCCTTGTTTCTGTCAACAATGCTCCCCACAAGCTAAATGCCAACACCTCATGTGATCTTGAAGGTATGTACTAGTGATTCACCAGATTGATGTTAGGATGTCTATGCAAGTATCCTAGGGCACAAACATGAAAACTAAATTTCCATCAAGCAATATGTCTCAACAATATTGAGGAATCCATCCTCTTCTGCGAATTTATGAGCTGGACGTATCTGTGATGGCGATGAATTTATTGCTCTTCTACGAACATTTGTTTTGTGGAATTGCCGAGCATATGTCTCTTTTGGGTAGCTGGGTGTGCTGTGATTGAAGTAGATCTTCTTGTTTCTGCTTTCTCAACGGTTTCGTTGAGAAAATGACCAGCATTTTAAGCAGCAATCAAATGGATGATGGTCTATTTTCACCAAAAACAAATACAGATCCATCTTGCAATGGGCTGACTGACAGCGAGTGAAGACGCTAGTACGGAACGAAATACTGGAAGACGACTCTCGTCTGGCAACCAAGGAAGTCATTCGCATTTCATCTTCTTCTCTGGTAGAATTGTGCTTCCGTGTATGGACTCGGTCGTGATGGCAATTTCAACGTCATATAGCTCGTCTTGATTCAACATCCTGAAAAGAACCAACACCATGGTATCAGCATATTTCAAATTAGTGTTTATCGCGATAGAGAGAACACTCTGACAAAATTGAATACTTTCTCATAGGCACTTCATTTTTTCATAAGTGTCCCACCTATCTATGTTTGGTAAATGATGCCGAGTGAGTATCTTGCCCCTTTTTTAGCATACATTTGAACCTGAGCTTCTGTTTCCAGACATTTAAAGAAAAAAATATACCGTTGCGGACAACTATTCGGGCAAAGAGAACTTTAGCTCTGCAATATAAAGCCAAACCAAACACAATCATCGAGTCTATATGATCAAGAATCTAATATATACTGTTCAGATTGATTTATGTATTATTCACCTTGTTTATGGTATATAATGAATGCACCATTGACTTTTTCCAGAAGCTAAAATACACGATTTACACAGACGTAGACCATATAGCTCTGTGTATTGATATCTATATATGTTGTAATTCCTGATAAATGACTTTTTTTAAAAATTGTTATGATTCATATTTATGGCTGAGAATTTCCACGAGCACTTTATCAGAACTTTGTTTCAAAACATTCCAATATTTATTGAATTATAAGCATCAACCAAAACCCATACTTGCTTCTAGCGACATGAAAATGTTTGCCAAGAAAACATTAAGATTAATCAAGAAAGGAAGGCAACAATTCTCATGTTTTAAGAATGTCCAGTACTTGTATCTTCACCAAAGAAAACTGTTAAATCATTTATGAACGTTTAATGTTTGGTCTGATGCAGAGATTTCGCCAAATTGATATTTCAACAGTCTGAGAGTGATTTTACACTTATTCAAAAATGTATACATCAGTTAATTTGTACATGTTCGCCTATTATTTGAGACGACTTATATAGATATAAAATTAATCAAGCTGCGAAATCAACGTTTATAAAAATATTATCAAAGTAGCTTATCAAACAAGGCTGTGGACTAAAGAAATGGGCTGAAAGATACATCTATCAAATACAACAGAAAATATGAACACGCGCTCAAGCAATGACAGACAACAGTGCAGCTGTACTGTAGTCACTTTTATATTCAAGTCATAGTGATATTATGAAACGATACCGTTTACGCATAATATAGTGATCAAAGAAACAAGAACATAATGTGGAAGCTATTAATATAAACATTTGCCCCGATGTTGCACTAGCATATCAATTTAAACTAAACCTAGTATAAAAAGACGTAAAGCTGAAATGAGTACATAACAACATATGTTACGACTTTAATTCGGTCAGATCAATAAGCAATTATAACGTTATGACATGAACTGGTTGCATAGTGATACGTTCAACCTACTGAATTCCAAACATAATTTTCAAAAATAGTTGGAACACATTCTGCAGAAAAGAATATAAGAGTACTATATTGAATTTTGCAGCAGGCATTCCTCGTCAAGCTGTTAGGGTCATATACTAATATGACATTACGATGTTATCTTTCACTTAATTTGCCTATCTTAACGACTTTTCTTGCCAACAAGCTTAGACTATCTGAACCCCTAAATGGTTGCATATCTCTACAGGAAGACAAACTGTTCACTTATCCAAGTATTGAAATTGAACTGGACATTGAAGGAACCAAAAGAAGGACATGTGTATTCCTATATTATTTGCTGAGGAGAACAGTTAATATTTATTTTTAGCGCCTAAACCGAGTATCAAGATACATAAACCTCAGATGGCTAATCCGATCTTTGGAGTCTTCTTCCAAATTTCAGCAAGGCCTATTGTCACTATAAATGTACTGGTTTGGCTGGTTACTAGTGAATAAAATAGCCTAAACACATCGCACCAAATTTATTAAAGGCATACAACCTAAGTAAAAACGAATGAAATTATATATTTTTTTTTTCAGTTCACGATTACTTAATTAGATGAATAATTACGATTCAGGCTGTTTCTGAGGCCGAAATCAGGCTAGTATCGGAAATTTTGTGATAAAAAACGCGATTTTGAATTATTGTCTGCAGACAAAAATTCGCTGTTTGCCACGCCTATATTCATGTAACCTCTGTGTTGACCTCTCCCGAAGATTAAGAATTTTAGACATGCGCAAACACGTGTTTACAAAAATAATGGCGTGTTCACAACTAGATCGAAGACCAAAACTTAGATTCTGAAAGGAGGGGGCAAAAAGCTCTTTGGGCAAATTATGGCAGCACATGCATATGTATTGGTGACCAGCATGAACGATGGAATAAAAAAAGTCCACTTTGAGCCTGGAAACTAATCCAGAGGTCGCCAAATTCTTTTTGGATACTGGTGTCATGGTGAGTCTCAATTTCGCAATGAACAGTCAAGTTTTTATACCGCTATTTTATATCTGTATTGTTAACTCTTTATCAAAACTCTTAAAATAACATATTTTATATAAACTGGCATTATTCCATTTAGCTTGAAATAAAATGTCACAACCCTGCAACAATATCGCTGAAAATCGCATGTACGTTTTCCACTGCTGCTATTTTTGAGGCCATCAAAGGGGTATTAATGATCATCATTTTCGCTCGCAACCATAAGACTTTATTTAGAGGCAAGCAGTCACTTCTGTTTTTTGTTTGTTTTTAAATAAAAAAATTATATATAATGTAAATGGTGATGGCTGTAAATGAAAGTAATGCAATACAGTTAAGTATAAATTATGCATACTATTATTTGTAAAGTATATAATACTATTGTGTCTAATAAAACATTTATTTTCCCTTGCTATATTAGGTAATGAATTGAATGGCAGTGCAAAGAAAAACATCAGAAAAATGTCACAGAAGACATGGCCACAACTTCTACACCTGGGCCAACAATTCATAGGATACAAATTCCTGCTGTGTCTGATATAACCACATCATAATCAGATATGGCATCTGTGTAAGTATTACTACATTTTTTAAAAATTGTATGTATATTTACTTGTTTACAAATATTTTGGTAGATGGACATTTAAGGATTTACCTGGAAATGTATCATTCTATATTAGTTTAATAGTTTACAGTTGGTAAAGATTGTAAATTTTGTTAAAATCTGGTTTGTTTTATTTAGAATAATATTTTTGTTGTAAATTGTTTGTTGGCATATGTCTTTTTTGTTATTGAAATGTTCCTCATCATGCTGTATGTATTTTAGTTAAAGGGCCTCAAGGGAGAATAGTCTTTGACTAAATTAGTCACCCTTTCAAATAAGTTATTATTATTATTTCTTGAAGCATTATCATTCAGGTCTTAATAACCAAGATAAATGATAATTTCTTTTGATACAAAACTAAAGATTCCCAAGTGCAACATTAGTTTTTACATATTTCAAAATTTTATTTTAAGGGATTCAGTCTTGTCTGAAGGTGATGGAAAAGTCTAAAAGTTTTATCAACCCATTTGAGAAAGTATACTAACAAAAAAATTGTGATACATACATAAAAGGGAATATTTGAGTTAAGTATCCTAAAAAAACAACCATTATGATACATGCATGATATTTGTAACTAAACTAAAAGTAATGTATAGTATTGTATTGAAATTTGTGGCTGGTATTTGTGTATGAAACAGAAAGTTGCTCCCACAAAAGCTTTCTTTTCTGTGTATTATCAAAAAGTAAAAATTGTGTATTTACAATTTATCTTAAAGGCATACAACCTAAGATTCTCGACTTTTTTGTTCTTGCAAATGCATGATATTATGAAAAGTATAGTAGAAATAATGAATAATTACAGGTCATTCAGTTTCAAAAAATGTACATCTGTAAGTTTAATCAATGAAAATATAAGGATTTTCTGTACGGATTGCTAATTAATTATGCAGAAACGGAATTTACCGATCTTCTCCGTAGTCGCAGTGTCACATGAAGTCGAGGTAAGCATATGTTTCGCTTTTGAGTAATTATTGCCCTATTCTTCGTCTGTCCTTCTCCTTAGTTCATTATAGTCACCCACAATATATGTATTGCTTATAGATTTCTCATTATATATGATAAATTACAAGAAGTAGGCAAAAAGTCAATACGATGTAAAATCCTGATAATAAGAGGTTCCTTTAAGGGGCGATTCTTGAAAGTGTTTACTTGTCGTGTTTGTGAGATTGTGTTACGTTGTAAGATAAACCAACTAAAAATGTGATAATTTGTATCATTGTAATCAGAACCACTATTAAAAGGCAGCAGAAGAAGATAATACCACCGGGGGAAATGGCATACTGCTAATAGGCAATTTATTTTATGGACTTAAGGATACCCAAGTACTGGCAACAGACATGTCATTCCAAGCTGTTGTGTATGGCGTATAATGGATAAATAATTTTGGCCAGTACCATTTTGGATTTACTCAAGGAAGACTTGGGTGATCTATCCAATGATATAATGTGTGAATAATGAAATTTATGTTTATTTTAAGTTGTATAAAGCATTTCTTTTGTAGTATGCAATTTTTTTTGTGCATGAACAAGTTTTGTTAAAAATTGTTTTAGCCACCTACCCACTAAAGAATGATTATATGTATGGCTATGTTTTGAAAGCAACTGTGAGGAGACTGCTTATTAAAAACATGAATTGAAGTTGACTAGCATTGTCATGGGATGCAAAGGATGTAAACAACGAAAGTACACTGGTGAACATGATTTTAATTGGGCATATACAGTAACACATTAAGTTAAATGATAAATAACGCATAGTCATGAGTTGAGAAAGCAAAACTTGTTGCAGTGTTTCATGAATAAAGATTGGCTTGTAAATATCAACAGAACTACAAACACTAGGATACTATTCTATCCAGATACTGCTCATTAATTTCAATTACATGTGAAAAAAATTGGCTCTGGAAACAGAATAAGGTTTTTAAGACTTAAATACTAGTTCATCAAAAGCAACATTGAATGCTTATATCACGTAATATGTGCATCATCAGCCGTCTTATTACAACTAAATCAAATATACTTGACACCAATTAAATGCATCAAATTTTCAGTTTTTTAAATGTGTTCATTTACCATAGAAATAATTATACCCTTTATATAAATACCCAGATGAATGTACACAGCTGCATACACTGTAAAACTGTTATATATTATGTAATGTACTAAACTTATACATGTACAAATGTGCATGTACAGACATAGCTTTAATTCAAGAGTACAGTCAGGCATAAAAATGAAGGATATCATCTAAGAATGATTATGGCATATAATATATAGAGATTTTCCGTGTTATTTAGGTTGGGAGGGGTGCTCCCAATATTATTTAAATTATTACAAAAGACCTCCCGGCTTGGTTTTATGAGGAATTGAAGTAGTGATAGAGAGATGAAATGCTCAGAGCTCCCAGTCAGTGGTGCCGACAGTTAAATTAATGAATACACAAAATGTGAAAGTCAAATAAACAACAATTTAATATCATTAAATAACAGTCATCTCTCACATGAAACTCAAATTAAAACCCTATCACTCGTCTTTAACTCGACCAAGTTATGGCCTATTTTATCATCTGACTGTAATTGATTCTCCTCCTGTCCTGTGTTCCTACTCATCTGTATGATCTTTCTCTGGACTGGTTGTCCAACTGCCTCCAGTCCGTCTAATGTCTGCCTCCGTTCTTCCTTTTTTCATTGTCTCTCAGAGACATTTTATATGAGAAACTAGTGTACCATTACTATAACAGATTGATTACAGACATCCCATTCCAAAATACTAGACAGTTCTATAGAAATTACATTGATGTTTTAGTATCTTGTGCTTGTTTTTTTTATACTTTTGACAAAAGTGATTATCATTTACTCAATGCCAAACTTTAGTACATCACCTAAACAAACTACTGCAGAGAAACAAATATTGAAATTAAGCCCATGCCCTCACCCCCCATGTATGTTTCCTATTGCATTTCTTTTAAAATTAGGGTAGCTAGGCACACACACACACACACACACACACACACACACATACTGATTAGTATATATAATGTACGAAGTACAATGCAAAACTGGCTCAGATATACATATCAAATTCAGGAATGCAGGGGTCATGCTACCAGTGTTGATACTAATTAGCCTACACAGACAAACAAACTCTTACACATTCACAGGGGTGTTTTAATTGCTAACTGACCATTAACCCTGTTTGCAACAATATATCACTGCTCAAGTTCATGAAATTGGGCCTACTATACAGTGATGGGAATATGCCAAATTCTGTTTCAAAATAGTAACAGTGTGTGTGATTTGGATTTTTAGCATACCTTGAACAATTTTTGAGTCATATTGCTATGATGTTTGAAGTGTGGCAGTTTATAGTGATGTCTAGCACTAAGGCATCATGCCGCAGACATGAAGCATGACATCCCACCCCGTTACATTATCCTGACAGTAGGACGACCAGTCCATACACTAACCTCTTAATGCTGAGCACCAAATGAGGCAGCTGTTAATACCATTTTTATGTGTTTGGTATGACTTGGTAAGGGATCAAGGACCCCAAACCTCTTGCATATGAGGTGGATGCTCTTAACACTAGACCACTGGAACGGTCAACACCAGTATGTAAATAGTAATTTGTTAACAAATATAGTCGGTGAATATCATTTCTAATTTATTTATTTTTTTAATTAAAAAAGACAGAAGTTAACAGCATTATTTTCTTTATAAAATCAGTTTAAAACTGTATGTGAACCTTTAATGGCATGTTTAGCGGGAGCAATTAAATCAAGATGAAGAGTATGGATTGAAGTCATTTGCTCCAATGTACATTTTTTTCTTTTTCAAAGTATACTAGAAATCTTTCTGACTGCAATTTTACACAAAACATTTAGAAAATAAAATTATTAAAAAGTACTTTATTATGCAATAATACAGACTTGTAATTACATGATTTTAATCTTGTTACTTCTATAAGATTAAATGATTTACAATGTATAGCCTCTGCTGTACTTTTTTTATACATCATATGGCCAAAATACACTGCATTTACCTCAATCTAAACATACATATAAGACAAGTATAAATGCAATGGGTATGAAAAGTTAGAAAAGGTCTTACATCTTGTTGATAAAATGCATGTTTTTTTTAAAAGCTTTAAGAACATAATCAACAGTGGTCTGAAGATATACTGCTACTTGGAAATCAAACAGATGCTGGACTTCAGCTCATGGTAGGCACTTCAAAAAAGATTTAGTCAAAGTCTATATGGGTCCATGGTAGGGAACATTTCTTACCATACAATCACCAGAATAGTCTCTCCATAACAATTTGATATCAACAGGTATTACCTGACTAAAAGGCCTAAATCATTTTAACTTAAAATGAGATTTCTGCTTTGTAACAATCTCTTCTGTAGGTGGTGGTGCTATTGGAGCAAGTACATCAGATATTCACCTAGGATCATTTATGTCCAAAACAACTGGCTGGTTCATGCCAACTCTATCATCTAACCTCATTTCAATATTTTCATATTTATTTCTGGAATATACAGGTACTGTTGATCAGCTTTCTTTGGGTATGCAGACCATCTCTCACTTTTTTGTTGAATGACCTTTGGTATCTGACAAGAAAATGCAAACATTTCACTGACAATGTCATTTTATATTTTTTTAATTCTCAAAAGTCCAAATAAAAACTGAATACAATTACATGTAACAAATCATTTTGCTACAGATGAAAATGTCAAAATAGCAAATCTGTATCTTACCCATATATCATAAAAATGTTTAGATTCTTTACAGAATTTTCTAATTACATTAGACTAATTCTAACCAAAATTGGTTTTGAAATTTATTTTAAAAAATGTCTACTGTAAAAGATAAAATTGTACCACAAACAGATGGTTTATCAACTTTCAGGTAAAGCATTAATATTTTAACAAAGATGAATTATTACGTTAACAAGAATAAAGTTTATTACCTTATTGTTCCATCTGTGTTTAAAATCACATCTCTGTCAATATGATTGTTATAATCAAGAGTTGCCAACAGATTCCTAGCTCTGAAAGCTGATGGCTTATATGAATGTCTTTTGGAGGCATACAATAAAATCAAACTTCTGGAAATTCTCCAGTTCTGCTGTACTTCTGAAACAAAGTAAAATGACCAAATAAATAAATTGATTCAGATGCAGAGAACTATTAACATTTATAAATCCCCATTAATCTGTTTCGATGAAAATGCCAATGTACAGTAGCATTATACAGGCAGAGAATAATCAACTCATTCCACCCATACTATTTTTTTTCCTTGTCACCTGGGGGTAGGGAGCGCATTTGTGGGCTAATTTTGAATATATTGAAATACATCTGTTTCCAAGAGATTTGATTAGATATACACCTAGGTGTGCTAGAAACATCATTCGGCATAAGGGTAAAAGTGGGAGTTTTTCCTTCTTCTGACACATCATGTTCCTCCTGGCCACTTTTTTACCCAAATGCATATGCTTGTGTATGGGGGTGGATGGTCTACTGATAATATACGTACACATATACCTCGATAGTAATTTGTCATACACGTACACATATACCTCGATAGTAATTAACATTTATAAATCCCCATTAATCTGTTCCGATGAAAATGCCAATGTACAGTAGCATTATACAGGCAGAGAATAATCAACTCATTCCACCCATACTATTTTTTTTCCTTGTCACCTGGGGGTAGGGAGCGCATTTGTGGGCTAATTTTGAATATATTGAAATACATCTGTTTCCAAGAGATTTGATTAGATATACACCTAGGTGTGCTAGAAACATCATTCGGCATAAGGGTAAAAGTGGGAGTTTTTCCTTCTTCTGACCCATCATATTCCTCCTGGCCACTTTTTTACCCAAATGCATATGCTTGTGTATGGGGGTGGATGGTCTGCTGATAATATACGTACACATATACCTCGATAGCAATTTGTCTAATAAGTAACCTGCTTGACTGGGTTCAGTTGGTGTTTGAGTTTTAGTGGACAATAGACAAACGTTTTAAAGTTATGCTGCTTATTTCTTTGATGCAGCCAGTCATTCAACATTGGTGGACTATCTGTTACATTAAATACATATTATTGTTAATCCTTGATCTTTTCTGTGTGGATTAAATATTGGCTGTTCTACAGAATGGGGAGGGCAATCGCATGTATGCAGATGGTGTGTGTGTAAATAAAAAGTATGCATGTGTACAGGGAGGGAGGGGTCAAGCTTTGCCCGATTTTTGCACACATGTCCATAGTTGGAATCAGATTTTGTTTCTTGACTTTTTACTTTTTTGCTTGCAATCTAATCCACACCGGTCTGAGCTATACACATACAGGTTAACAATTGCAAAAGTAGGATAAATTGGGGATGGAAGTAAAAAGTGGCCAGGAGGAAAATGATGGGTCAGAAGAAGGAAAAACTCCCACTTTTACCCTTATGCCGAATGATGTTTCTAGCACACCTAGGTGTATATCTAATCAAATCTCTTGGAAACAGATGTATTTCAATATATTCAAAATTAGCCCACAAATGCGCTCCCTACCCCCAGGTGACAAGGAAAAAAAAATAGTATGGGTGGAATGAGTTGATTATTCTCTGCCTGTATAATGCTACTGTACATTGGCATTTTCATCGAAACAGATTAATGGGGATTTATAAATGTTAATAGTTCTCTGCATCTGAATCAATTTATTTATTTAGTCATTTTACTTTGTTTCAGAAGTACAGCAGAACTGGAGAATTTCCAGAAGTTTGATTTTATTGTATGCCTCCAAAAGACATTCATATAAGCCATCAGCTTTCAGAGCTAGGAATCTGTTGGCAGCTCTTGATTATAACAATCATATTGACAGAGATGTGATTGTAAACACAGATGGAACAATAAGGTAATAAACTTTATTCTTGTTAACGTAATAATTCATCTTTGTTAAAATATTAATGCTTTACCTGAAAGTTGATAAACCATCTGTTTGTGGTACAATTTTATCTTTTACAGTAGACATTTTTTAAAATAAATTTCAAAAACCAATTTCGGTTAGAATTAGTTTAATGTAATTAGAAAATTCTGTAAAGAATCTAAACATTTTTATGATATATGGGTAAGATACAGATTTGCTATTTTGACATTTTCATCTGTAGCAAAATGATTTGTTACATGTAATTGTATTCAGTTTTTATTTGGACTTTTGAGAATTAAAAAATATAAAATGACATTGTCAGTGAAATGTTTGCATTTTCTTGTCAGATACCAAAGGTCATTCAACAAAAAAGTGAGAGATGGTCTGCATACCCAAAGAAAGCTGATCAACAGTACCTGTATATTCCAGAAATAAATATGAAAATATTGAAATGAGGTTAGATGATAGAGTTGGCATGAACCAGCCAGTTGTTTTGGACATAAATGATCCTAGGTGAATATCTGATGTACTTGCTCCAATAGCACCACCACCTACAGAAGAGATTGTTACAAAGCAGAAATCTCATTTTAAGTTAAAATGATTTAGGCCTTTTAGTCAGGTAATACCTGTTGATATCAAATTGTTATGGAGAGACTATTCTGGTGATTGTATGGTAAGAAATGTTCCCTACCATGGACCCATATAGACTTTGACTAAGTCTTTTTTGAAGTGCCTACCATGAGCTGAAGTCCAGCATCTGTTTGATTTTCAAGTAGCAGTATATCTTCAGACCACTGTTGATTATGTTCTTAAAGCTTTTAAAAAAAACATGCATTTTATCAACAAGATGTAAGACCTTTTCTAACTTTTCATACCCATTGCATTTATACTTGTCTTATATGTATGTTTAGATTGAGGTAAATGCAGTGTATTTTGGCCATATGATGTATAAAAAAGCACAGCAGAGGCTATACATTGTAAATCATTTAATCTTATAGAAGTAACAAGATTAAAATTATTTAATTACAAGTCTGTATTATTGCATAATAAAGTACTTTTTAATAATTTTATTTTCTAAATGTTTTGTGTAAAATTGCAGTCAGAAAGATTTCTAGTATACTTTGAAAAAGAAAAAAATGTACATTGGAGCAAATGACTTCAATCCATACTCTTCATCTTGATTTAATTGCTCCCGCTAAACATGCCATTAAAGGTTCACATACAGTTTTAAACTGATTTTATAAAGAAAATAATGCTGTTAACTTCTGTCTTTTTTAATTAAAAAAATAAATAAATTAGAAATGATATTCACCGACTATATTTGTTAACAAATTACTATTTACATACTGGTGTTGACCGTTCCAGTGGTCTAGTGTTAAGAGCATCCACCTCATATGCAAGAGGTTTGGGGTCCTTGATCCCTTACCAAGTCATACCAAACACATAAAAATGGTATTAACAGCTGCCTCATTTGGTGCTCAGCATTAAGAGGTTAGTGTATGGACTGGTCGTCCTACTGTCAGGATAATGTAACGGGGTGGGATGTCATGCTTCATGTCTGCGGCATGATGCCTTAGTGCTAGACATCACTATAAACTGCCACACTTCAAAAATCATAGCAATATGACTCAAAAATTGTTCAAGGTATGTTAAAAATCTAAATCACACACACTGTTACTATTTTGAAACAGAATTTGGCATATTTCCATCACTGTATAGTAGGCCCAATTTCATGAACTTGAGCAGTGATATATTGTTGCAAACAGGGTTAATGGTCAGTTAGCAATTAAAAACACCCCTGTGAATGTGTAAGAGTTTGTTTGTCTGTGTAGGCTAATTAGTATCAACACTGGTAGCATGACCCCTGCATTCCTGAATTTGATATGTATATCTGAGCCAGTTTTGCATTGTACTTCGTACATTATATATACTAATCAGTGTGTGTGTGTGTGCCTAGCTACCCTAATTTTAAAAGAAATGCAATAGGAAACATACATGGGGGTGAGGGCATGGGCTTAATTTCAATATTTGTTTCTCTGCAGTAGTTTGTTTAGGTGATGTACTAAAGTTTGGCATTGAGTAAATGGTAATCACTTTTGTCAAAAGTATAAAAAACAAGCACAAGATACTAAAACATCAATGTAATTTCTATAGAACTGTCTAGTATTTTGGAATGGGATGTCTGTAATCAATCTGTTATAGTAATGGTACACTAGTTTCTCATATAAAATGTCTCTGAGAGACAATGAAAAAGGAAGAACGGAGGCAGACATTAGACGGACTGGAGGCAGTTGGACTACCAATCCAGAGAAAGATCATACAGATGAGTAGGAACACAGGACAGGAGGAGAATCAATTACAGTCAGATGATAAAATAGGCCATAACTTGGTCGAGTTAAAGACGAGTGATAGGGTTTTAATTAGAGTTTCATTTGAGTGATGACTGTTATTTAATGATATTAAATTGTTCGTTTATTTGACTTTCACATTTTGTGTATTCATTAATTTAACTGTCGGCACCACTGACTGGGAGCTCTGAGCATTTCATCTCTCTATCACTACTTCAATTCCTCATAAAACCAAGCCGGGAGGTCTTTTGTAATAATTTAAATAATATTGGGAGCACCCCTCCCAACCTAAATAACACGGAAAATCTCTATATATTTTATGCCATAATCATTCTTAGATGATATCCTTCATTTTTATGCCTGACTGTACCCTTGAATTAAAGTTATGTCTGTACATGCACATTTGTACATGTATAAGTTTAGTACATTACATAATATATAACAGTTTTACAGTGTATGCAGCTGTGTACATTCATCTGGGCATTTATTTAAGGGAATAATTATTTCTATGGTAAATGAACACATTTAAAAAACTGAAAATTTGATGCATTTAATTGGTGTCAAGTATATTTGATTTAGTTGTAATAAGACGGCTGATGATGCACACATTATGTGATATAAGCATTCAATGTTGCTTTTGATGAACTAGTATTTAAGTCTTAAAAACCTTATTCTGTTTCCAGAGCCAATTTTTTTTCACATGTAATTGAAATTAAAGAGCAGTATCTGGATAGAATATTATCCTAGTGTTTGTAGTTCTGTTGATATTTACAAGCTAATCTTTATTCATGAAACACTGCAACAAGTTTTGCTTTCTCAACTCATGACTATGCGTTATTTATCATTTAACTTAATGTGTTACTGTATATGCACAATTAAAATCATGTTCACCAGTGTACTTTCGTTGTTTACATCCTTTGCATCTCATGACAATGCTAGTCAACTTCAATTCATGTTTTTAATAAGCAGTCTCCTCACAGTTGCTTTCAAAACATAGCCATACATATAATCATTCTTTAGTGGGTAGGTAGCTAAAACAATTTTTAACAAAACTTGTTCATGCAAAATAAAAATTGCATACTACAAAAGAAATGCTTTATACAACTTAAAATAAACATAAATTTCATTATTCACACATCATATCATTGGATAGATCACCCAAGTCTTCCTTGAGTAAATCCAAAATGGTACTGGCCAAAATTATTTATCCATTATACGCCATACACAACAGCTTGGAATGACATGTCTGTTGCCAGTACTTGGGTATCCTTAAGTCCATAAAATAAATTGCCTATTAGCAGTATGCCATTTCCCCCGGTGGTATTATCTTCTTCTGCTGCCTTTTAATAGTGGTTCTGATTACAATGATACAAATTATCACATTTTTAGTTGGTTTATCTTACAACGTAACACAATCTCACAAACACGACAAGTAAACACTTTCAAGAATCGCCCCTTAAAGGAACCTCTTATTATCAGGATTTTACATCGTATTGACTTTTTGCCTACTTCTTGTAATTTATCATATATAATAAGAAATCTATAAGCAATACATATATTGTGGGTGACTATAATGAGCTAAGGAGAAGGACAGACGAAGAATAGGGCAATAATTACTCAAAAGCGAAACATATGCTTACCTCGACTTCATGTGACACTGCGACTACGGAGAAGATCGGTAAATTCCGTTTCTGCATAATTAATTAGCAATCCGTACAGAAAATCCTTATATTTTCATTGATTAAACTTACAGATGTACATTTTTTGAAACTGAATGACCTGTAATTACTCATTATTTCTACTATACTTTTCATAATATCATGCATTTGCAAGAACAAAAAAGTCGAAAATCTTAGGTTGTATGCCTTTAATTATTTGAAAAGGTACAGTTAAATGTTTCTATCAGGAATACTACAAATGAAGACTATTACTCAGTTCTCTCATAGCGCAATATCAGATGAATTAAGTTTTCTGTGTAGAACAGCACGTGTGATACTGTCAGGCAGTAAATAATTAATACAATTAACTCAAATTTAATTAATAGAACTTTCAGTCAGAAGAGTGGCCTTGATTTAAAACGACTTTCCCCCGTCAAGAGATTCGTCTTTTTGAAGAGGTAAAATTACTTTCCCCTCAGAAGAGTCGCGTCATTGTGGAGGTAAAACAACTTTCTCCAATTTGAACTGCCACCATATTAAGGAGGTAAAACAACTTTCCCCAATCCGAATAGCCGCCATATTGAGGAGGTAAAACAACTTTCCCCAATCCGAACAGCCGCCATATTGAGGAGGTAAAACAACTTTCCCCAATCCGAACAGCCGCCATATTGAGGAGGTAAAACAACTTTCCCCAATCCGAACAGCCGCCATATTGAGGAGGTAAAACAACTTTCCACAATCCGAACAGCCGCCATATTGAGGAGGTAAAACAACTGTTTCCCTGTTAGAACAGTAGTAGTAAAAAAAAGGTGGCAAATTTTTCCCAGCTAGAACAGTAGTCTCACTGAGGAAGTAACACAACCATTATTTTGCTTTCAAGTGGTAACGATTAACGATCAACGTACTCGAGTTTCTTTGTTGTATAAGCTAAGGTAAAAGGTTATTCAAACCATTGCTGTTGTTCGACTAGTAAGGGATTAAGATTAAGTAGTGTTTATGTTTGTACGTTTCAGAGGTCGTCAATGGAAAATTAAAACTGGTCTATTATTTTGATTTCTCCAGTCTTCAGTTGGTAAGGCCAAATATGAAAGAATGCTGAGTTTATATTCACTATGAATATGAGCATTTGGAGCTATCTAGAATCACATGGTGATGGGGATATAAAACAACGTCCATTAGTTTGGTACTCCCTGCCTTCTTTTGGTAATGACTAATGATGAAAGGATGTAGAACAGGTAATATTGAATAAGATGAATCACGGGAATATGTTGACCCAGTTTGGAAAGTGTGCATACTCTAACGAATAATTGCTTAACAATACATGGCCAGATGTCGCTCCTTATGTCAATATAAAAAAACATGTAAAAATGCACTTAAATGAATAAAAGCAAGAAAAGATTAAACGAGTACATAACCACACATGTTACGGCATAATTCTGACATGCGTCAATGATCAACAAGGAAGTTTGGAAAATGGGGTTTTCTGGTTGTTTCTTACAATCGAATTCTTAATATGATATTTTAACTTTCTTTAATTTGTTATTTAAAACGAAATAAAAAGATGATAATGTTTCTAATCTGTATTAATCAGGAAGACGTTTAATATAAGGTATCACTCTAGCTGAAAGATGACATCGGTCGCTTTATTTACCCGCTCTTACAAAATTTATAATGGGCGTTGTAATCTAAGTATAAAGGATAATAATCGTTTTCAAACAAAAGGAGCTCAATTATTTTATTAATTTATGTGAGAAAGAGTGATGGCGCAAGAGTTCTAAGTGTGCAACGTAAGTAGTAATGTGAAAATACCTTTCTAACGTAATCAGAACACATTCGGTGTATTTTTGTACCAGAGACCCGAATATATCAGCGTTGTACTTCACTATTATTTTAATGTACTTTTGATATGCTGTCTTAGAAACAACAAGCGAGGTAAAGAAATGTAAAGGATCCACCACTTTTGTTTGGATAATAAATCTGCATAGTTTCTTCATATTAATATTCTTGGTTTGAAAGCGTAACCAGGTATAGAATTGTTTGAACAGCTATTAAACTGTACTTTAAAAATTATATCCATACATATTATGTTTAAACCAACTTAAACTAAAAATGGTTTCTGAATTTGATTTGACAGTTCTATTTTAGAAAAGTTACAGACCAATTCTACCCAAAATCACGCACTAGTGTTAGTCTTATATGTACGCGAGTTGTGTTAATAGTGTCGTTAAAACAAACAATGAGCCAGCACTGAACTAGTTTGAATGTTTCGTTTCCAACAATTTGATCACAGCATCATAAAGGTAAGGTTAGATATTAGCAATCCTCAGGTAGAAGCTGACCATCAAAGTCAAGTGCCTACCTTGTCTAATTGGTTGTCAGGAGCTTGGAAGGTTTCTTGGAAACATGCCGTGACTATATATACACAAAATAATTACCATATTTGCTTCGAGGAAAGCATATTCCTTCTCTTATAATACCGGTAAAACCTAAACGGAATGAAGGAAAAGAGGCGCATGTGTATTAATATGTTCTGTGCAGCACGAATACGATGCAGGCGAAATTATTTCGTCGTCCCTAGGACTGAGATCAACATTTTGCGACGTATGAGTAGAGTAGAACGGCCGTTTCGGCGCCGAGTTCATATATTTGCTTTTGGAACTTATCAACAAGGGGCCCCAAGTGGAATGTGGGTATATGAGAAAGCTTGCCAGTAACTTCTTGTTGGTCGGTGGTTCGTTGAGGGGGTTTCTGGGTTCTTCCTCCACCATTAATACTGGCCACAATGCATAGCCTATCTTGTGCTGAAAAATGGCGTTAAACTAAACCATAAAAACAAGACAACTTATAAACAGGAAAACATGGGTAGACATACAAAACAAAAACAACACGGCAGAAAGTAGCTCGAATGCACGAGGAACCACTCATATATATATATATATATATATATATATATATATATATATAAACCAATTTTGAATATTCATCAATTTTGTACTTTATAGAGTGTATCTACATTTATGCACATGGTTATGTCTGGCATGTGTTTTTGTTCTTTTTTTTAATTCCAAACTGAAATAAAGGAGAACAATGTAATATTATCTTTAATGAACATCCAAATTTCGCAAATGATTTACCGAACAATTAGGTCCACTGGATGCTCTTAGAATCGTTCTTTTGCATTGCAGTGCACAAACGTAGTCAATGAATTCCATTAAAGTCAAAACTATTGAAAAATGTAATTAAAAACCAAAATGGGCACTCACCTGGACATAATTATGGTCTTTTACTTGGAGGAATTGCTAAAATGCAAATCATATAAAGGCTTTGCATGGGAAATTGATCAAAATTACTTATAAGAAGAAAGGCTAAATATCTATGATCAAATATTCAGGCACTTGTTCATCGGCGCTTTTATATTCCAAGTTCTACTCAATTGAAAGATATTTTTCTAATTTGTCTTGTGATTAATAATTATTCATAGCAATGACGGTTAAAGCGCCTTGGTTCGTGTCAGCTCGGATGTAATTTCATGCAAGCGAAATTCTAGAACCCACATTTGAAGCTACCTTATTGTACTTCGGCGAGTTCGTAATGAAAATCAAATCTGACACATTCAATGTTTACCATATGATTTTAGTCGCATTTGCCGCAGTCAAATACTGGAAAATACATAAATACGTTACGTTCTATATAACAAGGTGTAATGTATACACGTACAATATTTAACACCCTTGCGCATTTGCTGCCTGAGCAATATATTTCTAAATTTGGATGTCTTCGTTTAGCATATGCCAATATTAGCTGTCAGAGTCTCACACGTCGATTAGCTAAATAAAGATAAGTTGTTGACGGGAACGATATATATAGTATGCAGTGAATAAAAAAAAGCAGCAGCAACAACAACAACAACAAAAGTTCTAAGAAATTCCGAACATTTTACACCGAGAAACCGCAGACAAATTTCTAAACAATTTATATTATTCGAACATATCATGCTCACCACTGAAATTGTAAGCTTATTCGGTATTTGACACCAGGTGTTTTAATGCCATGAACAACAGCAATGGCGAAAATGTTTCTAAGTTTCCGACGTTCGGTTAGGTATACTTTGGCATAGTGTATGTGATGGAGTGTGACAATGTTCCTTTACGGTTTAGGATCGATCGTACTCAGTGGAAGAAGTATTTTACGCCACAATATGGTCAGAGAGTCAGAGAGCGACGAGACGTCACTCGATAACCTCCATATGTCTGAGAAAATAATTATATATATATATATATATATATATATATATATATATATATATATATATATATATATATATATATATATATACAGTATTTAAAGTTATTATTTTAATCTTATTACGAAAATGTATACGGAGAAAATTTGTAGACTACGTTCCAGCACAGCAAGTACCCTAGAGAGTAAATATACCTTAACTATTTTCATTTTCGGCCCGGTTTAATTTCCATTGATTTATAAAAGTTTATTTCAGAACGCAAGTATGTCCATTTCCAAACTTTAAACAGTAAAAATGAGCACGTTCGCTTATTTGTAAAAGTGAAGACAAAATAATAAACGAGCGAAATCAATATATTTTCCAAACTTTGACAGGTTAGACAATATTTACATTATGAAATAGAAAAAACAAACTAACCATATTAATGAAACGGTCCTGTCCTGCCTTTTTACAGCAAGCAGTCATCACTAAACATTATTTGGTGTGCAAGCTTCAGAGAAAGCATTTATTTTAATTTCAAAGGAAACTAAGCCTCAACTCAAAATATAAAACCATTCAAACTATTTACAATTGAGACCTTGTGTGACTTAGATTTTAAAGTATTCTATAGCACTTTTTGACTTCTTTGTTTGTTCAATTGTAGCAGTGACAAAGTATGAAGCAAGCATTAGTAAAATTAATGAAAATATAGACTATATAGCATCAATAAAAATTATGCTTGACAAATGTACAGACAAAATATCGACAACAAATTACGAAGAAAATAGTTTCTAATAGTTTTAGATTATTTGCTGGGCATTTTTATTTGAGAGAGAGAGAGAGAGAGAGAGAGAGAGAGAGAGAGAGAGAGAGAGAGAGAGAGATGGGGTCGGTATGGCTTGGGAGTGTCATCCTTTAAAACAATCTGGTAGTTTTCGGTTCCTCTGATAACTAAGTTTTCATGGTATCCTTTAATTAAACGATAGCAGCAAGAAGGGTGACAGACCAAGTTTTCAAACAAAATAAGGCCTCTACGAAGACCGAAACTAATTCAGACAAAATTCAAAAAATAAACCGAAACTAATTCAGACAAAACAAGAAGAGGGTGAACAGACCAAATTTTCAAACAAAAATAAAACCTCTACGGAGAGAGTAAATAGATCAAAATTTCAAAGCCTCTACGGAGACCGAAAATGTTACGGTTTTAACCAAATATTTTATCAAGTCCAATACGATATCTTGATCTAGGGTCATGCAAATTTATGGTTATAAATCCATGTGGGACCGACTTAGCATGACTAAAGAAATTTCTAAAGAGATTATAATCCATATCTTCACTGCACCAGGTCTGGTGAATATTTCGTAGCGTATGAGTGTCAACTCCATTAAATACAGCAAGAATATGACAGTTATCCCTGATCATTTTTGGCATTTGTGGATACCTCTGAGTAACATATATCACATCAGTACTGTTATGTCTACCTCTGGAAAATATCCTGGTAGGGTTTGCTTGTTTATCTAACATCACATCATCATATGCGACTAAATTGTTAATACTTCCATTAATAGAATCAACACTTGGTGCTTCTTCGATATCGATTATAAATTCAATAATATCCTCATCGATTTCCGATTTTGCTTTCTCGTTAAAATAGACATCGCTGATCGTCTACACTCGAGGCTACCAAATACAGTTTATCCTATTTGATCCATCTCGTTATCAAATTAAGTAACAACTGTGTTTTACCGCTTCCAGATGGTCCAATTATAATCATACGAATAGAATTTGGTAGCGCTGCATGATGCTTAACGGGTTATCGTGTTTTTGTCGCCGAAAAATCAATTACATTCATGTTATTATAAATAAATTATGAATCTATTTTGTGTGATATGTAAGACGCGTACTAGCACAAACGACTCGACAACAATTACAAGAAGCAATAACAGATCAGCACTTGCTGGTAGGTGTGTACAATGTGGTACAAAAAAAATTAGATTTGTTTCTATGAAATCGGATAATGATTTTAAAAAAACCGATTAGGTGACATTGCAGCTAAATTGACAAAACTTCCCGGGACTCCATGGGTAAAATATCCTTTATAAAAACACCTTCCAGGGTATAGTCATTGTGGCGCTGGAACCAGAATCGACATCAGACTTGATGGCAAAGACCAACCCCGACCCGGCGAATATCCAATAAACACTATTGATAAGGCGTGTCATGCTCATGATGTTGCTTATAAAAGCAGCAATATGCAACACAGACATATCGCAGATGTGAAATTGATTCATGCGTTAAATTCTATCACTGATAAATCTTTCAACGAAAAAGTAGCTTTGTGGTTGATAAAATCTGCGATGAAAAGTAAATTAATGCTGGGTGCTGATAATTAATAACAATATGGAATCTATTAATTATCCCCCAAGGGATACTGGAGGGGTAAATCAGCAATTGATAAACTCGCTAACGCCGCAAAAGTAAAAAATACCGCCGCGGCGGATTGGCTATACAAACAGACGATATGGCAGATTTATCTTCCACCGCCTAAACAAATTACCTTCGCACATTTTGATGTCAGCGCCTCTAATGAAGTTCATCAGGCTGATATATTATTTCTGCCACATGATACTGTTAATAAACACACATACAAATACGCACTAACCGTAGTTGATGTTGCGAGTAGATGCAACGAAGCAGAGCCGCTATCGACGAAGTCATCAACTGAAGTAGCTTCTGCATTTGAAAGGATTTATCAACGAGGTCCTCCGCAGTGGCCAAATCTATTGCATGTTGATCCTGGCAAGGAATTTAAGGGTGTAGTGTTATCAGCAATGAAGCATCATAATACCACGATACGACGAGGACATACTGCACTACATCGCGATCAGGCAATTGTTAAACGATTTAATCGGACACTTGCTGAGCGGTTATTTGGATATCAATACGCGAAGGAATTTATCCAGGATAAACGATCTCGTGAATGGGTCAAGAGATTACCAGGTGTGATAGATGCGCTAAATAATGAAATCACTCGAACAAATAATATGAAACCTATTAACGCTATAGAAAGAAAGTATATACGTGTACAAAAACCACAAAACGATTTTTCAAAACAACGAATACTCGGCAATGTCACTGTGAGATATTTGTACGAGCCGGGTGAACTTGAAGACGGTAAAAAAGAGCTACTGATCCTATTTGGAGTGTCACCGCACATAAAATATCTAACATCAAAAGATCCACGGGTAGACTTGCAATCTATAGATTAGATTCCACTGCTCCTCAGCGCGGATTCACACGTGAACAGTTACAAGTGATACCCAAGGATACTCAATTACCGCCGCGTGGTCTTAACTAGCACCTCTGCGTCTGTTACACTCAATACAGGTCAAGATCACATTATCTCTGGTATGACCACGACTATTATCCTTTCCTTCTGCGGTACATTGGCGAGGATCTTTATCAGAATACTGGCAACGCATTATACAATTACAGCTCGCTCAGTGATTATTCTGTTGTTGTTTCAGCGTAATTATAAATTTAGCATCAGTATCAAATTCTCTGTTTTTTTAAATCCTTTTGTTTATAGCCAGCGAGGTTTTTTTTCAGATTATATCATCTACAATTTCGTTGTTGCTGGTGTCCTTAGCATAAAAAACAACTCTTCGAAGTTAATTTATTCTTCGTACTCTGGACACTGCGAGATTAACTAAATTCGACCACTCGATGCGCCCAACTACTATCCAAACAATCGTATCGGATATAGTCAATCCCTGCGAAGAATGTATCGTCATTGCATATCCTAGCGTCCATGGAGATTTGTCAACGCGCAATGCATCTTCGACAACACTGATATCAATCGACACAATATCATTTGACACGAGAATCTGCTTCTCAGTTTGTCCTGAATATCAACTTCAATATTCTGTCTTCGTGTATCCGTATGCCTATAACACAATGACACTGGAAGTGTTGCAAATTTTTCTTTGTGCGTGTCAAATAACTTCATATAAAGTGTGTCTCTGACTATCTTTCTACTTGCCACTATGAAATGGTTTGGTCTCCACGCTTCCCAAAAATCATTTAATGGGGTTTCTGAAATTATTTTACGCTCTATTTCACACTGGATTTTATCCGGTTGCAATCTAATTAATTTCTTGAACTCACTTAATTCTTTATCACGAGATCTATGATCAGTATTAATTTCTTCATAATAATCTACAAAACTCTTCAGCCAATCATGCGGAGCCAAACCGACAAATGGTGGTGGCTGACTATGATCGCCACACAGCTGTATTTTTCGGTAACAACCACCCGAGAAACATTTGTAATATCTCTAACGACACTGTGCATATCTCATCCCAAATAATTTCAGGAATATATTTCTCGCCCATTCGATCAGGAGTCCATGCGTCACTTTTGATAAGTGCAAGCATTAACTCCTCGCTGTTTCATATCTCTCTTGGAAGTCTGTGTGTTAGCACAATCATGTTTGATTTTCCTCGAAATAATTCGAGCTCACGAGTCGTCTTCCCTGACCCGCCACAACCGTTTAAGTAACTGGTTTTATATCTACATATCGGATCGGATAGCAAAAGGGCTTTCGATAGTTCTGATATCTGATTATTTTTTATGTAATTGTTTTCAATTGTAACATCTGTTGATTTAGAATGATCGCGCAACATTTCTTTTTTTTATTCTCCATGACCACCAACATTATTCGGAATTGTAAATTCAGCCACTGCTTCGCTATGTTTGATATCTATATAAAATGAATCAGTGGTGACTCTAACTGCAGATTCAGGAAATCTTTTAATCATCGAAAGCAAATTGATAGAAACATAAGCCAGTATAGAAGCCCTTAGATGGCTATATAGGTGACAATCTCCACCTACGTAAGTAACAATTGTATCGAATTTTGTTCCATCGGATAAGAAAGCATCTTTGCGATTGACATATATACCTCTAGATGTTGAATCCGCGATTATAAAATCGTATTCAGCATCATCTAGAATTAATCGTGAATAATGTAGTTTGTGATCATATGATCCACACAGGGTGAATTTTCCAATTATTTTTCTACTGAGATCTTTTGCGTGTTTATTTCAGACTTCAAAGATCTTCTTGGACCATTTAACGATATATTCTTCGTCGAGGGAAGGAAATTTTCCTTGTGGTCGCTAATGATACTATCAAGGCTATCAGGTTGTGGTAACCAAACCTCAGTTTGTTTCAGATATGATATAATTGCCTCGGAGACAATCAGCGTTATAAGCATTTTACAATCAATCATATACCGTAATAACGCTATTGGTACCCAGTGTTTTTCAGATATATGTCTACCAAACCAAACATAACAAATTTGATGAAGTCCTTTAGCTAATTCAAATGATACCACACGAGCAAACCCAGTTAAATCAAAATCGGGAAGTGACTCAATATTCGCAACACGGGTCATCTCGTGTGTAGGATGTCCAAATCATTTCAAATACTCAGAGCATTCGCCCATCACGAGGAAACCATATCAACCGAAAAAACATTTCGGGATCATATTTGATATTCCATAATCCACCGTGTCCGTATGCTATACAACTTGCTTGGACATCTCAGAGAAATTCAGCTTTTGTTGGTTTCCATAGATTTTTCTTTCGCGCGAAATGAGCTGCAACTGATGGAATTGTAAAACAGTTTGTTAGTAATTCCTCGTCGTTATCCGTTGAAAAACCACGAGCTTGTTTTCTCATCTCGTCGTGAAGAGATTCAGTATGGTATATTTCGCCTTTAGGTCTTACAAATTGATCGAATTTATACTCTTTGTCTTCAAAACTCTGAAATAACCACACTGACACAGGATCGTTTTTATATTCCGTGTGAATAAATCAAATAAATTCTCCTCCCGGGAGAACTCCACGGGTAGATATTTTATGGTTCTAACATGTGGGAATATTGTTATTGCGTTAGACCACGCGTGTGCATTATGGTCAACAATTTTGATTGGAGATCCCCTTGATTTATATTTCGATTCGTATAATACTTCCTCTGTTATCGTCGCTACGGTTATTGGAAATTTTAATATCTTTTCTAGCTCAGCTACATTTTGAATTGTTGCCACAGAATCCCTGACTGCTAGTGCCCATTCATTAATTTTTTTACGTCTTAGATCTGTCAACTTGTTTCCACGCAACGCATTTGTAAAATGCTCTATTATTCTTTCGTCTACACAATTTATTCTTGACTTTTTCATAGGTTTTAATTCCTCAACACTCGGTTTGTCATTTATCGGATAAATCCCATAAATAACCGCTGTCACATGATAAGCTCTCTCGTAATACGGTTTGTCAATTCCAGTCAACAATCCTGGTTTGGAATCCTGACTCACAGTGACAGTCCTTTTATTTTTCAATACACGTTCAAGTTTGTCGCATATAATCCAATTTCCTGTTTCTGAGCGGATAATGAATTTCACTCTAAAAAAATACATTCTATGGTCAAGATGCGATATTTTTCCTGCTGCTTTTCTATCGTTCAAGTTAGCATCAACACTACCATCGATTCGAAATTTTGATAATGCACCATCGCGCTTAAATTCGTTAAAACCCTCACGGATTTTACCTATCACGCTTCTATCACTTATTAGACCCTTATTTGGTGTATCTACAGATACTCTATCGAGATTAAATTTAACATTATTCCAAGGCTCGATTTTGGATAATCTATCAAACTCCTCCATATTATAATTAAAACAAGTATTTAAAAAAAGAACTTATATATAATGAATCACTGTAAATGGCTTATGATAGGATCAGTAACCGTTTGTAAAAAATCATGCAGAAATAAAATCTGTGGATATCACTCACAGAGTGTGCAACGTTGAAGCTTAGGTCCATTTTCCTGCATAGGCTGTGGGGTTGGGGTGCAAGGTAAGTCGCAGCTGTGTCTGAATTGTGGTGGTAAACGATACAGGGAGCTTAAGCGCTATTATGATAAGATAGTTTAAACTCCAACAAAGACTCTGTCCCTGTCAATGACTCTGTCAAAGACAAAATCATAAGAAAACCTCAAAACTACATTGATAGATTCTCAATAAATAATAATTAAATCAAATAATTAATCAGGCAAATAATATGTATATATATATAAATATATATATATATATATGTATATATATATAAATATATATATATATATATATAAATATATATATATATATATATATATATATATATATATATATATATATATATATATATATATATATATATATATATATATATATATATATATATAAATGAACCAAGAATTTCAACCACATCCCGTGATCAACGATTATGAAGCGTCTCGTGATGGTGTAGTCAGACACCGCAGGCTGAAAAAACCATTAGGGTTTATTGATAATCATGGATATTTGATGTTTTCTGCTGGAAAAAAAAATATTATTGTCACAGATTTGCGTTCGAATGTTACTTTCTGGTGATCAAAGATGATCTTGCAATTGATCATATTGATTCGGATTTTACCAATAACAAATTGGAGGACCTGCAGGCTATTACTCAGAGTGAAAATACCAAACGTGGTCTCACAGGAAAATACCCGAAAATTGCAAAATCTGTAAAATCTATAAATGTTGATACGGGAGAAGAAAATTTTTTCAATAAATGAATGAAGCCGGCAAGTATTTTGATATTTGTATACCCTTGGTTCGATATGTTGCAGAAAATATATTTAAGTCCGCGCTTTCCAAGCGATTTGGGCGAAAAGTTCAATATACATACATCTAAATTCCATTTGTGTTACACGGGAGATAACTCATGTAGCAATGTGTGTATAAAACCGAAGGGAAGTAACTCATGTAGTAATGTATGTATAACACCAAAGGGAAATAACTATTTTGTTATTGTTACGGAAATACCTCTATGATCTTGGAATAATCATGTATTATCTCTTAATTCGTTTTCTGATCTATTCTGTCAGAAAACGAGTCAAACAAAAGATATTTACAACTACAGTATTCTTTTTCTTAATACTTCTGTCAGATATCTTGATTTATTTAGATACTGTCAATAATCACAATTAAGTAAAAACGAAAGTAAAAAATCACACACCCTTGTTGTTGAGTTCCTGGTATTAGTCAGCTTATATAGTATATAGACGGTTTTATTATTTGGGGCTCCAAGCCACGCGGTGTGAATGTGTTTTTGCATTCTCTCCGGACGATTTTATGGCGGAGAGTGTTTCAGTTGAGGAGGGCCTCGTATGTATATATGTAAATAGTTGTATGTGCCGTCCTATATAATCCCTGTAAATATGTAAATAGTTGTATATATGTATATATGTAAATAGTTGTATATAATCCCCTGTAAAATATGGAAATAGTTGTACGTAATCCCATGTATATATGTAAATAGTTGTATATAATCCCATATATATATATATATATATATATATATATATATATATATATATATATATATATATATATATATATATATATATATATGTAAATAGTGTTTCATCATTCATCCTCCCCTAGCTATGGGGTGTTGCACCAACCACCCCTCCTGGGTTTCTAGACTGTTATTTGACGGATTAGATGCTCACAACGGGTGATATGTTTCGTGCATTATATGTTGTAAAATAAACTCAATTATCGAACCACGCCTTATTGGAATTGCTAGACTTTTGTTGACAGGCTAGGTGTTCTGATAGGCTGTCGTCATTTATATTGAGCTCGCTAGACTGTTGTTGACAGGCTAGGTGTTCTGATATGTCATTTAATAGCGCTACATATATGATTGATAATAGAGAGATTGAATCTATTCAGAATAATGTTGATATCGCTACAACAATAGTGGGGCTAGCGAGATATTCCGATGATTATACAAGATCGGCTGGGCCATCTATGATGCTCGCTAAGGATATTAATGATAACGCTGATCATAATAAATATATTTAATTACGGACACCAGTAGCTACTTCATCTGATCCACAACCAGTCGATGTTGAACATGAAGCTAGACCAGCTGCTGCCTTTGATGTTATAAAAGGTGATAATCCTAATTACAACCTAGGACTTGCAACCCGTGTAACAATGCAGCAAGGACCGCGTAGATTATTTTATGCGCGGCCGCTGTCTCATATATTTGGATTTTGTAGAAACGTAGGAAAAGTTCTCTATGGAACTAAACACACAGTTGTCCTCGTGCGAAAGAGTAATTATAATGATGCAATCTGGCGTGCTAATGGTGTTCCTGCTGATAATGTAAATATAACAAAACTCCCATTATGGATACGATCAATAACTCCATCGATCGTCTCAAATCAACAATTACTATCATTTATGAGTGCGGGGTGGTAAATCATGACTGTCATGGCTAACAACAACAACAGCTAGTCTACAGAGTGACATTAATGGAGAATTTACATGGCATGTTACATCAAGCAGGGGGATTTTTGCGCCTCGACACATATATATTGCATTAAAGGATGTTGAGAGATTAAATTCTCAGGAGCACAGCCATATGATATTTGATCAATTGGGTGTTAACCAAGTCACGTTAAGAATAAACGGTCAACAGGAACCATCTGTGAATATTTTATTTAATTACGGACAGAATTAAATAACATGCGCATATCATCGTTCGCTAACATTTATGGCACGTGATAAAAATGTAGATACCGCTCTACAAACATCACAATTAGATTTTTTTTAAAAATATCCGATTTATTACTTTTTACTGGAACATCTTGACTTTACCAGACAATCCGTCGTTGACGTATATTTCGACGCTCATGTAACCGCTCCTCCTGCTGGTGGTGGTGATTACAGAGCAATTGCCGTCATTCTCAGTGATAAATCAATGCTACTCGAAGGTGTTGGTGGACGAATGAGTGTAGTTGATGCGCCAATAGAAAACATGTAGTGGTCCAAAAAACATGTAGACAATTAGATAAATCTTACATTAAATATAGTCATGTTAGTGTTACTCTGACTCCTGATCAGATTAAAAGGTTGCAATCGGATTCAGCTAAAAAATGTGGAACTACACTATCGTTAAAACACAATCAGATGTCTGGTGGTCACAATAAACTATAACTGACAGCTCGTCAGATTAAGCATTTCAATGATGCTATCAAAGATAAAAAAGGTGTTCAGTTTACGCTCTCTCTACGGCCGCGATCAAAGACATAATTAAATCACGTATTATATTTCCCCTTCTCGCTGCGTTACAAGCGCTAATTGCCGCCGCCACCCCCTGCGGTCGAGAAAGCTGCCGCTCTCGGAGCTGTTGGTATCACCGCTGGGATGTCACTAAAGAAAGCAACTGGAAGCGGATACAAAAAAAATAAGACGATCCGCAAAAGGTAAGGGTCTAAGACTACCAGGAACTTCGTATTCATGGTACAGCGGAAACGGCCTGAGACTACAAGAAACAGTTTACTAACTCCGCTATCGAATTGGATTTACTCGATGCTGCTAAAAATTAAGAATAAACAACTTTAGAGGTGTTTTTATGCGAGATCAATTACCACAACAACCAAACAGCGCTGAAACCGGTATCATTAATCTAGATAACAGCACCGGACCTGGAACTCGCTTCGTTGCATACGCGATTGATCCGCGTGTAATTGTTTATTTTGATTCTTACGGGTTAGCACCACCTAAACAATTTATGCGTTATATACATCAATTAAAAATTCCTTGCTGGTAATCCACGCTACCAAGACAGAAAATGACCGACCAACCAATATGCGGCCTAGAAGTATTAAATGTACGTAGCGCTATATCATCATCAACTAAACCTCCCGATAAAACCGTACACGAGCATACGAGTAATAGCTTTTTAGAGAAATCTTAAAAAATAATGGTTGATTGCACAATGATTGATATTTGGGGAAGATCTCTCTCAAGCCTGAAAAAACCACCGGAGAAATATCTGCAACCAGGGATGTGAAACCAATTATTGAAGATGAAATATCCGAGATGTTAAACCTCGCAAGTGTGGATCCAAATGACATAGTCGTATTTCAAGACAAACAAGGAAAATTGAAAACGAGTAATGTTTCCCTGAATGATATTCTTGTTAAAATAAATGGAGTAACTGAAAATTCCCTAAAGGTGTTTTATTCCACCAGTTAGATTAAACGAGAAGTTCTTTTACCAATTGTTATAGATAGTATCAACAATCGAGTAAAAAAATCAATGTCAGACAACCTCGGCATGAACTCTAATAAAATAACCGCACTTGGCAATCCAACACTGGATACTGATGCTGTGACAAAAAATAAGTAGATGGTAAACTAACGACACTGCACGATGAGTATAAAACCACAGATGGTAAACTAACAACGCTGCACGACGAGTATAAAACCACAGATGGTAAAGTATCAACGCTGCGAGCTAAGTATGTTGTTCATGTAAGTGCGTTTGCAAACCTCCGTAGGAATTTTAGAAAATCAGCTGAAATCATGAATAATTTCTTTGGTGATCCGATGACTGTCCCAAGAAAACTTTCTGATATTAAAACAACTATTGATACGATTAAACAAAAACAAGACGATATCAATGCTGATTTTCCTGCTATCGCCTTGATAAAATCAAAATACCGCATAAACAAAATATCAATACCGTGTACTCGATACATCATGGATCTTTCACCTGGACACCTCAAAATAAATCCATTGGAGTGTCTGCAGATGTTAAGGGTATCTATAGATTAACTGTGATTTCGCCGTTGCAGTTTAGCGTATCAACTAGTACTTCTACTGGTTTGAATACTGCAAGTGCAATAATGGTTAAGGAATCCCGTGAAACATTTACAATAAACCCCCTCAGTGGTAATTTAGAACCAGCGTCATTTACGTTTTATGTCGAATTTGTAATTGATTTAAGTAAATAGTATAATGAATGTCCATCAGTATCGATATGATCAAGTCCGTGAGTTTCAAACTAAATTAAAAACTCTTATTGACGAGTATACGGCGAAGATAAAAAAAATACCGCAAACAAATTACCAGAGTTGATATTATTGTGTATTCAGTTTCAAATGTAAATGCTGGAACGGGTATATTGTTATCAGCGATAACAGCACTGGCACCAGTAGTTGTCACAATTTGTGTGTATTCGGCGACAACAATTACAGGGATTCTTTAGCATCATCACAACAAAATATCCACATGCAGCCAGAATAAACTACACGAGTATATAATTAAGTTACATATTACATCAGCCGCGTATTCCCAATTGTCGTCGCTGATATCATCTAGTTTCAATGACACAACAATATGAGATAACGAATTATCCGCGATGATGAACATCTACCACAGCGCAACATCGAAATTAGAAATACAACACAATAATAACAACAACAATGACAATGTTAATGTCGACATCAACAACGGAATTACTTCAACAAATAGCGACAAAAAAAATGCCACAAAAGACAACCATGATCTCAATAATCTCAACCAACCATGAATTCAGTGTGAATTTTCCTACTGCGATTCCTTGGTGTTTGCGAGTAAAAATAAACCAGACGGGACCCCAGATTAGAATATAGTTTCATTACGATCTGGGTCTTACGAAATCGAACAGATCAATAATGTATTACAGCGTAGAATAAAATCCATTACGGAAAGATAATCAAAAATTGCTAAAACAGTTCATGAACCAACATTACCATCCACGATTGAGATAAACTCACCCGGGTATGCTGTAGATATCTATCAGAGTTCTATAAGAACCGTGCTAGGATGGCCTGAAACCCCACCACCTAAATATCAAGTACCGCCAGAGCCCAAAAAGTATGATTATATCACAGACGAAAAATCATATGATGATGATTCCTATTCTACTATTTACAAGTTTTCTAATAATATTCCATGGTTATTAAATCCAAAAGAATTTACTATAGGTTTTCATAGGGGGAATTGGTGGTTATGGCAACACCAACAAGGAGACGGAGGGTGGCTTCTAGAAGGTGATGTTTTGAGTTTTTTTTAATGTTTTTAATAACGAACATAAAAAATATTTAGATAAATTACGGCAGAGTTTTCAAGAACATGTTATTGATTTATCGTCAAAAACCTCAATTATCAAATACATAAAAATACTAAATCAAATTACATATGATATGGAACTATTTAACATACAGCTTATTCAAGCTGTATTAGATGTCGAGGATGGTTCTGAGAGAATAGAATTTGCAAAGAAGTATAAAATACATGTAGAGGATATTTCAGCTTTTAAATTTCCTGGGTATAATACAAACGAACTAAAAAAAAATCAACCTATGGTCTCCTCGATGAGTATTTCCCACAAATACTCGGCGCATGGAAAAAATAACACAACCACAAACAACCATCCTCAAACATAATAATGATCCAGATAATGGTGGACGGCATATTGCTCCTCAAAATGTGAATATATACTCGGTGGTTGCAGTAAATCTAGTATGTGACGCTATCGATGGAAGTTACCAAATAAATCTCGAAAGATCAAATCAGGCCCAGCATGGATACATTTTATATTCGTTTGCACCAACGGCTCCACCCGGATTTTCAATAATTGAAGAACCAATCAATCCAGTGTATATGCGATGTCATAATGATTCATTAACGAGAATTAATTTTAAACTCACTGACCAGTCAAATAATTGTATTGATTTAAATAACGAATTACTACAAATCAGTCTGTATGTGAAATCGTAAACGATTTTCATCCTAAAAGGATTTTCGTCTTAAGACTTTTACCTAAAAGAAACTTCGGTTGAAACCAAAAATCATTTTTTAAAATTATTTTGTCTGAATTAGTTTCGGACTCCGTAGAGGCTTTTTTTAAATAAAAAAACTCGGTCTATTTACTCTCTTCGTAGAGGTTTTACTTTTTTTTTGTTTGAAAACTTGGTCTGTTTACTCTTCTTCTAGTTTTGTCTGAATTAGTTTCAGTTTACTTTTTGATTTTTGTCTGAATTAGTTTCGGTCTCCGTAGAGGCCTTATTTTTGTTTGAAAACTTGGTCTGTTCACCCTTCTTCTAGTTTTGTCTGAATTAGTTTAGGTTTATTTTTTTTATTTTTGTCTGAATTAGTTTCGGTCTCGGTAGAGGCCTTATTTTTGTTTGAAAACTTGGTCTGTTCACCCTTCTTCTAGTTTTGTCTGAATTAGTTTCGGTTTAATTTTTGATTTTTGTCTGAATTAGTTTCGGTCTCCGTAGAGGCCTTTTTTTTGTTTGAAAACTTGGTCTGTTCACCCTTCTTCTAGTTTTGTCTGAATTAGTTTCGGTTTATTTTTTGATTTTTGTCTGAATTAGTTTCAGTCTCCGTAGAGGCCTTATTTTTGTTTGAAAACTTGGTCTGTTCACCCTTCTTCTAGTTTTGCCTGAATAAGTTTCGGTTTATTTTTTGATTTTTGTCTGAATTAGTTTCGGTCTCCGTAGAGGCCTTATTTTTGTTTGAAAACTTGGTCTGTTCACCCTTCTTCTAGTTTTGTCTGAATTAGTTTAGGTTTATTTTTTTTATTTTTGTCTGAATTAGTTTCGGTCTCGGTAGAGGCCTTATTTTTGTTTGAAAACTTGGTCTGTTCACCCTTCTTCTAGTTTTGTCTGAATTAGTTTCGGTTTAATTTTTGATTTTTGTCTGAATTAGTTTCGGTCTCCGTAGAGGCCTTTTTTTTGTTTGAAAACTTGGTCTGTTCACCCTTCTTCTAGTTTTGTCTGAATTAGTTTCGGTTTATTTTTTGATTTTTGTCTGAATTAGTTTCAGTCTCCGTAGAGGCCTTATTTTTGTTTGAAAACTTGGTCTGTTCACCCTTCTTCTAGTTTTGCCTGAATAAGTTTCGGTTTATTTTTTGATTTTTGTCTGAATTAGTTTCGGTCTCCGTAGAGGCCTTATGTTTGTTTGAAAACTTGGTCTGTTCACCCTTCTTCTAGTTTTGTCTGAATTAGTTTCGGTTTATTTTTTTTAGTTTTGTCTGAATTAATTTCGGTCTCGGTAGAGGCCTTATTTTTGTTTGAAAACTTGGTCTGTTCACTCTTCTTCTAGTTTTGTCTGAATTAGTTTCAGTTTACTTTTTGATTTTTGTCTGAATTAGTTTCGGTCTCCGTAGAGGCCTTATTTTTGTTTGAAAACTTGGTCTGTTCACCCTTCTTCTAGTTTTGTCTGAATTAGTTTAGGTTTATTTTTTTTATTTTTGTCTGAATTAGTTTCGGTCTCGGTAGAGGCCTTATTTTTGTTTGAAAACTTGGTCTGTTCACCCTTCTTCTAGTTTTGTCTGAATTAGTTTCGGTTTAATTTTTGATTTTTGTCTGAATTAGTTTCGGTCTCCGTAGAGGCCTTTTTTTTGTTTGAAAACTTGGTCTGTTCACCCTTCTTCTAGTTTTGTCTGAATTAGTTTCGGTTTATTTTTTGATTTTTGTCTGAATTAGTTTCAGTCTCCGTAGAGGCCTTATTTTTGTTTGAAAACTTGGTCTGTTCACCCTTCTTCTAGTTTTGCCTGAATAAGTTTCGGTTTATTTTTTGATTTTTGTCTGAATTAGTTTCGGTCTCCGTAGAGGCCTTATGTTTGTTTGAAAACTTGGTCTGTTCACCCTTCTTCTAGTTTTGTCTGAATTAGTTTCGGTTTATTTTTTTTAGTTTTGTCTGAATTAATTTCGGTCTCGGTAGAGGCCTTATTTTTGTTTGAAAACTTGGTCTGTTCACCCTTCTTCTAGTTTTGTCTGAATAAGTTTCGGTTTATTTTTTGATTTTTGTCTGAATTAGTTTCGGTCTCCGTAGAGGCCTCATTTTTGTTTGAAAACTTGGTCTGTTCACCCTTCTTCTAGTTTTGTCTGAATTAGTTTCGGTTTATTTTTTGATTTTTGTCTGAATTAGTTTCGGTCTCGGTAGAGGCCTTATTTTTGTTTGAAAACTTGGTCTGTTCACCCTTCTTCTAGTTTTGTTTGTCTGAATTAGTTTCGGTTTTTTTTTAGTTTTGTCTGAATTAGTTTCGGTCTCCTTTTTTTTGTTTGAAAACTTGGTCTGTTCACCCTTCTTGCTGATACGATTGACGTTAATGCAATAATAACGCGTGATATATAGCTATGTTAGGGGTAATTCGGGTTGTCGGAGGAATCTTCTTCCGTGGGGAAGCATTCATTTCAAAAAGTTAATATTTCAAAAGAAAAAAAATCATTGACGTTACCTTTTTTAAAAGTTAACATTTCAAGTATTGCTGGAGAATAGCCAATTACGGATTGTTTATAATGGTGAACTCGTCACGACTATGAAGAAATGAGATTTAAAGTTAGAAATGAGCATTGCCTTGATACATGCAAACCATGGCGTCTATCATTATAAGGCATGATCTCATCCGAAAGGAAAGGAATTTGAAATTGAATTATCGAAAACATTCTGACATAGTGACGTAATACATTGGTCTAACATAACTGCACAATGAATAGAGATTGATCTGTGCTTGCAAGAATAGTTTGTCTCAATCCATGATCGTTAGTAAGAGTGTGGTATAGTGTAACAATACTAATGACGTAATAGATTGCATTAAGACACATCCTTTCGGGTTAACAAGCTTTTCACTTCCTTTTATTCAGTAAACCCCGTTTCTGCGCATAGGAATTACAAGACACACTGTTTTGTTCTATTCTAAATTCTAAATAATTCTGAGTTTTCAGCAAAAAGTTCAGGACTCATTTTCTGAGATTTCTGTTTTCAACAGCTAAAGGAAAACTGAGACAAATTGTGTACTTCCGTTAACTTCATTGACGAATATGGAAGGGGAAAAAAAACGCGCAGTATTAGCAACACTAGGGCAATTTATATGGACAAGTACAACAGCAAATATTTCTACTCAGTGTCTAAATGTATTGCCAGAAACATCATTGAATTATTTTTAATTTGTCATGGAATGCACATGCCATAAAGCATGTTTCAAGCTCTGAACTGACCGAGGCACACTTGAAAACAATGACGTACAGAAATGCAGGCCCGACAAAGTAAAATGACCTTTTCGAAGCAGAGTTTGTTTTAAAAGTAAAGGTTAGACTAACAAACACACTTTATGGCGTGGAACAACTCCTTCCTGATACAGATAGAGTAAACAAGATAATATCGCACACGCTGCGAACATAGATCCGTACCCAAATACGTGTCCTTCATTAATTGCACTGTTTATCAATGCAATGACCATTGCTAATAACAGCTTACCTATTTTTGGGAAGGAGACATGGAGAAAATGTACGAGATGGACTGGGCACGACAAATTACAATTTGTTTAATTCTTTTCATAAATCGATTGAAAATTCTAACTTATTAAGATCGCTACGGTAATCTTTTCCTGTTTTATGGCTACATAGTTAATATCGTTAAATTGAAGTGCATCTGATCTGGTCTCCAATGCAGCAGCATGCATTGATTCCTATCGTTATCAGGTTTTCTATGTTTCTCAACACACTTTGCATTTTATGATGCATTGAGAACTTGCAGTTGCTTAACACGCAATGGGCGGATATCGCCTAGACTCCAGTCTGAATCGCTGATTGAGACATCTCTTTATCGTCCATTTCATGCTCAATTCAAATGGTTAATCATAACCCATGTTAGTCATTCGATAAACATAGTTTCCATACTTCATCAAAACAAATGAATTTTATCAGTTGTTTCCTGCTATGTATCACTGCTATCCTAATATCTGCAAAGAGTGCAATTTTATAAGTTGTTCAGCCACAACTAAAGCAAATAAGCAAATGGAAAACAAACAAGCTAACTCACAGATGTACTCTCACAACTACCACAAAACTAGTATGAAAAACAATATCAAATGTTTGTTCTAACCTTTAATGCATGAAGCGAATCAATTTCGCTTGCATTTTAAAGCTAATATGGAAAACTATATTATGATCTAACTTTACTATAGAATCGTACAGTAGGTTTTACCTTTGGAATCATTTTACCAACTACACATTTTTAACTCTTCTTACATCGTTTATAACATAAAATGATCGGATCCCTCCGTTAATGCTTGTTTTATGCCTGCGATAGTTCCGCAAAATGTAAATCATATTTAAGCTGTTATCTGATGTCGGATTTAGAGTATGCACAAATTCAATGTTGCAACAGGAAATGCTTACCATGTTACGAGTGTGACTTTGTCTTCCTTCGTCACCGTATTGTACCATGTGACTTTGTCTTCTTTCGTCGCCGTATTGTACCATGTGAACAAAACATGTTCCGAATATTCCGATTACATCCAATCTATCTTTATCGACTTGACTGAAAATGCTGAGTGTGTTACGGTTGTGTTGACGGCCGATCAAAAAGGGACTCAGGTTGAAATTACCAAACAGTTTATCGCCCAGTACGAAGAGACTAACCAGAGGCATTTGAAAGAGTTTATCACATGTAACAAAATGTAGGCTTACTTTTCTGAGCCCGACTTGAGAGAAAATAATAATGCATAGATCGGAGAAAACAAGCAGAGATCACAATGTCGCCTGACGTAATCTTGCTGTCAAGAGTGTTTATAATACTAATGATGTTTAGATGTAATATGCCTGGTTTTACATGAATCTGTGCCTGACGATGGGCATCAATATACACTTGTTTGCCCCCAAAGTGTTTTAATAGGTTTGGAACAGTACCAATCTACCAGTCAACGCACCAGTAGCATAGGTAACCACCTCCTCCACGATAATGCACCTGCGTATAAGTCATCCGTCGTGACAGACTTCCAGAAGGTGCACAGCATCCAAAGCATGCTAAATCCTAAATCCTCGATGCAGTCATGGTTAAGCTCCAAGCGTGTTTTGCCTGAATTTCGTCTTCAAATATTCCTTGGAGACAGACAATATCAAAGATAGCATGTTGTTTAAAGTGCTTTTTCTGGTGCATGAGCTACATATAAAAATATGAATACAAACAGGCATTTAATAATGGCATCATAAGACAGAGAAATTATGTGAGGTGCACGAGGAGTAATTAAAAGGGATGCACTGACATATTGTTCACCAATAAAGAAATGTGTTGCATGACAAGATAGTATTCCAACGTTTAAAATAACTCTCGTGTTTTCCGTTTTGTCAAACCGCATCTTTTGGTATTTTCGTTCGAAACGAGCGCGAACAATTTTTATCAGTTTGTTGCATATGATATTTAGATACTTCAACCTGAGAGCTTGATGGTGTCAACTGCATTCAAGATGAAGTCGAGTGCAGCAATTAACAACTCATGATATAATCCAAAATGGATTTAAATTCATAAATTTAAATCGCTGAGAATAATGATCAATAAAGGGATTGGCAAAACCTCCAAAATGACAAATAATGTAACCCGTAGACTAGGATTTCCTTGTTTCGGTGCCAACTCGAATATATATATACTGCAAATATTGTCAGTAACAAGTCAGACAATAGTTGAAAAGAATCAGATTTCAGGAAAATCGTTCTGCTAATTAGCGCACCTATTTAGTTTAACTGATGCATTTTTTTCTCACTCCCTGAAAACAAAGAATCAGAATGATTCCAATAAAGTTGTGAAAATTTGATGAAATGTTCTGAGTCATAAAGATTTAATAGAGTGTAGAATATTAAATGTACAAAGTTGGACAAACTCTTACCCTGACACCAATTCTTACATATTATTATACAATGAGAAGAAAAACCGTTTACACCTCCTTGGATTATCAGATTAGGTAGTGAACACACATTTTCATTATTTATATTATCTTTCTTTTTATTTAAGTTTGAATTATAATGAGCTTTGTTTATCGTTAGCAAAACAACCGAATCAAAAAACAACTCTTAGAATAAAATAATGGTGTTACGATACGATGTGGAATAATTGGCGTATTACCGATAGAGATGACACATTATGATCAAATTGGTTTGTTTTCCTTTTACATAATGCTGCATGATCACAATTCCCTCAGGACGTTACCGTTATCGCACACTCTAGGGTTGAAAATAACAATTTAAACCATTTCCCGCACCTTAAAATAAACATGTACGATACATAAGTTTATTTGCATCCAGAACGATTTAAATATAGATACATCTAATTAGTAAACATAACTGTGAGCTTTGCTACATGGTTTACTCTGCATTTGTCATAAATATCTACACATACAAATATTTTGGGTCAGATAAATTTTGTATTATAGATTCTGATCTCAGAAAGAAAACGTTCCGCAACGTAAAATATATATTTAGATATTTGCTTTTCAGATCTAACACCTTCCAAATGCAGCACTGTAACCAGTTCATTACATAAGGCGATTGGAGCATTGCTTTCAATAATTTGTCGATTGCCTTGCTAATCCGACATTTGTAATATACACTGTTAATGCGCACTTCAATTTTTAACATGACAGCGAAGGTGTTGACTATTGAGCTCAACAATACGCCTGTGCCTGTATGTTTGAATGCCCCTTTCTTTCGTATATTTGTTAATTATTGTTGTTGGAAAAGAGCTTTAGTTAGTCTGGAGGTTAATAATCCGACCCCAAATGCTTCATTACAAGGCGGTATATTGTTCTACGAAATATCAGCGATAAAGCTGCGTATCCTGGGCCCTGCCAACGAACATAGACATATTGTTTAACATACAGTCTGAAAAAGTCCTATACGGATGAAAGCATCGTCATCGCCACTCATTTGCACATGTAGTTTCGTTAGCCGCAGGTCGATCTTTTTTTAATATCGACACATGTGTCTCTAGCAGATAGAATGGATAATAAACAAGTGCAGTCGTGCTGATTAAAGAGGTACTACCAGTAGCAAGATAAATAAATTCACCAATGAGAGAACCTCCTACACTTGTGTGGTATTTAATATCCAGTGTTACTATATGTTTAGTTTTGTCTCCGTTGACTTTACATTGTCAGAATCGTACAGTGTATTACGATACCGAACACCTTCATATTGCGCGCTCGTCCACGACACGTGTGCTTGAATATAGTATGGCGTATTAGGAACTACATTCTCTAAGGTCTAAAGATAATATCACAGAAAAATATACTGAGGTCAAGGGCAGTCGCATATCTGTCAGAGACGTACCATTTTACAAGTCTGAAAAATAGTAGATTCTAGAAAAAAATGCAACCGAATGAATTGATTTGAAAGTAAGAAAACTAAGAGTCAATAAGCCAAGACGACCAGAACGGATTACTTCCGCTGTTTAGCTGGAGTGTCACACAATAGCTGCTGCGCAATTTTCTTGTATAACTGTTATGATACAATGTTAGGCAATCGATAGAAGACTTTCAAATCTTTCTATCGAATAAGCATGATAAAATGTTTTGCGATAAAGAGAAGAAATGCACTAAAAGCAAATATCTCATAGTTTCTTATTATTATTATTGTTGTGGATGACATTATTTTGTGACTCATGAAACAGGCAAATAACCCGAATGTCATTTGAGTAATTTCGTCTATTTATTTCGACAGTCAACATACCAGTCAGGTAGGAGATGGACCTGTTCAGAGTTTGTAAAAACTCATCTGAAAATGAATTACTCTCCACTTTTATTGTCGAGTAAATAAAGTTCTGTATTTGTCAGTTACGGCCATATATGATATTGCGTTATGTGACTCAACTGTGTGTCAAACATTATGACAGCACCTATGTGATTTAGGTATTACTATAATGAAACTCTAGCTATTGCATACATAGTTGTCATCGGTCGCACCTGCAAATAAAAGCAAGAATCATACCATTTTCATTCTTTTCCACTTTATGATGGTACTGCAACAATAGGTGTACCATTCTTTTATTTTGCTATCAAGAACAATTCTAAATATCCAGCTCCTAATATTATATATTACACGTCATTAACAAGTCATCACTTGTACAAAACGTCATTCATTCAGGACCGGATATGATCATCTCATAATGCTTTAAATTTGAATACATGGTTTCTCTTACAATAAAGTTTCACTGTAACTAATACACTCATAATTATTTGTTCTGTAAACTTTACAAGAATCAGCCTACTTCATATGTGCAAAGTATGTATGTAAATCTATATTAAATGATGCACGCAGTAAGTCAAAAATTGAGGTTCTGATGCACATTGTAAACAGGACTGACAAGGATAGGATCATAATTAACATAAAGATGAAAACCCTATTTTGGTGCGACCTATTAAATCCAAAAACTTATATCCACAAACTAGTTTTAAAAAAGTTTTTGTTTAGACTTACATCTAAATTCAGTCTGACATTTATCCAGCCAGGATGGAGTAGTTTTTAAACTACTCGAATTGGGAATTTGTTTCTTGGCAGTGGTATCTGACATTCCGCACGTGCTCACATCCTATAAAACATTCAGTAATGCAAACTAATTAGTAAGCAGAAATAACACAATAGTCTAACCTTTGGGGAGTATAATAGATTCTCGAGTAATTAGTTTTTATGAGCTTTCCCAAGTAAGAAATATTGTACATTTTGAAGCCTCAGGAACATACACCGCGGAAAGGTATTAAATTATATAACTGCAGAGGTGCATGAGGACAGTTTTAAAATAGAAGTTCACAAGCAGTGTGATAATGGAACTTTGAAACCAGCTCATTAGTTCCGGTTTTCCCAATCAGAAATCTATGAATTCCCAAGACATTTTTTCCACAGGAGAATTTTTGCGCACGCGTGCTGACTCGATTATAGCGCATGGTAACTTTAAATCTCAAGCACGTCATGGTTTTCAAACTTGCAACTGCAATGCTGTGAGATCTGAGACAGAGCGATATAATTTGTCCACCGTTGACTTGAGTTTTCCTGTCTGTAAATCAGTTACCTAT
The DNA here is from genome assembly GCA_029339505.1 of Unio delphinus. Taxonomy (NCBI): domain Eukaryota; kingdom Metazoa; phylum Mollusca; class Bivalvia; order Unionida; family Unionidae; genus Unio; species Unio delphinus. The sequence continues at coordinate 4,715,831 of JAQISU010000198.1, read as the reverse complement.
TTTGGGTCGCTAGCATCTGTACGCGACGACGACGACGGTTACTTTCGGGTTCGACCAGTGGCATCTCCACTATGGTAATAGTTTTATCTTCAATGTAAACTGAACACGAACTTGGGAATTGCGCTGCCACTAATTTAAGAATAGACACGTATTCCAGAATTATTTTCCGGTGCCGCCATCTACACAGGTTAATATCGAAATGGCTCCGATTACAATTCTGATTGGTGTGCCTTTTCTAGATGCCATAGTCGCAATTCGAGCCACGCCACGGACAAATGGCTGTTGCCGTTGACCAAAAATGGTATTGCGGTGATTCCATCCATTTTAAAGAAGGTCGCACATGCGAAAAAATACCGATACATATACTGCACTTATAATTTTATTCGGTCACGAGTATTAGTGACCTGGATCTATATAAAATAATACCGATAATTTTGGACACTTAGATTGAGCAATATATGCGTGTCCATGTCAAACACATAATCGGGTGCATCTTAGGATTTTGCTATCGTGAAACTTACGTCAGTTTTATGTGATACTTTAAGCGGGCCGTTCATAACCGTTTTTCCCATTTGTTTTCAATCGTTGAATCTTCATTGGCTTGTTCCATACGTTGTTAAGCGGCTTCATTGAGGATTCTACCAGCCTGGGTTTCCATTGCTGTTTATGACTGAGTAACCGACTTTTGATGCGAAGTCACTAATCACCACTGTCAATCTCAAATCAATTGGACCATCTGCAATATCAGATTTTTCTACCGAACTTTAGCGACGCCTTTTGGTGCTATCAACGACCTGCAATCAGCGGTCAGTGTGAATAAGCTTCTTCTCGAGTTGATAGCTTGAGCTGCTTTTACAAGTGCGCCTGAAATATAGCTTCATATGGCTGCCAGTATTTTAAATAATGGCCCGATCTATAATATACAGCTGTATCGTTAATGGCTTGTCGCCGAGGTCTAACATGTGACCATTCTGGCCCACGAGGGAAAAACTAAAGTGCGTCTATCGGGACGTTGCTGTGGTGGGGTCGTGGATTAGATTGAGAGCAGATCACTACAGCGCATTTGGGGAAAACCTGAACAATATGTATATGCTGTCAGTGGTTGAGAGGCAACTGCAACTGATGTTGTCACAAATTAAAGTATCTTTAATCGTCATGGTCCTGACCTTGTCAGGCACGACATTGTGTCAGGATCCTTCAGATCCTGTGTGTATCATATGTTCTCAAACCGAGAACTTTTCTTAAGAACGACTATCCGCAGTACTGGCGATTGGGCAGTGACTGATGCTTTATCTGCTCGAGATTAGGACGCACCCGCCCATACACGAGTCTCCTGCTGCCGTGCATGTATGCTTTGGTTAGACAAAGGCCAGGGGAGTACACCCTATAAGAAAAGCTGGAGTGGAGACTGTAATGCATCTGCACGATGCGAGAGTCCTTGATTTCAAGAGGAATAGACTCCGCCATACTGGTTTTGCCCAAGACACACTGATATTGATGAACAAATCTGAAGTTATCATACCAGATCGGTCGTCGCTCTCAAGGACGGCGCCTACCGTTGTCCACAAGGACCGATTTGACATCGCCACCCGAAACATTAGAACTCGGACGCAAATTTGAAGACTCCAAGAGTTGGCACGTGAGTTAGACCACTGCACATGGTATATTCTGTGACTCGATGAAGTGATATGGAAAGCCATACATGAGCAGGTTTCCTTGCAAACAACACTTTCAAAGAATATGTGCTTGAATGCCGCGCCATATCTAGTAGAATCATCTCCAGTAGTCTGATATCATCTCCCTTTTAACATCACAAGTATCCAAATCGATGCGCCAACTACAGATCATGGTGATGAATAAATAGTGGAGTTTTATAACAAACCCCATGGTATTCTAAACATGGACAGTAAAAACCATCCTGATCTTCCAAAGAGACTGGAATGCAAAAGTTGCAAAGATTCTCGAAAAGACTGGGTTCATCATTCTTGACATTATTGCAATGAGCTTATCGATGAAAGAGGGAGACGGATCGAGTTCGCAAGCTACAACAACTTTGTACTAGCCAAACACCCTGGGCCAACATAACGCTTCACGATGTTAGACACGGCATGCATCAAATGGAACCCATCATAACCAGATCGTCACATACAGATTCAAAACCATTACCGATCTGACGTCAATAGAGCAAGAACAAGGACGTTTCCAGGTGCTGATGCTGGGATTGATCACGACCTCGTGATTATGAAAGTCTGATTGAGGCTGAAGAAATTTAACAACCCAAAGAACATCAGACTCAAATTCTACTGTGAATACCTGAATGACCCCATATGAAAGCCATTCCAAGCCACAATTGGAGGACAATTCACTTCACTCATTGTGATGGATGTTGATGTTAAAGCGATGACAGACACTTTCAACAGTCGTGAGAAATAGTTGCGAAGGACAGCATCGACATTCATCGCCTAAAGAAAAAAACCCTGGGTTATATAAAATATTCGGAATTGGCGTGATGCCCGAAGATACCTCAAAAACAACAGACACACAACAGGGGCAATAGAGTACCGAGAAATGAACAATACTATTGGAAACACATTTGAAGAAAGCAAAGGCAGATTGCATTGGACAAAAGTGCACATAAATAGAGAGCAGTCTGATCAACAATAACACCAAAAAGGCTTTCCATTTCCAGATTGTAAGAGACCTCACGAGACAGAAGCAGCCAGGTCAGTAGCATTCAGAACGAAAATAGAAAATGCCTCACAGAAGCGAGTAACATTTCAGAAAGATTGGCTGAGTGTGGTAAAGGACTCTACAATCATCAGTCCACATGAGACGTGAGAGGTTCTTGAACTTCCAAACTCCACAAATGATTATGATTTCCGCATTCTCAAAGAAGAGGTGTCGTCAGCAATAAGAGCAGTGAAGAATTAGAAGGCAGCTGAAGACAACATTTCAGCTGAGCATATCAAGAATGTGTATTTCTGTGTGTGTCTCCTGTCACCCACACTTTTCAACATCTACTCAGAGCGAATCATGAGCGAAGCCCTGGAAAACCACTGCGGATACAGGCAACATTGGAGGGCATAACATCACGAACCTGCGCTTTGCAGACGAGACCGATGGGCTGGCAGGCAGTGAAGATGAGCTTGCTGCCTTAGTAAAGAACCCGGATGAAACATCTTCCAGATTCGACATGGAGATACGCGCCGAGAATACAAAGCTGACGACAAATAGGGGCAAACAAATCTCAGCCAAGATTAAAGTCAGAGGACAGGAACTGGAAACAGCGAGCCAATTCAAATATCTTGGTTCCATAATCACCGAAGGGGGAGTAAGAGCAGATATTTTGTCACGAGCAGCACGAACAACTTTAGATATGTCAATGCTAAGACCCATCTGGAGAGACAAGACTATCTGTCGAGAAACTAAAATCAGACTACTCAGAGCACGTGTCATCTCAATATTTCTGTATTCATGTGCGGCCTGGACTCTGACAGCAGAATTACAACGAGGAATCCAGGCACTTGAAACGAGATGCTACAGAATCATCCTTGGCATCTCTTACATGGACCACATCACAAATGAAGAAGTGCATAACACTATCAAACACAAAGTAGGCCATTATGAAGACCTCCTGTCAAAACGAGAAAGCTGAAATGGTATGACCATGTTATAGAGCCAACAGTCTATCCACAATAGTACTGCAGGGCAGTGTCCAACCAAGGTGGCAGAAGGAGAGGTAGGCAGAAAAAGCGCGGACTGACAACATCACAGAATGGACCAGGACACAGGCATAGATTGAGACACGTGGAGGGAACTGGTCAGATGTTCAGCAGCACAGTGCCGTAACGACCACACTAGGACATGAGACTGATGATGGTGACATAAACACATTCACATAAAATACACATATTGTATGGGCATACACATATATACCAGATGGTATATTAAATCCCGCTGTGTAGATGGGTAATATTATTAATTTTGCAAAATACATAAGAAATTTGTTGCGAGGTTCGTTGTTGATTATACACTTTAGAATGCTTTGGTTTTGCATAAGGCACTTGGTTTAGTCGGGAATAAAAGTAATGAAATACTGATCACTTCACTGACATGAGCTCCAATGCTCTTCTGGGTCGGTTTGGTGTTAATGAAAATTTGAACGTACCTCTGCCGTTATCGCAGAGTTTCAATTTATCATATGTAGAGACAACATTTATCACTAGAGAACGATGAAAGACATCCCGTACAACATATGTGGTCGGTAGTGATGCATTCTGGGAATTGTAAGACGCCATATTGGGTTTTCGCTTCGATTGAACGTAAGTTTTGCTTTAAGTTCTGTATTAATCACATTTTCAAATATATTATAGGTATGCCAGTTTATCCGCGACTGGCATTGATGCGATATGCATTTCCGCTAATTATCATTTCCGCGATAGGTAGATGGTAGAAACATTAAAAAAATTCTGTTGAAATTAAATCTTAAGAAGGCAATAAGGAGGACAGTAAGAAACATTTAGGACCGACACAAAAAAGAAATTGATACAAAAAATTCCATTTAATTAGGTATTTATTATTTTTAAACTCGACATGTATATACACCAAACTTTATACCAGTAATTGCAATTATGTATCTTGCTTGTAATCATAATAATTATTGCACTTTAGAAGGATTAATTGCTTTGCTCACTTACCGAAATCTACATGTTATGTTAACTTCCTGTATTAATCTGCAGCGATTCTTTAAAACAATGTTCGCTTCCATCCTTTAATATCTACTCAAACTTCCCATAGATCTATCCAATGTTTGCATTTGATCATTTTGGCAAGAAATATTGCACATTAGAAGGATTAGCCTTTTGTTTCCATTGTAGGAATCTCGAATCTGTATGCATCAATTAGCATCAATATTTTGGTCATTTGCTCTGTGCACCCTTTCACCATCTCACTCGTAGCTCCATCAAATACGTACAACAATAACAGCTGTTATCATGACATTTTTGATAATAATTATTGCACACTAAAGTATTAATTAAGTTTGCTCATCTGTAGCAATCTAAATTCATATAATAATTAGCAACAATATTTTACTATTTACTTGCTTTTAGTTTGTATTCTACTCATACTATTTTTTTACGTGCAAATCCGACAGTATTATTATGCTGACTTTGATAATAATTATTGCACATTCAAACGCTTTTTCTTTTCTCAATTAGCAAAATCTCCATTGCATGTTTACTTAACGCATTAAATTAGCAACATTTTCGTTTTGCACCTGTGCTGAGCACTCTTCCATTGAGACCAAAGTTTTCACACAATTAATCGCTGATGTAGCGTTCGATGACAAACATCGGCAATGCGGTCGCTAAAGTGACGGGAGCGGAAATGCCTATCAATGAAAAACCGGTAAACCAATGTATAACAAAGACAAAAAATCATTGGCTAATAATTCATCTAGGTGTGGGCATCCAATTTCTTTGAACACCTCAGCCGATTATCAGCAGCACTTGGAGAAATGTTTACCATAAATAATACTCTTTGAACCTCCTGACTTTAGTGCTCTGGGTGTTTTTGTATGACAATTCATCAAAACAAGCATACATTAAATAACCTTACCTCTAATTAACGCATTAATTAGCAACGTTCAGATTAAAATGGTACTCAATACATCACTACCAGGACTAGAATGCTGCCTTGTAAAACGGGTTATAATTGGCAGCAAATAAAGCAGCAGCAGAGGGTGAATCGGACAACTTTGAAGCAAAAAATCACTTTTAACCGTCAAAACGGCAAACAGAGCCTTCCTACGAAATTTCATGTTTTAACCAGAAAAAAAAAATAAAGTCTCTGATTGGCAAATGGAGACTTAGCGATTTTTCAATCATCAGGGTCGCAGCGATGTTGTCATCACCCCTATGGGTTAATAATTCTTTTACGATTTCAACCGAATATTTGATCAAGTCCGATACGATATCGTGTTCGAGGGTCATGTAAATTTATTGTTACAAATCCGTGTGGGGCCGACTGAGCGTGACTAAAGAAATTTCTAAATCGATTATGATCCATATCACCGCTGCACCAAGTTTGCCAAATATGTGTATCAACGCCGTTAAACACAGCAAGAATATTACAGTTATCTCTGATCACTTTTGGTATTTGTGTGTATCGTTGAGTGACATATATCATATCAGTGCTTTTGTGCCTACCTCTGGAAAATATTCTAGCTGGGTTTTTTTTTTTTTGTTTATCTAACATTACATCATCGTATACAACTAAATTGTTGATACTTCCATCGAGGTCTTCTACTGATGGTGCCTCGTCAATATCTGTTATAAATTCAATAATACACTTGCCGGCAATCTCTGAAGCGTTTTCATTAAAATCCTTTAACACTTCATAGCATCGTTGATCATCTACGCTAGGAGCAACTAAATACAACTTATCCCACTTCATCCATCTCATTATTAAATTGAGCAACAATTGCGTCTTGCCGGATCCAGATGGCCCGATTATAATTGCGCGGATATAGTTTGGTAGCGCTGCATGATGCTTAACTGGTTCTCTTGTTTTAGTCGCTGAAAAATCAATTATATTCATATCTCTATACATAAATTATGGATCTATATTGTGTGAAGTGTAAAACGCGTACTGGCACAAATGATGTGACGAAGATTACAACTAAAAATAACAGATCAGCACTTACTGGTAGATGTGCAACATGTGGTATAAAAAAATGTAGATTTGTTTCTATGAAATCTGGAGATGTTTTAAAAAAAACGAGGAGGTGATATTGCAGCCAAGTTAGCAAAACTCCCTGGAACACTGTGGGCAAAGTATTCAGGAGAAAAGCACCTTCCAGGATATAGCTACTGTGGCCCCGGAACACGATTAGATATCAGACTCAATAATCATAACCAACCCAAACCCGGTGAAGAACCAATAAACGCCATTGATAAGGCGTGTCACGTTCATGATGTTGCTTATAAAAGCAGCAATTTGCAACACATGCATCTCGCAGATGTGAAATTAATTCATGCGTTAAATGCTATTCCTGATAAATCTTTCAAAGAAAAATTGGCTTCATGGTTGGTAAAATCAGCTATGAAAGGCAAATTGATGTTAGGTGCCGGTAATTAATAATATGGAATCTATTTATTATTCTCCAAAAGGATACTGGAGGGGTAACGCTGCAATCAATAAACTCGCTAGCGCTGCAAAAGTGAAAAAGGCCACTGCGGCTAATTGGTTATCCAAACAAGCACTATGGCAAATTTATCTACCACCGCCTAAACAAATTCACTACTCGCATTTTGATGTGACTGTCCCTAATGAAGTTCATCAAGCTGATATACTATTTCTGCCACATGATGGTAGTTTCAAATACGCGCTATCCATAATTGATGTTGCAAGTCGATACAAAGAAGCAGAGCCGCTAAAAACAAAATCATCACCTGAAGTGGCTTCTGCATTTGAAAGGATTTATCGAAGGGGTCCTCTGCACTGGCCAAATCTATTACAAGTTGATTCTGGCAATGAATTTCAGGTTGCAGTGTTATCAATAATGAAGAATCTAAATGTCACTATCAGACGAGGACATACTGCACTACATCGTGATCAGGCAATTGTTGAACGGTTTAATCGGACACTTGCTGAACGGTTATTTGGATATCAATACGCAAAAGAATTCATCCAAGAAAAAGATCTCATGAATGGGTTAAAAGATTACCAGCTGTGATTACCGCACTGAATAATGAGATTACTAGAACAATCAACATGAAACCTATCAAAGCGATTAAAAAGAAGTCTATACCCGTACAACCGCAAAAAGATTTTTCAAAAGAACCAATTCTCGGTAATGTCACTGTGAGGTATTTATACGAACCAGGAGAGCTTGAAGGTGGCAGAAAAAAGGCTACTGATCCTATTTGGAGTGTTACTGCACACAATATATCTAGTATAACACGATCTAGCGTTTCTAGACCAGCAATCTATAGACTGGATTCAACTGCCCCTTAACGAGGATTTACTCGACAACAATTACAAGTGATACCCGAGGATACTCAATTACGACCGCGGGGTCTTAACTAGCATCTAAAACAATTCTTCGAAGCTGATTTTTTTTTTCGTACTCTGGATACTGCAAGATAGACTACATTTGACCATTCGATGCGATTATCCACTATCCAAACAACTGTATACGATATAGTCAATCCCTGTGAAGAATGTATCGTCGCTGCGTATCCTAGCGTCCATGTGGATTTATTAGCACGCAATGCATCTTCAACGACATTGATATTAACCAGCACAATATCATTTAATACGAGAATTTGTTTTTCACTTTGTCCTGGAATATCAACTTCAATATTCTGCTTTCGTGTATCCGATGGCCTATAACATAACGGTACCGGAAGTGTTGTAAATTTTTCTTTATGCGTTTCAAATAACTTCATCTGAAGTGTCTGTCTGACTATTTTTCTACTTGCAATTATCAAATCATTTAGTCTCCACGCTTCCTAGAAATCTTTTAATGGAGTTTCTGAAATTATTTCACGCGCTATTTCACATTGGATTCTATCCGGTTGTAATCTAATTAGTGCTTTGAATTCTCGTAATTGTTCATCAAGTGATCTATGAACGGTACTAATTTCTTCATAATAGTCTACAAAACCCTTTAGGCATTCATGTGGGGATGCACCGGCAAATGGTGGTGGTTGGGCGTGATCACCGCACATGACGACTTTTGTATTTTTCAATAACAACCACTCAAGAAATATTTGTAATACATCTAATGACACTGTGCATATTTCATCCCAAATTATGATTTCAGGAATAAATTTATCGCCCATACGCTCAGGAGTCAACTTATCTCCTTTCCATCGAAAGAAACTGTGATAAGTACAGGCATTTACCCCTCGCTGTATCATCTTTCTTGCAAGTCTGTGAGCTGGTGTTAGCACAATCATGTTTGGATTGGAAAAGCGAAATAATTCAATTGCACGAGTTGTCTTTCCTGACCCACCACAACCATTTAAATAAACTGTTTTATATCTACAGATTGGATGAGAACAAGGTGGTGCATTAGAAAATTCTGAACACTGATTGCTTTTTAAATAATTATTTTCAATCGTAACATCTTCTGATTCATTATAATCATGAAGCATTTCCCGCTTAATTCTCCATGATCCCCAACTCTCGTCAGAATTTATGAATTCAGCCACTGTATTACTGTGTTTCATGTCTATGTAAAATGAGTCAGTGGCTACTCTAACTGCGGTGTTAGGAAATTTATTTATCATTGAAAACAGATTAATAGAAGCATAACCGAGCATAGAAGCTCTCAAATGTGTATACTGCGGATTGTATCCATCGTTGTAGGTAACAATTGTACCCAATTTGGTTCCATCGGACAGAAATGCGTCTTTTCGATTGACATATATCCCTTTATTCGTTAGATCCGCGATTACAAAATCGTATTCAGCATTGTCTATAATCAATCGTGAAGAATATCTTGTATTGTCATATTTGCCACCCTGAGTAAATTTACCGATTATTCTTCGTCCAAGATCTTTTGCTTCGTTGTTTCTGATTTCAAATAGCTGTTTAGACCAATCCATGATTTGTTGTTGATTAAAATCAGGAAATTGTTTTCGCTGTTCGCTAATTATTTTTTCTAGATCAGGTTGTGGTAACCAGACTGATTTCTGTGCTCGATAGGATATACTCGCTTCACTGACAATTAACGATTTTAACATCTCACAATCAATCATATATCTCAATAGCACTATTGGCATCCAGTGTTTTTCAGACATGTGTTTACCAATAAAAAAATAACTACACGGATGAAGTCCTGTAGCCAATTCAAATGATACTACACGAGTGAATCCGGTTAAATCAAATCAGGCAGTGATCCATTAATTGCAACACGAGCCATTTCGTGTGTGGGGTGTCCAAATCGTTTAAAATATTTAGCACACTCTCCATACCCGAGAAAACTCCCTGGATAACACGCAATCATATCAATGGAAATAACGGTTTCAGTGTCATATTTTGTATTCCATAATCCACCATGACTGTATTCAAGACAGCTCAATCTAACATCTGATAGAAACTCACTTCGCGTTGGTTTCCACGCGTTTTTCTTCCTAGCAAAATGTGCTGCAACCGAGGCAAGTGTAAAACAGTTTGTTAGTAATTGATCTTCAATCCCCCCCCCCCAGAGAAATCTCACTAGCTAGTTTTTTCATTTGATTATGCAGCTCTTCAGTACGGTACAATTCTCCGTTGGGCCTTACAAACTGATCGAATCCACATTCATCGTCTGCAGCACTATGAAATAATCACATCGACACAGGATCTTTTTTACTCAAATTGTAAATAGCATCAAATAATTTCTGCTCGGAAAAAAACTCTCCAGGTCCCAACAGGGTTGGGGGGATATATTTTACAGTTCTATCCCGTGGGAATATTGTTACTGCAGATGACCACGCATGTTCGTTATGATCAATAATTTGTATTGGAGTTCCTTTTGATTTATATTTCGATTCGTATAATACTTCACCGGTTATTGTCATTACCGATATTGGGAATCTTAATGATGTTTCTAATTTAGTTATATCCTGAATTGTTGCCCCATGCTGTTTCACTGTTAATTCCCATTCGTTTATTTTTTTTCGTCTTAGATCAGTTAATTTATTCCCCCGGGATGCATTTGTGAAGTGTTCTATTATTCGTTCTGCTACACAATTGAGTGGCAGCGAAGAATATTTCATGGGTGCTAGTTTTGCAATATCAGGAAACTGTTTTACACATATTTAACGGATATATCCCGTAAACAACTGCTGTTACAGGATAAGATCTCTCGTAGTATGGTTTGTCAATTCCAGTCAAAATTCCTGGTTTGGAATCTTGATTCACAGTGATAGTTTTTTATGTCCTTAAGAATTGGTTCGTATTTGTCCCTGATGATCCAATTTCCAGTGTCGTCACGGATAATGAATTTCAATCTAAAAATATGCCTTTTCCGCGAAAGATGTGAGATTATCACTGCTGCTTTTTCATCATTCATGGTAGCGTCAACACTACCTTGTATTCGAAATGTTGACCAACAGTGAGATGCTCCATCACGCTTGAATTCATTAAAACAATCTCTGATTTTACTAATCATGGTTCTATCAAGAATTTTATTCTTTGGTGTATCAGAAACTCTATCGAGATTGAATTTAACACTTTTCCAAGGCGTAATTTTCGATAATCTCTCAAACTCCTTCATACTATAATTAAAACAAGCATTTAAATGAAAGATTTATGTAATCACTGCAAATGGCTCATGATTGGATCAGTGACTCCTTGTAACAAATCATGTAGAAATGAATTCTGTGGGTATCATATGCAGAGTTTTCGACGTGGGAGCCTTGGCTCGTTATCCTGTATTCGATGTGGGGTTGGGGTTAGGGGAAAATCACAGTTGTGTATCGGTTGTGGTGGTAAGCGATGCAGGGAATTGAAGCGTTATTATGACAAAAGAATCAAAAATGGAAAATCAATCAAAAATTCCATCAATGACAAAGTCCCTGACCCTGACAAAATCAGCGCTAAAATCATAAGAACACCTCAGGACTATATCGAAAGATTTATTATTAGACCAAACAGTGAATTAGACAAATAGTATGTGTATACAAATGAACCAAGAATTCAGACTACACCCTGTGATTACAAATTATGAAGCATCCAGTGATGGTACTGTCAGACACTGTAGACTGAATAAACCAGTTGGTACTATGAATAATCAAGGGTATTTGATGTTTACTGTTGGGAGAAAGAAGAGATATCTTAATCATCGTTTCGTGTATGAATGGCATAATGGATTGATCGAAGATGGCTTTGTTATTGATCACAAGGATTCTAATCCAAAGAATAATTCCTTATCAAATCTACAGGTTGCTACACAAAGTGTGAATTTGAAACGAGGAAAGACTGGAAAATGCAAAACGGTTGGGAAGAGACCAGTAAAATCATTTAATACGGCAACTAACGAAGAAAGAATATTTCAATAAACGAATGAAGCTGGAAAGTATTTCAATATTTGTAGAGCCTCAGTACGATATGTTGCAGAGGGGATTTATCGATCGGCGATTTCAAAAATGAACGGACATAAAATTCAATTTTGTTATGTATGATGTGTCATATTTTTCATTTAGAAATATGTAATTGTTATAGAATATGAATTCTGAAAAAATCAGTAGCATTATAGCTGAAATTTTAAATTTGAAAAGTCAGGATATTAAACTGGGTTAAATCCTGATCAAATTGTGTCCGATTTTCAGGATATAGAATACGGAATTAACACAAACAAGTATATGCTACCAAAGAAATATGCACTAATAAAAAAATCAGAATTCTATTCGGGACTCTCTTGCATTTTCCAGTGACGCAAGTGTGTTTGTCCCGTTATTTACTATCGTAGAAAAAATACGAAAAGAATTGGGTAGGGAATATGAATTGAAAAAAGAGGTCAATTCTAAAATCAGGAATATCCGAGCGTTAATTCAAGAAAACAATTAGTCGAATCGAAATCGACTACGAGAATTGACTACTTCTCAAAGAGCTTTTTCATTTTGTGATTGCTGTAACCGAGTCATGAAATACTTTTTAGTGCCACTGAAATTATTTACAGAAATTATTTTTTAGTGCCACTGAAATTATTTACAGAAATTATTTTTAAGTGTCACTGAAATTATTTACAGAAATTATTTTTAAATGCCACTGAAATATTTTTTATTTACGGAAATTATTATTTTTTAGTGCCATTTTGTTACATTTTAGTGCCATTTTGGTGGTTTTTCATTAATTTTTGACTGTTTTTAGTGGTTTTCAGTCGGGTCTAGTAGTCGATTTTGCATGGAATTTTCCATAGAGAAAAGCTGTTAGGATTCATTTTTGATGATATCTGACCAAAAAATCAATAATTTCAGTCAAAAAATGCCAAAAAATGACAAAAACAACCAAAAATCATCAATAATTTCAGTCGGGTCAAGTAGTCGATTTTGTATGAAAATTCTCGTAAAGAAAAGCTGTTAGGGATTCATTTTTGAAAACTTTACAAACTGGCATGGCAAAAAATATTTCACACTGAATAAAAAATATTTCACACTGAAGAAAAAATAAAAATATTTTACAGTAATAAAAAATATTTCACACACAGCAATAAAAAATATTTCACACTGAAGAAGAAATAAAAATATTTCACAGCAATAACAATATTTCACACACAGCAATAAAAAATATTTTACACTGATGAAAAATTAAAAATATTTCACACAGCACTAAAAAATATTTCACACACAGCACCGAAAATATTTCACACTGAAGAAAAAATAAAAATATTTCACACAGTACTAAAAAATATTTCACACTGAAGAAGAAATAAAAATATTTCACAGCAATAAAAAATATTTCACACACAGCAATAAAAAATATTTCACACTGAAGAAGAAATAAAAATATTTCACACAAGAAAAAATAAAAATATTTTGCAGCAATAAAAAATATTTCACACTGAAGAAGAAATAAAAATATTTCACACACAGCAAGAAAAAATATTTCACACACAGCAATAAAAAATATTTCACACACAACAATAAAAAATATTTCACACTGAAGAAAAAATAAAAATATTTCACAGCAATAAAAAATATTTCACACTGAAGAAGAAATAAATATATTTCACACACAGCAATAAAAAATATTTCACACTATAGAAAAGACAAAAATATTTCACACACAGCAATAAAAAGTCGATATTTCACACTGAAGAAAAGACAAAAATATTTCACACTGAAGAAAAGACAAAAATATTTCACACACAGCACTAAAAAATCGATATTTCACACTGAAGAAAAAATATTTCACACAGCAGCAATAAAAAATCGATATTTCACACTGAATAAAATATTTCACACACAGCAATAAAAAATATTTCACACTGAATAAAAAATAGATGGTCCGTTAACTGAAAAGTGTTTTACAATTGAAAAATTGTTTACAATTTCAAATAATGGTCAATGAAGTATTAACGACCCGATTGGCTCGTGAACGACTAGATGCAATTAAGAGATTTATACCAATTCGCGACTCTGTAAGGAATAAACTGCAACAACGACAGAGTCTTCAGACTGATTTTTCTACTGATACACAACAGTTATTTAAACCGATAATTAGCGCAACTGAGGATGTAACATCAGCAATTTCTAAACAAGAAGAGTCTTTTCTCCCTGTGTTAGAAAAAATAGCAAAAGAGACTAAACAAACAAAAAAAATCACTAAAAACACTTCCTCAGGATATATCAAGTGGACTACCTAAATCAAAGAAATTAGCGGATCTATTTACCGATAAAGCTAAACCACTAATTCTCAATGAGAAGGAGGGCAATTTAAGTGAATTTGCTGTTAACAGCTATGATTCATAAGAGAAGTTTTTCACGGACAATTATACGGATTATAGAATGTCACATAATGAATGGGCTGATATAGTGTATGAAATAAATACCGGGAGTATAGATAGAAGGAAGACGAAATATCGAGAATTCAAGAGAAATTTTGATTATCATTTACAACAAGAAAGAAAACGCCAAACAAAACAAGAAGAACTTGATGATGATGATGATAAACTGGATGAAGCAACTGTTTATAGCGGGAAGGGATTAAGAGATTCCAGTGGAATTTCAAGCGTTTCATGTCCTGGTAGTGTTCTCAGTGATATATCATGATTAGATGTCCTCATCGGAGGGTTCCGAGCTGGAAATAACTCACCGGAAATAATTAATGAAGCAGCTGATATCTGTAGACGGTTATTTCAAGGTGGTATCATGGATATCAAAACATATCGAGATTTCATTGGCGAGTTAGTGGAAAACGGGTATCATAGTGACTGAAAACGCTAGCAATTGAAAACACTAGTGTTTTAATAATAAGAATGATCATACACTACAATCATGATAAACCAACTATCGTCTATGTAGTTAATTCACGGTTTCCAGTTTATAGTGCATACTACGGAGATGGTTTCGGTGATACCATTTTAGGATTCTTTTCAAGAATGGCACCAAAAGTGATGCCGTTGGCTAAACAATTAGGAATGAAAGCCATTGATGTTATTCGTGATAAGGGTATTAGTACCGTTGGTGATCTTGCCGGGAAGGCGTTTTCAGCCGCGAAGAATAAATTAACATCATTAGTGAAATCATGGAGAAAGAAACCGTTACCATCTACTGCAGTTATGCCTGCAAGTGTTCGTAAAATAATAAATAACGTATTAGATGAAAAATTAGCATCGCTGGTGACTCCCGACCAAAACAACATCGCAAATATGATAGCGGGAAGTAGGTTTTAAAAAAACACGACGATGAAAAATCTTTTACGATGAAAATACTACGGTGAAAATCGTTTACGATGAAATTCCTACAAATTTAACGATTTAGACTATGATAAATATAATAAAATGTTCAAAAGGTCACCTGATCCAGCGTTTGATATAGACGCCCCAGTCCCCAAGGATGATTCTGTACGCGATTATCAATATTACGCCAGTCATGCAATAGACTCAAATGGTACTCAAGTCGGGTTTGTCAATAATGGTATCATGGCGCTTTTTGAGAGTGCTAGATATCTCATTGATGGAAAAGAAATTGAGTCGATAGATCGTGATGTTGATGTGGCTACAACAATAATAGGGTTAGCGAGATATTATGATGATTATACAAGATCAGCAGGACCTTCTATGATGTTTGCAAAAGATGTTAAAAACACCGCTGGAGGAAATCAATTTGTTGAAAGACGACCAAAGAATAATACTGGTGCCGCTGATGTTGATGTTGAAAATATGATTATAAACAACGATCCTAATTTCAATCTAGGAGCTGCAACACGTATATCAATGTTGGAGGGGCGGCGTGATGTTGATGTGGCTACAACAATAATAGGGTTAGCGAGATATTATGATGATTATACAAGATCAGCAGGACCTTCTATGATGTTTGCAAAAGATGTTAAAAACACCGCTGGAGGAAATCAATTTGTTGAAAGACGACCAAAGAATAATACTGGTGCCGCTGATGTTGATGTTGAAAATATGATTATAAACAACGATCCTAATTTCAATCTAGGAGCTGCAACACGTATATCAATGTTGGAGGGGCGGCGTAAGTTATTTTCATGCTCGATTCCACTACATCATATATTTGGATTCTGTAGAAATGTACGAAAAGTTATTTATGGAGCGAAGCATACAGTAGCACTGGTGCGAAAGAGTGATGATAATGACGCAATTTGGAGGATTCCCGCAGACAATGCAAATCCAAATGCTGATGCCGGTAAAGTCATTTTAACAAAAATATCATTGTGGATGCCAGTACTAACTCCATCAATTACCGCAGAAGAACGATTACTATGGACCAAGGAGGAAAATCACTGATAAGTTGGCTAACGGTAAGTACAGATGTTAAACAATCAAATACTAACGGGTTATTCACGTGGAACCTAGTATCAAAACAAGGCGTTTCTGCCCCACGTCATATATTTATTGCGTTACAGGATAACACACGAGTTGGCAATCAACTCTCCAGCCATATGATATTTGATCCATTAGGTGTTAAAGATGTCTCACTGAGAATAAACGGCCAGCAGGAACCATCTGAAGATGTACAACTTGATTACGGTCAAAATCATATTGCACGAGTTTATCATCGTCTGTTGTCATTTAGGGCAAGCGATCAAAATGTTGATACTGGTCTGCAAATATCACAATATGATTTTCAGAATCTGTATCCGATCTATTATTTTTCACTGGAACATCTTGATTTAACAAGACAGTCCGTCGTTGATATACATTTTAGAGCTAATGTGCTTCGTGGTACTATTGCTAATTATAGAGCAGTTGCTGTCATTCTCAGCGATAAATCAATGATACTTGAAGGTGTTGGCGGAAGAATGAAAGTGGTAGATGCGCCAGTGGAAAACATGTAAACGATTTTCTCTTTACAATTTACGATTTAGAATCAATCTGTTATGTATAATGTCATACAGTGTTATTAGTGTTGCGTTAACTCCTGGTCAAGTCAAAAAATTGCAATCGGAATCGGCTAAAAAATGTGGAACCACAATCACGCTGAAACCCAATCAAATGAATGGTGGTGCAAATAAATTATCGCTGACAACTCGTCAAATAAAACATTTCAATGATGCACTTGTAGCAAAAAAAGGTGTTCAAATTACTATTTCTGCGGCTGCTATCAAAAATATGATTAAAACAGGCGGTATATTCCCGTTATTTGGCTGCGTTACCAGGATTAATTGCAGCGGCCGCACCAGCAGTTGCAAAAGCTGTCGCATTGGGGGCAGCTGGAGGCTTGGGAGCAAAAGCCATACAAGGCATTACTGAATCATATGAACCGAAGAAAGGACGAGGGTATAAAAAAAGGGAAAGGGTCCAAGACTACCAGGAACCCCGTATTCATAGTACAGCGGAAAGGGTCTAAGACTAGGACCGGTTTACTAACTCGGGAATCTTTGATTGAAGAGTCTTTGACTCCAATGTCCAATTTTGATTTAATTGATGCCGCTAAAAAAACTAGCGATTAAAAATTTCAGAGGTGTCTTTATGAAAGATCAGTTACCGGCACAACCCAATGATGTAGAAACCGGTATTATTAATTTAGATAGCAGCATCGGACCTTGAACTCACTGGGTTGCATACGCTATTGATCCACGTGGGATTGTTTATTTCGATTCATATGGATTAGCCCCGCCGAAGGAATTTATTCGTTATATAAATCGCTTAAAAACTTTTCGAATGAAGACTTGGTATTCTACGCTAAAAACACAACAAATGAATGACCCACCAATATGCGGCAGCGAAGTATTAAATGTCCTTGACGCTATTTCAAATTCTGGAAAACCACCTCATGTTGTCGTAAATGAATACACTAGTAATCGCTGGAAATCAAACGATTTCAAATCGAAACGATTTTAGAGAGAGATGTATAAAATAAAATGATTTATATTTGGGGGAGATCTTTATCAAGCCTGAAAAAACCCGGTGCCGATGGCACTGCAGGAATATCTGCAACCGGTGATATAAAAAAAATAATCGAAGATGAAATAGCTGAGACGTTGAACTTAACAAGTGTTGATCCTAATGAAATAGTTGTATTTCAAGATCGTCAGGGTAAATTGAAGACTAGTAATGTGTCGTTGGATGATATTTTGGTTAAACAACGAAACGCAATCGTGTTATTTTCCGATCAGGGTAAACTCAAACCGGGTGTACTTTTTTCGACTATTACAGATAGATTAAAAACTCTCAACGATTCTGCTTGGAACTAGCAACACTTCAATCTAGAATTGAAGAACACGGAAAACAGTTTTCAAATTTTCGTAGAAACATCGTGGATAAATTTATTGGAACCCCGTTGGATAAAATTGAAATAAAACTCCCGGATATTAAAAAATTCATCGATGACACGAAAAACTTCATCGAAGCCATCAAAAGTGATGCAACGAGGATGATAACAATTATTGAAAAAACAAAAATTCCTCATGAGAAAACCAACAACGTAGTATACACGATCCAACACGGATCATTTGCGTGGACACCTACAAACAACAAATTAGATATCACTGCAACCGTCAAGGGTATTTATCGATTAACACTAGTGCCAACGACTCAATTTAATATTTCATCGTCGAGTTCATCAGGGGTCAACAATACGATTTCAACGATCATCGACAAGGATACAACTGAAAAGTTCACGATAACATCTACTGATAAAAATTTGGTTAGGGTTTCAACAACATGGTATGTGGAATTCGTAGCGGATTTAAGTAAATAACGGTTTCAATTGAAATCGTAAACTGATTTAAAAATAAAATGATTTCATCATCGCAATATCGCTATGATCAGGTCAGAGAATATCAAAATAGACTCAAAACCCTCACTGAGGAGTATCAAATAAAAATAAAAAAATACCAACGAAGAATTATAATATACGCAAAGAAGATATTTCCAAATTCGATCTACCAGGATATAACGAACCAGAACTACGAAAATCTCTCAATGATGCCATCGATATTGGTATCAAAAAAATCCATGACGCGTGGAAAAAATTAACAAAACCACAAACAACTATCCTGACACATAATAATGACCCAGATGGTGGCGGCAGGCATATTGCTCCTCAAAATGTGAATATTTCATCGGTGATTGCGCTCAATTTAGTATGTGATGTGATGGAAGCTATCAAATAAATTTAAAACGATAAAATCAAGCTCAGCAGGGATATATTTTGTATTCATTTGCACCAAGAGCTCCTCCAGGATTTCTAATTATTGAGTCTCCGGTTAATCCAGTCTATATGCGGTGTCATAATGATTCATTAACCAGAATTAATTTTAAACTCACTGACCAGTCTAATAATCTGATTGATTTACAAGGCGAGGTTTTTACAAATTAGTCTGTTTGTGAAATCGTAGTGATTTTCATCGTAAAAGAATTATTAACCCATAGCAGCAGAGGGGGCGATGACAACATCGCTGCGACGTTTTATGGTTAAGCAACGAAAACGCTAATAGAGTATCACCCGCGCAAATTCATGTTTTGAGCAAGAAATCAATAAGGCTCTATTTGCCAAATGGAGACTTTATTTTTTTTGTGGTTAAAACATGAGATTTCGCAGGAAGGCTCTATTTGCCGTTTTGACGGTTTAAATCGATTTTGTCGCAAAAGTTGTAGGATTCGCCCCCTCTGCTGCTTAAAAATTTGGTTAGGGTTTCAACAACGTGGTATTTGGAATTCGTAGCGGATTTAAGTAAATAACGGTTTCAATTGAAATCGTAAACTGATTTGAAAATAAAATGTCATCACTGATGATTTCATCATCGCAACATCGCTCTGATCAGGTCAGAGAATTTCAAAATAGACTCAAAACCCTCGCCGAGGAGTATCAAATAATAATAAAAAAATACCGACGAAGAATTACCGCAATTGATGTTACCGTGTACGCTGTGAGTGGTATAATCACCGGAGCTGGTATTATACTGTCTTCAGTGACAATGATTGCCCCGATAGCTGTTCCAATTTTCATTTCTGCGGCAACAACAAACGCGGGAATAATTTCGATAGTAACAAAAAAAATATCATCATGCAGCCAGAGTAAACTGCAAGACTACGTGATTAAATTTCATGTTGTGTCCACTGCATACTCGCAAATGTCCTCGTTGATATCGTCATCACTCGATGATACAATTATATCAGATAGTGAGTTCTCAGCGATGGTCAGTATTTTGATTCTGCGATGTCAAAATTAAAGCGACAACAACAGTATAATAACGATGACGACACCGATGGAATTACTTCAACAAATAGTGGAGAACACAAACCCAGTACAAACAAGCATGATATCAATAACATCAACGAATCCAGAATTCAGTGTGAATTTCCCTATCTCAGTCCCAGTGAAGGACATCGCGCTAGCAAAATTACGAGTGTATCACAGTTGGCCTAATATCAGATCAAAATCATTTGGTGGTCAACAACCCAATAATTCACTGGTGTTTTCGTATAAGAATAAACCCGACGGTACCCCAGACTGGAACGTTGTTTCGATACCAACCGGATCATACCAAATTGAACAAATCAATAATGAATTGCAACGTAGAATAAAATCGATTACTGGAAAAGAATCAAAAATAGCTATAACGGTTCATGAGCCGACGCTATCATCTGCCATTCAAATAAGCACAGATGGTTACGTCGCAGATATCTATCAGAGTTCTATTAGAATCGTACTAGGATGGCCTTAATTACCACCCCCGGGAAAAACCGTTAAATTACCACCTGAACCACAAAAAAATGATTATATCACCGACATGATAAAATCTGATAATCCAATAAAGAGTTATAGCGATTACACCAAATTGAAAATTTTTTATGAATTGGTAGATCCTTCCACTATAAGAAAATTCTTTCTTCTTCGACCGTATAACATCACTGAAAATGTCACAGCGATGAATAATGATTTTTCATTGTTGTTGCCATCTCTTAAATACAGCATTCTCAACCGAGATGAATTTATCAGCATCGTAGAAAAATGTAACAAAATCATCAATGACATGGAAACATTTCATTCACAAATTATTCAAGAGGTATTAGGTGACAAAAATCCTGAAACAAGAGATTTATTTGCAACAGAATATAATATCCCCGTCAAAGATATTCCATCATTCAAAATATCAGGATATAATATCTCAAAACTACAAAAATCTCTCAATGATGCTATCGATGAAGGTTTCAAAATAATTCATGACGAATGGAAAAAAACAACATCACAACCACAACCACAAACAACTATCCTGACACCTAATAATGACCCAGATGGTGGTGGCAGGCATATTGCTCCTCAGAATGTGAATATTTCATCGGTGATAGCGCTAAATTTAGTATGCGATGCTATCGAAGGTAGCTATCAAATAAATCTCGAACGATCAAATCAAGCTCAGCAGGGATATATTTTGTATTCATTTGCACCAACAGCTCCTCCAGGATTTTTAATAATTGAGTCTCCGGTTAATCCAGTCTATATGCGATGTCATAATAATTCATTAACCAGAATCAATTTTAAACTCTCTGACCAGTCTAATAATCTGATTGATTTACAAGGCGAGGTTTTACAAATTAGTCTGTTTGTGAAATCCTGAGGACTTTCATCGTAGTAATTTTCATCGTAAAAGAATTATTACCCATAGGGGTGAGTGACAACATCGCTGCGACCCTGATGATTGAAAAATCGCTAAGTCTCCATTTGCCAAACAGAGACTTTTTTGGGGGGGGGGTTAAAACACGAAATTTCGTAGGAAGGCTCTGTTTGCCGTTTTGACGGTTAAAAGTGATTTTTTTGTTTCAAAGTTGTCCGATTCACCCTCTCTGCTGCTAATAATGTTTGTGCAAGATTGAAACATAAAATGCCATCGTAGAAATACTACACTTGTGTACATGATTTAGTATTGAACATGTCTCAGAGTAAATAGTTTAACTGTAGGCTATTTCACAATCATATATAGTGAAACTCTCAATAAACCAGACAAAGTAGGGACCCAGAATGTCAGTGGCTTTACATATGTGGTCTGCATGTGGAGTTTTGATAAAAGCAGTCTGCCGTGGAGGCCTGGTTATCGAGGAGCCGCTTTAGAAAGCTTAGTTTTAATAATGCGAACTTTGTATGTGATTGCCGTAGAGATGAATGTACATTTTCTCACTTGTGTCAACTGTAGATGATGTATGCATGTATTAGCGTTTAGTTGCACCTTATGAAGGAACATTGGCTATATGGTACTAATTAAAAGTATTTAAACCCCAAAAACAATTATACAGATTTATCAGAGGCAAGTGAACGAAAGCAGTATATGTCGCTTGAGTGGGCAGCAGCACACGTTCATAGTAAGGGTGAGTTAGAGATTTCTCAGGTTGGGAGGTACTCCACGAATTTTAATACGTCGTCTCTCAGTGAAATAATAACACCGTCTCATATTGACTAATAACACTATCTCTTATTGAATAATATCATCTTGTCTTAATAATGCCACCTCCTATGGAACAATAATACCGTCTCTTATTATATAATAGCACCGTCTCTTATTATATAATAGCACCGTCTCTTACTGAATAATATAACCGTCTCTTAGTGAATAATAACAAAGTCTCTTATTGAAGAATAACACCGTCTTTGACTGAATACAAATATAGTTTCTTATGGAATAACAACACCGTCTTTTACGGAATAATATAATTGAAATTTTTGAATCAGAAGAACACCGTCTCGTATTGAATAATTGCATCGTCTCTCATTGAATAATATCGACCGTTTCTTATTGAATAATAGCACCGTTTCTTACCGAATAATAGCACCGTCTATCACTGAATAAAAACACCGTCTCGTATTGAATAATAGCAATTGCCCTTAGTGAATAATAAAGCAGACTTTATTAAATAATAAATATCTCTTAGTGAATTATGGCACCGTCTCGTATTGAATAATAGCAAGTATCTAATTGAATGATAGCACAATCTCTTATTGGTTAATATCACCTCTTATATAATAATAATAGCACCGTCTCTTGTTGAATAATAGCACCTTCTCTTACTGAATAAATTTACCTTCTCTTATTTCATAAAAACAAAATCGTCACTTAATGAATAATAGCACCGTCTCTTATGGAATAATAACACTGTCCTTTATGGAATAATAACATCGTACATTCAGTATAATGACAATACCGTTTCTTATTGAATGATAACACATATTCTAATTGAATAACAACACCGTTACCTTTTGTAAAACATGTCATCTTTTATTATTGAATAATAACACCGTGTCTTATTGAATAATAACATCGTATCGTCTTGAATAATAGGACCTTGTCTCCTTGCAAAATAACCGTCACTTATTGAATAATAACACAGTCACTTATTGAATAATAACACAGTCACCTTTTGAATAATAACACAGTCACTTATTGCATAATAACACCGTCTCTTGTTGACTAATAACACAGTCACTTATTGAATAATAACACTGTTTCTTGTTGAATAATAACACAGTCACGTATTGAATAATAGCACCGTCTCTTGTTGAATAATAACACAATCACTTATTGAATAATAACACAGTCACTTATTGAATAATAACAATAACACAGTCACTTTTGAATAATAATACAGTCACTTATTGAATAATAACACAGTCACTTATTGAATAATAACATCGTATCTTCTTTAATAATAACAGCGTGTCAAGTTCAACAATAAAATCGTCTCTTATGGAAAAATATCACCTCTTATTGCATAATAACACTGTCTCTTACTGAACAATAACACTGTCTCCTATTGAATAATAACACAGTCAGTTATTGACGAATAACACAGTCACTTTTTGACTTATAACACAGTCACTTATTGACTAATAACAGTGTCATTTATTGACAAATAACACAGTCACTTATTGACAAATAACACAGTCACTTATTGGACAATAACACAGTCACTTATTGGACAATAACACAGTCACTTATTGACAAATAATACAATCACTTGTTGGACAATAACACAGTCACTTATTGGACAATAACACAGTCACTTATTGGACAAATAACACAATCACTTATTGACAAATAACACAATCACTTATTGAACAATAATACAGTCACTTATTGGACAAAAACACAGTCACTTATTGACAAATAACACAATCACTTATTGGACAATAACACAGTCACTTATTGGACAAATAACACAGTCACTTATTGGACAATAACACGGTCACTTATTGACAAATAACACAGACACTTATTGGACAAGAACACAGTCACTTATTGACAAATAACACAATCACTTATTAGACAATAACACAGTTACTTATTGACAAATAACACAGTCACTTATTGGACAATAACACAGTCACTTATTGACAAATAACACAATCACTTATTGGACAATAACACAGTCACTTATTGGACAATAACACAGTCACATATTGACAAATAACACAATCACTTATTGGACAATAACACAGTCACTTATTGGACAAATAACACAGTCACTTATTGGACAATAACACGGTCACTTATTGACAAATAACACAGACACTTATTGGACAAGAACACAGTCACTTATTGACAAATAACACAATCACTTATTGGACAATAACACAGTCACTTATTGACAAATAACACAGTCATTTATTGGACAATAACACAGTCACTTATTGACAAATAACACAATCACTTATTGGACAATAACACAGTCACTTATTGGACAATAACAAAGTCACTTATTGACAAATAATACAATCACTTATTGGACAATAACAGTCACTTATTGGACAATAACACAGTCACTTATTGATAAATAACACAGTCACTTATTGGACAATAACACTGCCTGTTATGGAATAATAGCATCGTACATTCTGTATAATAACAACGCCGTTTTTAACTGAATGATATCATCGTCTCTTATTTAATAATAGCATCGTCTCTTATTGAATAATAATAACTACGTCTATTCTTGGATAATACCACTGCCTTTTATCGAATAATAACACCGACCCTCAAATCATAGCATCGTACATTCTGTATAATAACAACACTTTCTTATTGCATGATACCATCGTCTCTTATTTAATAATATCACCGTCTCTTTATGAATGATGTCACATTCTCTTATTGAATAATAAAACTGTCAACTTTTGAATATAATAGCACATTCTCTTATTGGAAAAAAATCAACGTGTCTTGCTGAATATTAAAACGGACTCATATTAAATACTAATACACTATCTCATTGAACAATAACATCGTCTCTTATTGACTAATAACATCATCTCCTCTTGACTAATAACACCATCTCATATTGACTAATAAAACCATCTCTCATTGAAGAATGGTACCTTATCTTATTGACCAATAACACCATCTCTGATTTAAGAATGGTACCTTCTTCTTTTGACTAATAACACCTTCTCTTATTGACCGATAACACCGTCTCTTATTGAAGAATGGTACCTTCTCTTATTGACCGAATACACCATGTCTTATTGAAGAATGGTACCTTCTCTTATTGACCGAATAGACCATCTCTTATTGAAGAATGGTACCTTCTCTTATTGACCAATAACACCGTCTCCTATTGAAGAATGGTACCTTCTCTTATTGACCGAATACACCATGTCTTATTGAAGAATGGTACCTTCTCTTATTGACCGGATACACCATGTCTTATTGAAAGATGGTAGTTTCTCTTATTGACTAATAAGACCATAGAATGGTAAATTCTCACACTGAATAATGACACCATCTCTTATTGAAAAATGGTACCGGTACCTTCTCTTATTGACCGATAACACCATCTCTTATTGAAGAATGGTACATTCTTTTACTGACTAATAACACCTTTTCTTATTGAAGAACGGTGCTGTTTCTTTTTGACTAATAAGACCATCTCTTTTGACTAATAACACCATCTCTTATTGAAGAATGGTATCTGATCTTATTGACTAGTAACATCGTCTCTTATGGAATAATAACGCCGTCTCTTATTGAATTATGAGTCTCATATTGAATAAAAACAACACCGTCACTTGTTGAAACATAACACCGTCTGTGATTGAATAATAACACTGTCTGTTATTGAATAATAACTCCATCTCTTATTGAAGAATGACGAAGTCTCTTACTGAATAATAACACATTTTCTTTTTGAATAATACCACCGTCTATTCTTAATAATAACAACACCGTCTGTTATGAAATAATTTTATCGTATGTTTTCAATGATAACAACACTGTCTCTTCTGAATAATAGCGCCGTCTCTTAACCCCGTCCATTTTGGAATAATAACAATGTCTCTTATTGAATAATAACACCGTCTCTTATTTAATAATAATGCTGTCTCATATTGAATGATGACACCTTACCTTACTGAATAATAGCACCTTCTCTGATTGAATTATAACAACACCTTCTCTGATTGAATTATAACAACACCTTCTCTGATTGAATTATAACCGCGTCCCTTATTGAATGATAGCTCCGTATGTTAGTGAACAAAAGAACCGTCTCGAATTGAATAATAACACCATCTCGTATTGAATAATAACACAGCTTATAACTGAATGATAACGCAGTATTTTATATTCACCAGAATTGAAAAAATGATTGCGAAACAACGACATTTAGTAGTTTCTTGAAAATAATATACGTTTAGAAGGGTTGAGAGAATGTATTTCTACAAATGAACTGCCTGTTGCAATTTTTCCAGATGCATCCATTTTCACATATTATTGTCGCTGTTTACAATTAAAAGTATGTATTTATTTTAGCAAACGTTTGGATATAAACAAAACAAGATTGATTAAAATAATGTCCAAAGTCATTTTACATCGCTTGAATATCTCTCATACGGAACATTCGCGAAGTACATCTACCCATGGCTGCTTATACATAGCCGGTAACGTCAGTCATTCTGACTCTACTATGTTCTGCGCATGCGGAAAGTATTATGTACGTTTAAGCTACATGGTGAACTCAAGCTATTTTACTTGTATCTATGAATGCATTCTCCAGGAAATAATGCATTTCTTTGTTCAAACATTTATGTTTGAGAGGGTTCATCCTGTACGTATGCTGTTTCACCGGTGTGAAACCTACAATATCAACGACATTTTTTTTTTAATTTGTTCGTATTGAAATACTGCGAAACAAGTGTTCATGGTCAAATAATAGCTGTTTTAGTTCACTCTTTTCTTGTGGTTGTAGATGAGAATGTTTCTGGTCTACATTTTTCATTATTTCAATACAGTTATTTTTTGCGATATATCAATCAAATCATCACTGTGTGGACATGTACGGCTAAATTAACATAACAGGGCTATCTTTATCAATATACTCATTTAACTCATTAACACATTACTGATTAAAATTTAAGTGACCTACTTTCTTTCTAGCTTTCATAAAATTATAAGAACCATAATACGTAGAAGAAGATTCTGAGACATGCGCAAGAGAGTCATAACTCTGATAACAGGCTGAAAACTAACATCAATAGTAATCTTTCTCTACCTAAATGTCATTTTTGTCTTGCTCTTAGGTAAGGGACCTAAACCATCTACCGAAATCATTGCTAAATGGTTTGTCAAATGTAGGAATATGTTACCGATGAATCCTGTCATGTTCTCACTGGGTTTTCCTACCATTTGAAAAGTATACAAAATCTACCGTATTTACAAACATCACTTGAAACCTTCGGTCAATAAAAGTGACTCAAGATCTTGTGTTAGGTCGTAAGATCCCTTAAATGACTCGCCAGATTTGTTTCATGAACTAGACTAAGAATGTCCTGCCAATACAACTTAGGAACCACACTAATTTAGGTTATCTCCATTTCCTCGAAAGGATCCAATTTGTTTTAAACAAAATAACCCACATATACTTGTATGGTTTCAATTTTGCTAATATACCTCTAAAACAAACAGAAGTTCTTGTGATCTTTATCCTGTTCGACGACAAATGATTGTTGTTTGTCTCCATGATTAGAATAAAGAGAATGAGTAGTAAAAGGAGGATCCATGTGATTAATAACTTTTGATTGATCCATACAAGGATCAAAAGTGACCTCATCAAAATCAAGACCATTAAATGTGTCCGGTATAGTAAACCTTTCCTGATCAACATCATTCTATCGAGATATCTTTGTTATAGCTCTAGTAACTTCACAAGCTGGTTAATAAATCAGTGATTTCATTTTCAACAAGATGAAAGTTTTGTTCAAAACAAGGATAGTCGGTTACAAGCGAAACATCCAGAAACTTTACTTCTGCTAGGTCACTGACTTTTACTAAATGAATACCTTGTATGAGTAAAGAAATCACTGTTCCGATTGTCACTGGTACTGAGATTAAATCTGATGACAAATTACAGAATAGAGAGGAATATTAACAAACCTCTGCTCCTCACTTAGAACACTTTCATTAGAAGAAGCCTTTACAGAAAAAGGCAGTGCATTTGATGTTAGCATACTGATAGTAGGGATAAGAATGGCAGAATAAATGAATAACTTTTGACATAAATGGGTAATAATTTTCCATAATGAAATCAGACTGCGGATTGTTTGACCCAACATATGTATTGCTTCAAAACATGACCTTTTTTTGACCGCTTAGAAATCAGAGCATTTGGAATAGGTCTAACTTGATTCTAAAGCTTTTTTATATTACTTGTCAGCAATCAAGAATAGCGTGACAGTTCTTGTTAAAATATGTGCAAGGAGGAAGAGATAAAGTAGTCAGAGCCATCTTTACAGAAATATAATTTCCTAAAAGTTGAGCAAGATTGAAATTCGGAAACGCCCATATGAGACTAAAATACTTTGTGTTTTAAAAACTCACCGACAAAAGAAACTTTTAAATCAAATAATAATCCTCCGCTGTGATTGTCAGAATTGTCAAAAGTTTAAACCAATATCAACAAAGTAGGTTCTAACGTCACCGTGGCTACAGTCCCTTAACTTTTCAATTTCTCTACTTATTTGCATCAATTCTTCTTTTGCCTCAAGCAGAAGCTTTCCTGTCTCAACTTTAAGGTTCGCCGTATGGTATGTTCGGAAACCTCGATCCGACGAACAAAACAAAAGACAAAATGCATCAAAGCTCTCGCATTCGAAAGATCATATTGTCTGGAAAACTGAAACAATTCGCCATGTTTCAAGAACTGGATTTAATGTAAAATGTACAGATTTCCACTTTTTCAGTCAAGGTGAAAGTTTTTTTGTTTTCTAAAAACTCCTCAAATGTGCGAAATAATCCAAGTTTTGTAAAATTCAAGATAGATTTGGTTTCCCTATAATACAAAGTGGAAAATTTTGAAAAGGACTTTCAGTATTGTGAATTTAATCTCAAATAGTCCAAAACGTTTTGCACAATTCCAATTGTATGAAGTTCCAATTAAATTGCAGTGATATTCCAAATAAATTCCAGTTTTGAATGTATTGATATGTCTTTAGTCTCCAATGTAGCAATGTGCCAAGGGTCTTGGTTGATAGTATGGGCTAAAAGTCTTTTGATGTATCACAACATTATAGTACAAATATGTCCTTATCTGAATTCATTATCATTTCCAATTATTGCTTCTGTCAAAGAATATTATTGATTAGTACTTTGTATTTGAAATGAATAATAATTTAAATAAATAAATCCAGCCAAATCAAAAGCTGAACACAGCAACATGTTTGCCTGCATTGAAAATGATCTAAATATTTATATAATAATTCTACATGTATAAAAGATTTAATTGTTTGTTATTTTAAACATTTGTTTACATTACATTATATTGTAATTTAAATCTGCATGCTGGGCTTGACCTCGTGCAAAACAATTTATTTCTGCTTGACCTGATTGAATTTTTTAAGTTTCGTTTTATGTAAACAACTAATAAATAGTTATATTTTTCTCAATGTGGATGGGTTTAATATTCGGATCTTTATTAATAGAAAAAGTAAATATGTGTACGTCACGATGGGTAAACTCGGTGCATACTTTTCAATAAAACACCGATGACAAAAATACAGTAAGAAAATAAATTAACCGATTTAGAGATAATCTTGGTTAGTTAGAGTTTTCGGTTTGGCGTTATTGACCATATATATTTAATTTTCATAGGAGCTTTAGTTTTCCACAAAACGGGCGTCTAGAACGTTGCTATGTTCGCTTTCTCTGCTGCTAACTCTTATTCAGAAATCTCGAGGCCTGGGTTCGTGTCACTTTGGTGATATTATTAAAAACAGGATTTGTTTCCCAAATATGGACTAATATGCATGTTTCCTCAAAATCTGCGATGTCATGATGAATTTGACATCTGCGCATATATTATTGAAGCAATTAATGAAATCGCACCTTACACATTTTTCGTGAATATCACTGATTAAATATTTAAGAAACCGAAAAGTAATTCAATGTAAATAAATACATTATTCCGTCAAGAAGCGTGTGTGTGTTTGTGTGTATGCGTGTGTGTGTGTGTGTGTGTGTGAGAGAGAGAGAGAGAGAGAGAGAGAGAGAGAGAGAGAGAGAGAGAGAGAGAGAGAGAGAGAGAGAGAGAGAGATATGCCGGCAAAACACTTTGAAGCCTTTGAAATAGAATGAGGTGACCCTTATTGCCCTACTGAATGATTTTGTCATTTATATTGACATATTTGTCCACTCACATTTCAAAGAAATATCACATTCACGCCGCCGTCCGTCATTGTTCTACAGACTTGTCTGTCAACTGTATAAAACAATAAGTTTTCTAGCTGATAGTATCACATCTGCTGCCAATTGGCGTTTACACTTTGTTAGACAAAAACAGAGAGCTATGTTACCATATATTTAAATGATGTCATCTTTTGACCTTTCTTTAAAATTTAAACCGCCTATCTTCAGTGTCTTGTTACAGCTTGATCATGTACAGTAATTTATTAGCAACAAAATCCCTTGTACTAATTTTCAAATTACCGTCGGCTTTTGTTAAACGCAACTTGCGTCAAAACTTTCCTAAGTTGTAATTATCAAATTTGCAGACAGAGTTATCAGCACGTACGACAAGATCTTTGAATGTTCACGATTGTTTAAGGTACTCTCTTATATTAACACATCCAAGCGAAACAAATGTGAGAATGCCATATCTTCACAATGATCGTCTCTTACAGAGGTACGTTATTTATTCATTTAGATGTCACCAATGAGTCGGCCAGGGGGACACATTAGTTTCGATTCTCAGTTCTAGAAGACATGCCATATGTAGATAATAACAAAGATCTTACTCCATACAGAAGGAGGAGCCTCGATAGCTTCTTTGGAAGAGCATCGAATTCGGAATGAAGTTTTGCGGCCTCAATACCCGCCCAGAAATGCCGATGTTGTCTTATCGCGAAGCACTTAGCTCCCATTGCTCATTCCATTTCAATGTGCCATTGCAATCAAAGAAAAAAAATTACTTGCAGCCTCGTATATAAAAGCGACTATTTTCATAAATTGTGAAATGTGTCCACCTAATAAAATTAAAGGTGTAAAGCTGCCCATGCTATAGTAAATAAATTGTAATTAAAGTGTTAGAAATATGTTAGACTGAAAAGTTGAAAGATTGAGTATATTCTTTTCTGGGCAGCCAGCAACGGTATTTTAGTACAGTGATCATCGACGAATATGAATCGATTCATGTGTAAACATTTTTATAAATCCATTTCCAGATAAGATTATCTAAATGACCCAAAATTGCATTATTTTAAAAACCAGATTTCTAGTTTCTTCAAATAATTCTGCTTGCGTTATTATTATTATTATTATTATTATTATTATTATTATTATTATTATTATTATCGTTGTTCATAATAATAATATTTTTAATTATTATTATTATCATAATCATTATTATTATTATTATTATTATTATTATTATTATTATTATTATTATTATATTATCGTTGTTATTATTATTATTATTCATTTTAGATTGTTATTTTTTTTAATTTATTTTCAATTTTTTGGTGCGGGGTCATTTTATTGGTTTTAAAAGCATTTAAATATATTAATGGCTTAAGGCATTTTACCAACTTGGGTCCTGACAAAGCTACTGCCTCTATTCCATATGACTTGAAACACAAACATGTGCAATCCGTGGATGATAATCCATGAAAGTAGTAAAATCAACGCGCACACACACACGCACACACGCACGCACGCACGCACACACACACACACACACATATATATATATATATATATATATATATATATATATATATATATATATATATATATATATATATATATATATATATATATATATATATATATATATATATATATATATATATATATATATATGTATGTATGTATGTATTATAGATTGTATACAGCTACAAAGAAGGCGAAAGAGCAAAAACAAAAAGACCGGTCTTACTTTGACTGTTAGTGTTTGTAAATCCGCAACCGCACGATTTACTTTTATCTGTGTTCCGAGTTTTTCGACGATTTTCCATTTCCGTAGCATTGTCTCGATTTCAGCCAGTCTAATGATTTTTTTCCCTTGATATCTGGTTGTTTGTGTGTCCCCATGTCACTCAGCTTATATATATATATATATATATATATATATATATATATATATATATATATATATATATATATATATATATATATATATATATATATATATATATATATATATATATATATATATATATATATATATAACAAAATTATTCAATTGGAAAATTCACATCGATAGGCGGATACAGGTTTGTGTAACCTTTTCCATTTTTCAACCAGATTGCGTATGGATACCTCTCACCGCTGTTTTATCTCCTTATCTGCATCAAATTCTACATTGTAATTGAGGTTAGAATGATATACTACTTTATGGAGTCCAGTATGCGACTTTATCGTAACTCAATATTTGAAATCAGGCTTTCTCAAATAAACAGACTTGTATGATTTTAAAGTTTGTAAACATAGATGTAAATTTATGGGCAAACGCGGATGAGATAAATGCAAACATAAAATATCAGCCCAAGGTAAACCTAATGACTGAATATCACGCCAACTCGAGTACAACCAGACTTTGTACCTTGTATGCATTAACATGAATTGTATAGAAGCGTTGGTAAAATGTCTCAATACTTTTGTTTCGTTTCTCTTTTTTAATAGCTTCTGAAAAGTGTTTCCAGTACTTTCGTCGCTTCTCTTTTGTGTCGTTATGGTACTTTCGTCGCTCCTCTTTTGTTTCGTTATACAACATTTCGTATATATATATATATATATATATATATATATATATATATATATATATATATATATATATATATATATATATATATATATATATATATATATATATATATATATATATATATATATATATATATATATACACACTTTAGCAAGGTGAGCTAAGATTCCACTGTGTGACTAATACCCGAAAATATTTGTTTACTTGGTGTGTTCTTGAACATCATTGAATCATTACGTCTAGAACATTCACTAATATCATACGACGATTCGCTCGCTTCAGACCATTCAGTAGCATCAGACATAGCGGGTAATTTTGTCAACTTCAAAGACTTCGCTTTTTTTCTTGCACATTATTATGCAATTCATTTATTTGTTCCGCTCATAAACTTGGCCTAGTTTATTCCGTTCCAGTCCTATGCATCATTACTAAGTTAATCAATTTATCGGTGTGTTTTGAATATGTCTCTGAAAATGCATATATTATCTTCAGAGTTTCTTTGATAAATCTGTACAATGCATTGAAAAGGAACAGATATTCCAGTATTTTTGCCTCACTTTTTATATAAAAGTCATTTACTAGATTATCTTCCGTTCTAGAGACGTCCATAAATTCGTTCAATATTATTTTAAAGTTAATCTGATGTTTTGCCATAATTACCACAGTAATTTTTAAATATGAAAGAGATTTCTCCATCCTAGTTGTGCTTTTGAATTAGTTATTTTTATTATTGGCACTTAACTAATTCTAAGCTGTTGGATTTGAAGCAGTACGGTCAAACGAGTCCATATCAGTTTTATTTACGTTTAAAAACTTATGCGTCTTATGTATCTGTAAGTAACGCCAACTTTTCATCATCAAATTTACTTTTTCATATTTCACTAGCTCAGATTGGATAGTCTCCAAATTATTAAAGAAGAATTCTTCAGGAAACTTGGACCAGAACCAAAAATGTTGAGTTTGATAGCACAACGGTTTAGCTTTCATGGTTATTGTATATGCTAAGATAGTAAATGAAAAAAACTATCTATTAATATCGAGTGAAGACGTTTTTAAAAAACATACAAGTGACCCCTTTCCACAATCATTTAATATCGAAATACTATTTGTCAGCATTATTATGCATGTCCTGGTAAGCACATATAGTCATAAAATTGTAATTTTAGATCAACCAGATATATTGCCAGCAGATACACTTAGAATACTCCAGGTATTTGTAGATATTAGTAAACATATTTTGCAAAAAACTGGTGCAGATTAAGCTTGTATAATTTTGTTTTGAATTGTAAGTGCGCCACAATTATTACGATTCTAAATTGAATCAAAATAGATTACAGTCTCTTATTTTCTGACACTCTAATAAGTATTTTTGATTATACCTGTACCTTTGTAACTTGCTCATATATTACATCAGCGAACTTATACACCTGGGAGTGTCAGGTTACTCGCAGGTTATGAACTTTGTTCGTAAAATATTGTACAAGCCCCACTTGTCAAAGGGTAAGTGTTAAGTCCCACTTTGTCAAGGGGTATTGTACAACATATAATAATAATAACTATAACCCACTCCCCTTTGATACTCGTTATCTAAGAGATGACTGCCCTCGATATAATTGCCCGGTTCGAGTATGAGAATAGATATGGTAAATTGAGCAGGTATATTGAACAAAAAACTCCGAGCCACCGTAAAGACAAACAAACAATTTAATCAATTGCATACACAATTATGAAACTTCCTTTCATTAGGAATACACGCTGTTTAGAAATACAACTATCACCGAATTACAATACGATTTGGAATAGATTTAAATAAATTAGCCGTTCTATTACTGATAGTTTAAAATCATCATAGGATCGAGTGGTACAATCGATGTCAATGCTTTGTTCGATTTTCATAACCTGCTATCCCTTGATCCTCGTTCACTGTTCAATTCAACGTTGTTCTAGCAGACCCTTTCTCGTCCAATCTCTAGATAATCTGCACTCGTGGATGTTCCGCTTGATTCCGGACTTGTCCACTGTATCATGCGTACACTGCAATTTCCGTTTCTCCCAATTCTTTGTCCAAAGTTTACGTCGCTATTCCCGTGACTTCACGATCTTCCCAAAACTATTTTCTTCCTTTCGAAAGAAAATTAAAATAACCTAAGTCTCTCGTTAAAATGTTTACTGTTGAGACTTTCCATTATTCCTGGTTCGAACAATCAGATATTTCTATCAGTGATAACAACTTTACGGCTAGTAACATATCCTCAAATGACGGTAGTTAAACAAATGGTTAATTCGTTTTGCCTTGACCTAATACATTAACGTACTACACAGCGAGACGTTCAATTGTATACACTGTCGCTAAATCATCTATAAAATCAAACTTCGGTGAATTCACATGTATTCTTATAGCCCCTTACTAACGTAATACATTAAATTCTTAGAACACAATCCTTATTCAAACAATATGATAAATTCAAGAATTAACGTAACACTTCCTATTCATACTCAGCATAGTGTTTTCACGAAAAAAATTAACACTACGTCATTCTTAATTAAGAATTAAGGTAAGAAAACCAATTCATGATTCAAAAGCACATTATTATACAAATGTATCAAACGAAATCATGCAAGTACTTTCGATTATACAAAACACATTATTATACAAATGTATCAAACGAAATCATGCAGACCTATAAACTAAGCAAACATCATATAAATCGCATCAACAATATACACGGAATTGTGACAGTACCTTTTGGTTTTTGGTGTGTCACTCAACCGTTGGTTTGGCGGTTTTCGACCACGCTTCCTTACGAATGTATTTCTCTCAAATAACATCCGAAGTCCTTACTAAATAATTCTACCCCTGGGTGTCTTACCGAGCAATGTCAAGACTAAATTCTAATTTAGCTAGTGCGATATTATGTTCTGAAGATTTTCATGTGAGAACACATCCTTTATTTAACCGTGACCAATCAGAATCAAATGTATTTTCTCCCGCTTTCCTCTAAAAGTCGTTTACATCATGGTCAATATGGCATGCTTGGTTTTAAGTAACAGAATCTCTGCATTTTCTCAATTCTGACACTTTCCGTGAGAAAGGAAACTTTAAAATGTCGCTAGCAGTCAGTCTTCTGCTGAATAAACACGGTTTAATTAGTACAACGGTCGTACTAGACTCTACAGACACCTCTTTGGTATAGCGTGTCATCATAAATCTAACTAATGGCTATTTGGTCTCACCTAATGGTTCATTAATAGATCGACTGAAATTTGTCACTTCACTGGGAGTATCGATCAATATTTGATTTGCAACCACTTGTTATTGTGTATATTCATTTCGTATACAGCCTCAAGCACGTGTGTGCGATTTGGTCACTTTCCTGAATTACCATTCCACAGGTTACACATAGTATGAGGCTTGCTTGCCAAAAAAGGTAATATCATGGGGAATATGGGGTGTGCGATTCTCTGGACCTCAAAAGCAAAAAGGGGCAAAAATAGCATAATGACACTACTAAAGAAAAAGAAATATACAAAAATATTACGTAACTCTGCATTTGAAAGACAACTATAGTTATTGTTGTAGAGTTTAACGCCATTTTCAGGACACGATAGGCAATACATGGCGGTAAGTATTATTGGTGGAGGAAGAATCAGGGGAAACAACCCGGAAAGAACCACCGATCCACGAGAAGCTACTGGCAAGCTTTCTCACATAAATACATTAGCCGAATCGTAGACTAGAACCCACGCAGACAGAGGTGAGATGGCAGTGATCCGTAACGGAACGCGTTTTAGACCACTCGGCCGCTCGGGGCCCTCGACAACTATAGTGAAGGATAAATTATTCTGGCAATGAACCAATCATTGTGTTGTAAGATAAGCAACTCCTCAAACTCTTTTTACTGGCACGTGACTGAAACAACACACGGAAAACATGAGATGAGTTCTTACCGCCAGCACTTAAGACGTGTCAAAGTCGTTCGACCAAGTGAGTGAAGAACTAAAGATATTACAATTACAATGGGTAAAGCTGAACGCGTAACCATGACTTTTATTATATCTACAATACAATATATAACAATTGCAACGTTTTGCACACAATTCGTAGACACTTATTGTCCTATTTTATCTGGTTACAGTTAGCTTTGATCTACACGTCATCCAATGTAATATTGTTACAGTGAACTTCTGTAAAGTGTCATACGAGTCCTTCAAGAATTTCAATCCCATTACAAGTGGAATAATAAACTGAAGGCAAACCGGAAGCATTTCATTTTACAGAAAGATGTCCCATTAATGCTACGAGTTAATCATAACACCTCTGCAGACTGAAAATGTAAACGAACTTCTAGCTCAAAAACATGAAATATAATAACTCATTTGTCGCAAAAGCCAGTGACAATAAAGCGTAGTGTACTTAGTAACAGGGCATGCGTAGTGTACTTAGTAACAGGGCATGCGCAGTGTACTTAGTAACAGGGCATGCGCAGTGTAATAATGTAACTTTAAGTGAGCACGAATAATGTTATCAGGGTTTCAGTTGAAAATCAGTGACAATGCCATAGAGAATTCACTACGAGGGTCTATGACCAACGGCCAGAAAATAGTTCCAGTA
This sequence comes from Unio delphinus, assembly GCA_029339505.1. NCBI lineage: Eukaryota > Metazoa > Mollusca > Bivalvia > Unionida > Unionidae > Unio > Unio delphinus. The sequence continues at coordinate 4,677,849 of JAQISU010000198.1, read as the reverse complement.
GATATATGCTGTCACAAGAGAACTATAATCAGATATACCGAAAATGTGAGAACTAGATAAAATCATAATGGCCCAAAGAAACAACTTAAAGATTAAAATAAATGACCTGGATAAAATAGCCGCTGCAACTCTTATAAGTTGTGTAACGGAAATGGTCGGAAATATACTGACGTGATAGTTCTCCTAATGGTCGAAGAATTCAAAGACGACAATATCTACCGATGGACATAGATCGATGTGAGAATGACTATTAACTAATCAAGTGGCATTAAGTGTCTGGCGGTACTGTTAATTACAGTCTCTAATCGAAATATATCAAACTGCTATCTTTATAGTCCTTAGACGTACATACGGTTTCATGAAGCTTCGTGTTGCAACGGCTCGTTATCGGCAACCTTGTTCGCCAGACTATCGTGAAAATATTCATGTCAGCGACATTGTTCTGTGCAGTGTTAAAAATATCGTGATTAAATTTTAATGTTCACTTCCAGGAAGATAAAACCTATTTAGGTCATTCGTCTCTCTCTCTCTCTCTCTCTCTCTCTCTCTCTCTCTCTCTCTCTCTCTCTCTCTCTCTCTCTCTCTCTCTCTCTCTCTCTCTCTGTAGACGTGAATACGGAAAAATAGGGAATGTGTTAAGTTGAAATAATAAGATTTATCTTTACTATAACTTCATGCATCTCATTTCTTACCTTTATTCTCCCAGAACACTAGATTGGCCAAAGTGAGTTTTAATGCAGTTTTTTGCATTTTACCAAATCTTCTAAAACTTATTTCTTGTTTACTTTAATATGCAAGTTAATATGTTTAATGCTACTGAAGTAATATGCAAACATTTGTAGAGAAAGGGCTCGCTGTGCAAGACGTAACTACACTCGAACAGAAAAAAATATTGAGCACCAGAGGGATCGATCTTTGAATATCATATACAAGTGAAATGAACAACATACAATTAAATATTACGAAAGAGATAATAATAATAATAATAATAATAATAATAATAATAATAATAATAATAATAATAATAATAATAATCATCATCATCATCATCATCATCATCACCATCATCATCGGCAACACATTTAAATATATGCCAGTAGGGACGGATTGGGTGAGTTTCTAGGGTTTCAGGCAATCCCCCCTCCCCCCACTATAAAAATCGTACACGTGACCTAATCATGGTCTGACCTGTATGCCCATGCACACAAATTACTAGCAACAATTGTCGGGTTTCTTAGTTTAATCGAGTGATGGCTGATGTCCTAAATTTTCGTCAAACACGAAATATATCAGCAAACTGTATGTAATCATGTGTGCCCATTCAACTACTTCGTACAGCCCTGGTATGCAGGTTAATAATGATAGCTGTAATGGTACCTCATTATTCGGACTCTTTCTTCTATGCTGAAGATGGAATATTTACATGATTGATATGGGTGCTTAGAAAATGAACGCACTTTAGTCTTATTTGTGGATATAATTTCTCCAGTGTCGTTGTAACGGTTACATCCGTCCTACATGTTTGTGCGGGAACAATGAGAGAGAGAGAGAGAGAGAGAGAGAGAGAGAGAGAGAGAGAGAGAGAGAGAGAGAGAGAGAGTATTGGCGCAGATTTGTCAGTGTGTTGGTATACACACACACACACACACACACACACACACACACACACATATATATATATATATATATATATATATATATATATATATATATATATATATATATATATATATATATATATATATATATCACATTAAATAAATAATGAAGTAAATAATTGGCACTTTCGTTTTCGGAAATGCTGTTACAGCTATTTTGACATCTGATCTTCCATTCACATTACCGAATAGAAACGTCAAGTATTATTTTATTTTCTTTCCCGAGAGATTCTCTCTAATTATGTTCGTTTAATCGTTACCTAAAGCAAGTCCGCCTTGATTTATCATATCGTGGATGACGCACGCTGTGTTGGCAGATATTATACGCCAATACTTGTTACAATACAGATAAATAGAGAGAGAGATTTTCTCAAACTAATCTGCGAATAAAATCATTTGCACTTAAATTATCGTATTTTATTCTGGATAAGTGTGTTCTTTCATAATCTAATACGAGTTTGCAAAAGGCAGGTGGTGAAAAGACGACAGCAGACAGCAAAATAGAGTTGATTCTTGTTTCATAATTTCAATTGTATTATTATCAAATTGTACTTATAACAGAAACAAATTCAGTCAAATTGTACTTATAACAGAAACAAATTCAGTCAAATTGTACTTATAACAGAAACAAATTCAGTCACCTGAGTTAATACAATGTGTACTTATCTGACAACTAACATAACCCGACAAAACAATTGTAAAGATAATTATGCTAAAATACAAAACCAGAGTCTACGTATTTCTATTCGACGTGTGTTAACGTAAGAAGTTCATAAAAGTGTTAATTCCTATTTATTTCACAAGAAATAATTAGTTTCAATGTCATTGATGCTGCCTTTACTGCGGTATAAAAGCGTAATAGGAAAGGAATACAAGATTGTTCTAAGGCGCTAAGGCTCTACAAATCTATAAATTATCCTGATATATTCTACAGGGAAAAGTACACTTTATATGTAATAAGGTTTGAGGATTAATCCCGCGTTCCTGGAGTTTCGAGCTTCAGGTCAGGCGGTATTTCGCGTACTTTTAATTTCGCGCTTCCATGCTGGAACCCCACCCAATAGTCTACATTTATTACTACATAAGAATTTGATAAAATTACCACCGATGTTTTCCTTTGGGAGAATATTAATTAATATCAAACTGACTGAGGTTAATCTGAAGTCAATGCCCCAGTAAAGAAATTATATATTTTTAAAAGTAGTGTCTAGATGAATCCTAATATTTCATTTTTTTGTATTAGATTTGAACATCACCTTCTTTCATATACAATAGAATTTCGCACAGTTTCTTCACTTTACATTGAAAATCTATCCAATTTATAAAAGCTAAGAACTGCCAGTAGCTTCTCGTGGATCGATGGTTCTTTCCGGGTTTTTCCGGTTTCTTCCTCCACCACTAATACTGGCCGCCATGTATAGCCTATATATTGTGCTGAAAAATGGCGTAAAACCATAAAGAAAAAAGGCTAAGAACCGTCATGTGTTTGCATTCCATTTATTTTACAAGTTTTTTATTATCGGAAAGTAACTAGCTTCATTGCCCTTCGGCGGCGTGATACATGAATGATGCTGAAGCCCTCAAAGTTTTGAATGTATTCAGACGATCTAATTTTCACTTCCAGCAAATTGTATCTGGAAAGAATCACTGTATTATAAACCTTCGTGATATGGCACCTTTCCTGGAATAAAATTACCTATTTCATTTTGACCAAATACAACTCTGGAAGATGATATTGTATTAGACTTAGTCTGTGAGGTTATCTCTTAAAAGCACTTGCATTATCTATGTGAACATTGAAACATATTAATGTTGTCAGGAAAACTTCATTAGAAATATGAGTGTGATGTTACTCTTTCCGTGAATTTAAAAATGTCTTGGCTATAAACACGTATATGAGCCTATTCTTCAACAACTTCTCAGATAGCGGTTTTTCTTAACTTTTTTTTCTTTACAATAACCTGTGTGCATTAGAATCAAGGCACATGCTGTATGCTTAGCGTTTGCTAACAGTAACGGGCTGTCACGTTTTAACTATCGAACACTGCGCACTATTGAGTTTTTCTGCTTTGAACACTTTGTGTGCATTCTCCTCCAATCAACCCCATATTATATATTATTAATTTTTTTTAGCAAATGGAGAACGATCTCGTTTCGCTCTTATTAACCGCGCCTATGTTCTAGTGATTAGAGCGTCAGCCATAGAAGCGTTAGGTAGTGGGTTTGATCCCCGATCGAGACATACCAAAGACTGATACACATGGTAACCGCTACCTCGCTTGGCGCTCAGTATTAAGAGGTTAGTGTTAGGAATGGTCAGACTGGTGTCAGGATAATGTGACTGGGTGGAACATCATGGTATGTATGTATGTATGTATGTATGTATGTATGTATGTATGTATATATATATATATATATATATATATATATATATATATATATATATATATATATATATATATATATATATATATATATATATATATCTATGCCTTGATTCCAATGTTTGTAAAAAGGAGCACATATATTAGGATGAGTTAAAAAATTATTTTTATTTTATTTATTTTTAACAGGACTATTAGTGCTAACTGCTGCAAGAAGATACATTTTTTAAAATGTTTCCTCTCTCATTATTCACATACAGAAAGACAACCGCTGATTTAAGACATTGTAAATGTTATATGGGTACCCCTCGTGTTTTTCAGAATGCAAAAGAATTTCCGGTTTGTGTATATTCTTTAGGATATCTGTTTTCAAAGCAAATTTTTTATCTCTAAGATTTCGATCTCCCATGCAATGATTCTTTTGTAGTATTTTAATAGAATTAGTTCTGAATTGTAAGGAAATATGAATGCATATAGGTTTGACAGAGAGGGTATATAAAAGATGACAGTCTTAACAGAATAATATTCGTAATGCAATACTTGTCTTTGCTGCATTGCTTATTTTGCAACAGTCAGAAGATTCTCAGCATTTTTCCGCCAAGAAACCATATAATGGACTACTGTTTTCCATATTGAACAATATGGCTGCGGAATATGACAAAGTCACAACTGAAATATTGCCGGCTACTGCTGTATTATAGGGTTATCTCCGCCAGATGCGAATCAACAACACATCAAATTGATTGATGTGTATTCCTGCAACCACTTCCAAAGATATTTCATGACCTGACGGAATAACCTAGCAATGCTTCATTAGGCGTGTGCACATTTTATCGGCTGATGCCCAAGAACTTCTTTCAGGTTATTTCTAGTTTACTCGTTTACTTTACGTACCTCTGTACTAAGAATGTTGAACTATACGATTAGTATAATGAAGTTTAATTATATTATATTAGTAATGAAGTTTATAATGCTGCTTATGTTAAACACTTAGAAATGGAATATTTTCACATATTTTCAGTGAGGTTGCAAGGATTAAAACAAAATACATGTAATAAAAGATCTGATGTATACGAAAATTTAGTATAGAGCAGATGATAAAATTGAAGATTCAACGCATGTCTTCTATAAATATCTTGAAAGAAATAGACCGACTGATTGATATAAATGATCAATCAGCATAAACAAGAGAGACGTCTCAGTCAATGTATTAGTCTAAGCGACTTCCGCCAAAATGCATCAAACGTGAATAAAGCTATCCCAAGTGTAATAAAATTCAACAAGGCTGTTAAGATAAGTAAATTCGGTTCCGATTGATTGGTGTCTGACACTCAATGCACGCGTTGTGCACTGCACTGCAAATCATATGCGCTTCTGCAAATAGTTTCTAAAATATTATATCTCGAAAAGTAATTTGTATGAAAACGTTGTTCAGATGCCGGATACTAGCTTAAAATGATACACATTATATGTTCGTTTTCTTCAATACACGTGCAGCACTTGGCAACGGAAAGGAAATATGGTGTAAACTGCCTGGATACCGCGGTTATGTGTGTCACGCGTTGTGTTATCTTGTTATTATCTCTTTGTCAAGATTGACCACGTTCCCAGCAATTAAAAAAAAAAACATTTGTTAATATAAACCTAATTCGAACCAATTAAAGATATTTTATGTTCACATTTATTTCATGCGTTATTTATTAGAGAAGTGTTCCACTGTATACAGAGGCAAACTATATCATTTTAATATTCTGTAAGGTTAACAACGATTTTGTTGCTTGTCTGAGTCGTTAAACATCTGATAATTTCCTGTACTCACACCTTACCAGCGCCGGTGCAAGGCATTTTGGAATACGCAAGCACTAATATAAATACAAAACATGAAATCTCAGTAAATGCAACATCAGCTAAAATATGCAAGTCATTATCAGATGTTGTCAGTCTAGTAGTAACATCACTTATTATTACAGAAGAGTTGAAAGATTACATGACATCGACAAGATATATATGTTTGTCGGTTTTATCATAAGAGGGACATCTTTATATGCAATTACTGTTAAGTTGCTGACTTTCAAAACGCGAATCATTAAAGGTCAACATACCAAAAATAATCATACAGTAAAAATAACGCCAAAAAATGAACGATGGGTGTATATTAATCAAGAACTGTTGCTCTTGCTGTGTTATTGTTGTAATGTATTTTATCATGCAAACTCTTCCAGAGAAATATTAAACTCCTCAGCAATTAAATATACAAAGATTTTACTGTAAGGGTAAAGTTTTACATCCATAAAATTTCTGCATCGTTTACAAACATTATTATAATTATTGCGAGAATTAAAATCACTACCTATGTAATCGTATTATTACATTTAATCGAGAGTAATTTTCATTAAAAGGTTTTCCATTTGTCGTAGAAGGTTAGCAGTTTAGACTTTGTGGGAAGCTGCTGAACAGGCAAATTCCTAAATCCCAAATGGATGAGTACACTAGATGATTCACAAGTTTCCCATGAGAAAGGACGTTAGCCTCGTTATGATTCAAAATGACGAACACCGTTAAGTTATGAGTATTTACTTCTCATTGCCAGAAATGAGAAGAAGGAGTACGGTATGAATTACGCTGGATATCAAATACAATACATGCTGAATAGGATCAGACACTTACTGTTTGCACAATTCATGAGGACAACCATTCACGATAAGGTACATATGTCAAGCCTACCTTTTGTTGTTTGCAGAAATGTTATATGCATCATTATATCAGAGAGAGAGAGAGAGAGAGAGAGAGAGAGAGAGAGAGAGAGAGAGAGAGAGAGAGAGAGAGAGAAGACAAATACTATAGGCACAAATATAGAAATGCAAGTTTGAATAACATATGTAAGGACAGATAAATGTCTTACATGGGAAGCGAAATTAGTTCCACTGATATATTTCCTTAATCTCATTATGAAATATCGAATGAAAATCAGCATATTTGATACTGATTACAATTCATTATTAAGTTCAGTTTTTGCAATCCATCACAACTACATAATCCTTTGAATATATATGTCCAATACGTTCACCGACTATCATGGATATTGAAGAACTCACAAAGCTAACTATTCAGTTTCACTGAAAAAATTTACAAAGAACCACTTCATAACACACGTGATGTTACTAGACATAATAATAAAGTACGTAAATAGTCAGACATGAAACGAGTATAACTGGACCTGATAATGATTATGTGTCGAACGAAGATTTAAAACTTGAAGCAGACAAACATACAACACAAATATAAATAAATTACAAATTACGTCTCTTCATATCCTTGATAAAAGTAAATTAGTTCTTCACATTGGTTGGAAAGGAAATGTCAACTGCATTACTGTTATGACCATTTTTTCGAAATGTACAGCAAACAGTAAACAGGTAATTGTTACAATAAATTATATAAGTAAAGACGAACATTCATTCTTGGTTATATTCATTTTCATACTCAAATCGATAACAATAATGTCATCGAAAAATTACCTGAAAAGAAATTTATGTTGAAAGATGTGTTACCGTATCGATCTCACTGAATATAAAAGATGTGTTACCGTATCGATCTCACTGAATATAAAAGATGTGTTACCGTATCGATCTCACTGAATATAAAAGATGTGTTACCGTATCGATCTCACTGAATATAAAAGATGTGTTACCGTATCGATCTCACTGAATATAAAAGATTAGTTAGTGGCATGTTACCATATTTAAGATCACTGACAGAAAACAAAATAGTATATTACACCAGCAACAAGAATGAATCACGGATTGTTTAGCTCCTGTAAAAGTATATGACCTTGAAATGTGCATGAACAAAGTCTGAGATTCTAATAATAACAATACTGATTAAAAATATCAATTCTTCAAAGTGTCCTTATTCTGAGTAATACATTTATAGAGCAATCATTGCCCTCAAAGGGTCAATATTCAATGTTCTATAAGTCATCTACTAAGTAGGATAATTTTGGAGATTATAAACATAAATGCGTACCTTTATTGTTGATCAGATCAAATATATCAAATGTTATTCTAATGAGTATTATTTCATTTCTTAGAATATCAGATCAAATATATCAAATGTTATTCTAATGAGTATTATTTCATTTCTTAGAATATCAGATCAAATATATCAAATGTTATTCTAATGAGTATTATTTCATTTCTTAGAATATCAGATCAAATATATCAAATGTTATTCTAATGAGTATTATTTCATTTCTTAGAATATCAATACATTAGAACAAATTTCCATGGTGAATTTCAGAAAGGACTGAAGTGATTTATAACAAACGTTTACAAAGTAAAAATATTTACAGTTGAAACCAACACAGAGACTTTGGCATTACGCTGTATCATTAATACGCTTACAGCTAAAAAAGATGAAAACAGAAACATTAAAAATCTTAATTAAACCAGAACTGCGTATAAAGAATCTTGCATTGAGCGTTGTAATGGATACATTAAAAGAGAAAATTAGTAAGTACAAAAAGAATTGGATGGCGAAACAAAGATAATACTAGGATGTATTTTACTTGTGTAATTTAATATTGTTTCCTGTGAAAAATATCAACACGAGATGAATTCTGACCAAATATATTAGTAGTGTGAATTACAACTTCTTCCTTGAAAACATCCCTTTAAACTATTTTCTCTTAATGATCCTCGTATTCGTAATCATGCGGATCACATAATATCACGAAAATACTACGATTCATTTAGACTGACAACGATTTATTTTGAAGTATTACATAATGACAGCTAACATTAAACAAGGTAATCAACAGAAAATAAAATTTATATTAGATCTAATGACAAGTTATGTTGTGTAGAACACTGCTTCAGTGGGGTTTTCTTGTAGCTCTGCTTCACATAAATGTTTAGCCCGCAATTCTATAAACTATTCTATGAATCTAAAACTATCTATAATCCAATGGAGTCCTTTAAACTGTTATTTCTTCTGCTGAATACATGAAGCGATTCATTTTGAGATCCAGGCTCTATGCTATGCATTTACCATTTTGAATTTCATTTTTATTTTCATATGGACCATATACGATTGTAATAGCATAGCATGTTGCGAAGAATATTCGTATGTATGTTGTATATGGGTAACTGAAACATCTCAGGACGTGTATCGTTAGTTGCAAAAATTACTGCGGTCACTAACTGTATCTTTAATTATTTTTGGCAACATATGTAACTATATTTGGATTAAAATGCTTTACATATTGCCCTCGGGGTCCCTCTTGACGCTATGATAAAATAATTATACTTTTATTCTTTCGCCATAAGCGATATTTTTGACCTTACCTAAAAACAATTCTTTACAGCTAGCAGGGTCGATGAAAATGCATTTATCAAAAAAAATATCGGTGAAATTGTCTGATTAAAAGCGAAAATAACTAATTTCGTTACATTTCAGATACTTATTGGTGAGCGAGGAAATGCTGAAAAGAAACATACGCAAGAAACTTAAGATCTAACGTCTAATGCATACATCATACATCACTCGAAAGCTCATGTCCACTTTAAAATGAGATATGATGTAATCCTAGAAGGTGATACCTATGCAGTGGAAAACGGGTTTAAAATAAGCACCCTCTGATGACATAATTTCATATTTGTGACATTTTAGGGAAATATAGGGTTTATCATTGCTTGACTGGGGGAGGAGAGGTGGGGGGGGGGAAGGGGTACAGAAGTTTCCGGGCGCCAGACTAGTGGGGGCGCCATAATGGGCTTTGAAATAGGTTGTATCTGGGCTAATGAGTTTTAGAGTTGGGGGGGGGGGAGGGAAGGGCGTAAAAATGAATCTTGTCCCCGGGCTCCAAACACTCTAGCTACGCCTCTGTTAAAAATGTTTAACTCTGAAGACTGTGATTAATATTTTACTAACTGCCAGTACGAAACCAAATATATAGTTAAAATTAAGATGCACAACTTCTGTACAATTTACCGGAATCTAAGGCACTATTTTATATAGAACTATCATACTATGTACTGTTAACCATAATAGATATGTATTTGTGTTTTACGTCACCCCAGGACAAGCTAAGATTAATGTACGCATGCACAGATAGAATATTATAGAATTAATCTGTTCTACCGCCCCCAGATACTATGTCCTAAGGTTTAACCATATCACATTTCGTTAATTACAATGGTGATCTTTAAAAGCATTGAGACCAGTGAATCTGAATCCAATTTATCATTTAGCTCATTAGCTTGGCATAACCAACCGATTGATCCGACTGGGCTTAAGACAACCGTTTGAGCTGAAATAGAGACCAAAGTGGTGTCTTGCAAAGGAATGACTACAACACTTCTTAGGCCTTCTCAACTAAAACGATCCTTTTATTCTCTTCTCCGTTCAGTATCCGCGTACAACGTGCATAAATAATCATTTTCTACATCTTTGAGCACTATTTACCAAAAACGTCCACTGCTTTACTTTCGAAAGCAAATTCATCAGGTAATTTCTAGAAATAATTATACTTTTAAGAAGCGTCATGGACGTATCTCCATTACATTTTTACTGAGTGTAAATTGTTGTTCGTATGTGTTATCGTGCCAGGAACTATTTGAACTTTGAACCTATATTCTTGCATAAAAAACGTTTTATTTAACAAATGAAAATGTCCCTGATACGTTCTAAAGCCTGTTATAACATAACTCTTTCGTCCTTTTTCATTCATTCTGTCATTTTGTATTCTTTTACCTTTTTCGGTCACTTGTTCTTTGAACCATTTATATCCACGTGATATGAAAACTTCCGCGGCATCATACAATAATAGAAACTGTTCCCCGCACTTAGCAAATCTCATTGCTGCAAAATTCGTGCACCAGGAGCAGCTGGTGGCATGCTTAAACTCTATTTGCATTAAAGTGGGACTAGGAAAGTTTAGAAAATAAATGGAGAATGTTATTGACTTAAAAATAAAATATGTACAAGACACTTTGAAACAAATGTGTCAAAATTTGTAATTTAACAAAAACACCAATCATGTTAACTAAACCTACAAACGCCAGTCAGCTTTCTGTGATGCATACTGTGGAGAAAGACGGAATATCGATGATATCGGAATATCGATGATATCTGAATATCGATGATATCTGAACAATTTTAACAAAATTGTTGATGTGCAAATTGCTTTTATGCATACTAAACAATTCTAACATCTATTAGAACTCCGTTAAGTTCGAGAAAAGATTCGATATCTGAATTAGATTAATAGTCGTAATGCTTAGACTGTTCACAGTAACGAGAACGAAAACGTCCTCTACCAACTATGGCATGTTTTAATTTTAAGAAAAAAGAAAAGTAAAAGAGCCCAAAAATCATAAACATTTTAGAAAGCAAGTAATGTCACAAAGAGGATATGCTGAGTAGAAGCGGAAAAAAAAGGAAGTAAAGATGGTGCTCATCGATCAAAATACTAGCATCATTCTTCATTAAGACAAATATTTAAGAACGTCACGTCAACCCCTCAGAAGTACACCCATCACATGACACAATATTCGATGAATTCAATGAAGAAATAAATGATGATGATCTTATTGTATTTACAACAAGAACGTTTCCAGCCATTCCTGCTCATGTACGATCTTAATCCATATTGCCATAGACGTCGAAACTTAGAGTTTTAAAAGGAACAATTTCCTGTCTATGTTGCATGAGAATTGGTTCTGTAATTTATTTCATGCACAATCTGAACACGGCAAGTATTTATAAGTTCTCCATCGAACAAAAGCCCAGACCGATACCATCAGAGTTGCTATTACGTTGTTGAAGTTATCAAAAGCTTTAATCTTGTGACTTCCAAATTTGATTAGGTTTTTTTTTTGGCAAAATGAGCACTTAGTTTATTCGGTGTTGCTCCAGTTCTTTGGTTGAAATGGTGACACTTATTTTCTTAGTGGACTATCCAAAGTCAAGCGATACCATCGATTAAAAGTCAGCTTCTTGTGTTCAGTTTATTGCAAATCTTTGTCATGTGGTTTTATATATACCGAAATGTGCAATTTAGAGCAGAGTATAAGGATACAAAATACATTTTGTAGAAAGATACTTTGAGCGATACGCTGAATAGTTTAATATCTAAATGACCATTTAGTCTTACTCTTCCAGTAGCACCCGATTTTATGTTCCGTTTTCATTTCCATTGTGACATGAAAACAAAAACGGACTGAATTTGGTCATTTGTCAGATCCTTTGGGGATGTGGTCAGACAACCTTAGATGTAGCATACACATCAAAGTGTAAATTAGTAATGACATACATGTCCGTAAAGCTTTGGTGACTAGATATAAAAAATTACATTTCATATTTGGTATGTTATAGAATTATGTGATAAATACGTCAAACAGAGAAAGACTTCGGTTACCAGTGCTGGTCCCGAATATAATCTTAACCAGTGAATGGTGACCCTCCTGGGGGTCCTTGGAAAAACGTTTTCTATGTAAGTGGCAATAAATGATCATTTTTTAAATTTTACTGTCAAAACATATCTCAAATTTCACATTGAAGTGTATGGGTACATTTAATGTGTATGCTCCTGCTGGTCGGCAGGTTTTTGGATGGATAAGTTACAATATCTATCACAGGCAATGTTAGTGAAGAAACCCTTTACGTGCACAGTAGTGAAGAAACTATTTATATTGGAAAGCATATATGGGGCGTATTTTGTAAATTCAACTTTCGGAACTTTTGATCCGATGGCAGCTATTCGTTACATATGATCACCCGACATTTGTGCTTTGATTCTTGTCATTCATTGATTCATTGATTGTCCAATAGAAAATAAGATCACATATGGACTGAAATTGAAGAGTAAATGACACAGTTGACAACAGACAATTCATATCCGTCTTTCCCAATTGTTTTTGTTTACATCTGACTTCTGGTGCAGTGATCCTGCAAGAACAATGATGCGATTCCATTTCGCTCGTTGCCCATATCTAGAAAATAAAACAGAAAGAAAAGCATGCAAAATGTTTAGCATAAAACGAAAAGGACTTATTGATTTATGATCGCGGTAAGTGGCGTTTAGTGTGAACAGGGCCATTTTCGACTGCAATTTTAGGTGCAGTTCTGCATCGCTAACATGAGAACGAAAATGAACACACAGCAACATTGTTTTAAAGCTAAAGTTGGGTTTCAAAAAAACGGCAAATCGCAGACAACCTCATACATACATAAATCTGATATTAGCATCCCGGTTTCTTCAAAGGTTAAGTTAGCATCTGATAGTCGCACAATTTAATTGTGTCTCTACTTGTAAGAGTAAAATAGTCTGTGGTCAGATCAGTTTTTGCTGTACATACATCTGGTCATGCAGAGGAAATAAAGAATTCGGAAATTATCGCACCTGAATGATGTTTTATGACAGCGAAGCCAACGACAACATTCTGCTACGAAAAATCAGTATCTGTACCATGAGGTTTCTCATGTACATGGTAACGCCCATGTTACTCCTGTTCGTTACTCAAACAAATAAAAAAGTTAATTTTTTTGGTGACCATTACTTTATCCCAGTTTTAAAGAATTTTTAATATATAATGCGAATATTCAGATAATTGTAATCATGAAATAGTGGATATGATACAAATCGCTAAGCCATGTTGTACATGGCGAAAATAAAAAACAAAGTGTTCATCAGCACTGGTATTGATCGATCAAAATGTTCTTTATTGAACGATGCTATATATGTGGCGATCTGCATTACATCCTAGTCATATTATAACTACGATCGATTACATACGAAATCATTCAATTGAATGGTAACCGACACACATTTCGACGAACGTATAATGTGTGTTTGGTTTAATATCGTTCCTATGGCAACTAAACCTCTCGGCAGAACCACATAATACCTAGCACACTAAACAAAGGGTCAGATGACGTCAAACGGTATGAGTAAATAGGCACAGTAGGCATATTTACTGTATACAGTGCATGCCTTCCCGAAATGCACTTTCAGGCTTGTGTCACTAAATTTTACAACTATGTATTTGTCAAGGTCAAGCACAACATACAGACGTGATCGAACTACAAAATATGATTCATAAACTGTGGCAAAAGGATGCTTATGTTAATAGTAACAGGTGTTACATGCATGCTTTTTACAGTGACCAGGTACAAACCATCATTACCCCCAAACGTTGTGGGGACATGTCATACAGAACTTACCTATCTTACCACACATAGCGTGTTGCGACATATGTAATAGCATCGTTAGTTTTATTTGGCTGCATGTAATATTGCTTAAATTAAAAACGCTATTTCTCAGAAAATAGGTTTAAATATCGGTCGCGCCTTACTGTCTCGCCAGTTAATAACTTCCTGTTTTTTGATCAAATAAAGATGTTTGTGTGAAATGAAACACTACATATTTTCATTAATGAGCTGGATTTACAATGAAGAAACTTCATTAATAGAACAATACAGGAATCACAGTTTTTAACAATATAATCGTTTCAATATCCATGATGATGATGATGATGATGATGATGATGATGATGATAATATTTGTCATCATCATTATCATCATCACAGAGAATACAATAATTTTTTTTCTTTCACGATGCCTGTCTCTTAGTTGAGAACATTACAATAACGGTATTCACTAGTTTTCAGGAATAATCAACAAGAATTATAAGAATTTTAATATGATTAAAATTTCTTTAGTTGATACAACAAAACTTATTGTCCTACCTCACGATTTTAAAAAATAACATCATTCACATAACCACCGATTCTCTGTAAAAGTGTATGTGAGTACTCAAGTTTATTGTGTTGTCCTTCCTTCGTAGCGCTTTTAGCTTTTCAACAGGTTTAGAATGATAACTCACCTTTTTAAGAAATGGCAGTCAACAAACGGTGTAAATTCAAGAATAGAGGACCAGTCAAGTACAGTAATCAATGTACTGTTTTCTTTTCTTTTTCCCGTTATATTTTTTATATTAAAAAAAATTAAGTTTAAAAGCAGAACTTCTTCAAGGTCAAATAATCAAAATACATACTGCTGTTGTCCTGCACACGTATATGTACTATAAAGGTACTTTTACGTTGAAATACAAAATACAAAATCTAAACAATTTACAGAATCGTCAGTTGAATATTCAGATATTCAGAAGTGAGAAATCGAAATTAATTGAGATTTTACAACTGTAAGAATATGATTTTATGACATTTTCAATAAAATTCAACCACATTTGAAGATCACGATCAACCAAGATTTCGGACATTTGGGTTTAGACATATGAAAGTACTGGAGGTACAGCGAGCTGAGTTAACTTTTACTACAAAGCAAGGTTTCTGAAATATATTAAGCAAAGGTGAAATGGAAAATGTCTTTTATTTTGCAATGAATGTGAAAGATCTGGATACAAATTAGGTGATACTGTCGATAATACTCTCATATTGCACCAACATATCATGAACATATGAAAGGCTGCATATCTTGAGCTGAGACGCATCAGCTCCATTCGCAAATATCTTTCTGTTAATGACACTAAAACACTTGTGTGTTCATTAATACTTTAAAGACTGGACTATTGTAATTCAATTCTGTCAGCATCGTCTCAATATCTACTCTAAAATCTTCAAAAAAGTTCAAAACACGGGTACTCGGATCATGTTTAGAGTACGACGATCAGAGTACACCTCCCTGCTACTCTGTACTTTACACTGGCTATCCAATCGATCCGGAATCATCAAACTACGTTTCACTAACGGACTTCAGTCCAACATACCTATCCGACCTCATCCATATGTACACACCAACAAAATACTTACGCTCATCTTCTGATAATTTTATACTCATTATTCCCACTATAAAATATCAAAGTCATATACACAGCGTTTGTTTGCATAACTGGGCCCAGCAACGTGCAACGAATTGCCCATTGAACTAGACACAGAGACACAGTGATTCATTTCAAGTGTTCTTAAAACTCACCTTTTTCGATTGCAAAAACAAACATGACCTAAAACTAGTTTCCTACCTTAAATATTTTCACATGTTTTTATGTTTTCTAATTTCATGGTGTTTGTTTGCTTCTTGGTTTGCTTGGTCATATCATTATATATTGTAATGCGCGTAGAGCTTCTAAAGATTAAGATTAGGCGCTATACAAAGTAATCATATATATATATATATATATATATATATATATATATATATATATATCTGTCTGTTATGTATGTATGTTTGTGTGTGTGTGTATATGTGTGTGTGTGTTTATCATCAGTCTGTGTACCTAGTGTGGTCGTTGAGGCACTGTGCTGCTGAACATCTGACCAGTTCCCTCCAATTATCTCGATCATGTGCCAATACCAATTTTTCCGCAAAACTGGTCCTGGTCCATTTTGTGATATTGCCAGTCCACTTGTTCTCTGTCTACCTCTCCTTTTGCCACCTTTAAAGCTGCCCGCAGTACTTTTGTGGATAGACTTTTGACTTAAGTCACATGGCCATACCATTTAAGCTTTCACTTTTGGACAGTGGTGAGGACATCTTCATTATGGCTTACTCTGTGCCTATTGAGGCACTATTTCAGTTGTGATGTGGTCCATGTAAAAGCTGCCAAGGATTTTTCTGTAGCATCTTTTTTCAAGTGCCTGGATTCTTCGTTGTAATTCTGCTGTCAGGGTCCAGGCCTCACATGAATACAAGAATATTGAGATGACTAGTGCTCTCAATAGTCTGATTTTAGTTTAAGTACAGATATTCTTGCCTCTCCAGATGGGTCTTAGCTTTGACATAGCTACCGTTGTTTGTGCTGCTCGTGACAATAGTTCTGCTTTTGATCCCTCTTCGGTGATTATGGAACCAAGATATTTGAACTGATCCACTGTTTACAGTTCCTGGAATCTACACTTTAATCGTTGCTGAGTTTTGTTTGCTACTATTTGACATCAGATCTTTCTTCCCAGCGCTTATCTCCATGTCAAATCTGGAAGATGTTTCATCCAGGTTCTTCACTAAGGTAGCAAACTTGTCTTCATTGCCTGCCAGCCCATCACTGTCGTCTGCAAAGCGGAGGTTGGTAATGTTACGCCTTCCGATGCTGATTATCCCAGAGTGGTTTTCCAGGGCTTCGCTCATAAAGCGCTCTAAGTAGATGTTGAAAAGCGCGAGCGACAACAGATAGCCTTAAAGTATTCCAACTTTTGCATTGAACTAGTACCCAACATAACCTTGAGCACTTACTGCTTTGGTAGCCTTGGCGTACAACTTGCTTGATGAATTCGGTAAACTTTTGACCCAGGTTGTAGTTCTTCATTTTGGCCCACAATTCCTCATGCCACACTCTGTCAAGAGCCTTTTTGAAAAATTTATAAACACAGGAAAGATGTTCTGTTGATGTTGCGAGTACGTTTCACACAGAACCCTGAAATCAGACTTCGCTCTATTTATTTACACTTTTGTCGAATCCAATTTTCTTTTGCTATCTTCATGTCTGTTTTTCTATTCCTGTTTATTTCTGGGTACTTCATTGCCCCTGTTGTGTGTCTGGTGTTGTTTAGGTCTCTTCGGGCATCACACAGATTAAGAATCTCTTCTGTAACCCAGGGTTTTTCCTTGGGCGATGGAGGCCTATGAAGACTTTGGCAGCTGTTGTCATGACTGTGTTGAAAATGTCTGTCATCACTTTAACATCAACATCCATCACAAGGAGTGGAGTACATTTTCCTCCAATTGTGGCATGGAATGACTTGCAGATGTTAGGATCCTTCAGTTTTTCAAGGTTGAATTTGAGCCTGATTTTCTTTGGCTTATTAATTTTATTCAGCTTCACTCGAAAGTTCATAATCACGAGGTCGTGATCACTCCCAACATCAACACCCGGGAACATTTCTTGGTTGTCCTCTTTTGATGCCAGATCGGCAACTGTTTTGAACCAGTATGAAGTCGAACTGGTTATGGTGGGTTTGAGCATCGACTTGGATAATTGTGATGTTAAAGTGAGATGCTTTCAGACGAACGTATTTGATTCCTATAGATATGAGGCGGCATTTAAGCACAGCTCACTTGACGCCTTCTTTATAAGGATGCCTACTCCATTTATGGACTTGTCCAACTCTCCACTATAGTATAATATATGCGTTTCAATAGCTGAAGTGTTACCTGTCTTTCTCAATGCCATAAAAGACATATCGAAGTCGATGAAGAATCATACTTTATATCGTTGGACACGTTTTTGCTATATCGTTGGACACGTTTTTGCTATATCGTTGGACACGTTCTTGCTATATCGTTGGACACGTTTTTGTATGTTCATGTATTTTAAAATCCAATGGAGATAGCCCAATGTAATATTTTCAAGATCTTGTTATGAGTATAACATTTCAAGCCTTCGGTAAATTGTTCGACATCACTATAATCACGATAAGGTTGAGTTGTAAGTATGATAACATTTCATTTGCTTAAATAGCTTAAAGGTTTGAAACGGAAATATTTCTCCAGCTTTGAATACGACAGTATACATGGCCTTTATTGAGTGCCAAATAGCTTTTGGATACATAACCTGCATCTCTGAGTGTCAAAACTTTATAGCTACTCGATTGTAAATGATGTTTTTTGTGCTGGTTTGTTTCTCTTTGCATGTAAGAAACTGTTGTAATCCATTGCGTGCAGGACTCGCGGCAGAATAGGTGCGGATTACAAACCCACAATCTGATTGGCCAGGTTAGGCTACTACTGAAACTTCTTCGGAATAAAATAACCTAATAGTGTTGCTGTGCCGTAAAACAATAAACCTAATCTACGCTTTTTTATATATGATTTTGAACTTCATTGTATGCAATAATTCTTTTCAAGCATTGATAATGTGATTAAGGGTATACTTCCCGTTTAGTGTATGATTGATTGTATGATACCTAGAAATTTAATTTTGAAAGAGGATGGATCAAAGGCAGAATCTCTCGTGCGAACCATATAAAAGAACTCAAGTAAATAATTTAAATGTATATTATTGATCTTTCTCTTTCACTGTAATTGTTGCTTCCTTCCAGGAGAAAGGAAAACGTTTTATAAAAAATATTAAGGATATTGGATAATAACTTTTATTTTGATTATCTCTCTGCCTTGGTCTTAATAACTATTTGCCACAAATTTAAATAGCTCAGGGCACAAGCGCAAATGATTATGGATTTTTAAAAAGAATGTTCAGGGAAAGAAAACAAGGTGTTAAGTTAACAATTACAATGCTAAATAGATGTTTACAATACTTAAAAGTTGCCGATGACAGCTTGAGACTGAGGCGTTGTAGAGTACCATCATTGAAGAAGTATTCAAATAATCTAGTAAAGTGGTTTCATTAGTCTTTGTTATGAGAATGTAAATTAGACCTTTGTAATAATAGGTATAAACAACTATAGCACATTTTGGGAATATTATTTTCTTGAAATAGTCATCTGTTTTACTGGGGGTTATTTAATCTGGGAAGTAATGCAGTGCACTGAATTTTCACATATGAGGAACAGTATGAATTCGTAGCGCATGCTTGATTCCAACAATTGGAAAACGTTCGCATTATATTCAACAAAATGGCGATGACAAAAACACAGATAACATGGTTCTGGGCAGATTGAATGAAAAAAGTTACTGTACGTAGCAGATGATTTAAGAACGTGGTAGCATATTTGGGTTAATGAGGATTGCTTAAGTTTTGATAAAATTATGTCTTTCTTGGAATTTGTTCATTAGTCAAACTATTATGTCAGGATGGAACCAGGACGAACAAGAACAAACTAAGGCAATTAGTTTCTTGACACCTATCTCCTGGCTCTTACACTGGAATATAATTACCTCCCGGACGCCATCCTCTCCTGTCATCATGAATAAATATGGGTCTCCATTGGTACCCCCTCATGCCTTGTGCATGGTATGACCTGTCATTTCTGTTTTGCTGAAGATAAAGGCAAATACACAAACGCAAACGAGTTGGCTGTTGATGACATGTCATATCGTTGTTTTATTGCTGTTGTATTAGAAACTTGCCGGGTAATGTTAACAAAAGATGCATATGCAGAGTTACTGATCCGATTGCCATTATACCGTTTGGAGTAGATACTTAATTCAATAACATATTTTAGTTTAAAATTTACATCTGTCTTTATTGCAGAGAAATAATGTCTAGCTTACGTTGACTTAATTTGTCCTACTATAGGAGTCCCATCCCTGCCACAGATTGTCTTGCCACATATCGACACACCTTTACAAAGATCCATGACACAACTATGCGTATACGATAGTAAAATGCTGAAAACGGTTTCTGTCAATAAAGAAAAAAGACGTGACAAAGACGGAACTGGAATTTTTCTAGGCCAGTAAATACATTTAGACTGCATTATCTTGCTTGGAGAGAGAAAATAGGTCACAATAACATTAGAAAGAATCCAGACGAAAATTGTAAAATCAATTGTCTGGTCTGGTGTAACAGTTTTCTTTTAAAGTGTTGTATATACTCGCTTATGAGTCCTAATGTAAACTGTGCAGACTCAAATCTGCGGTCGCATAATGCGCTGGCAAATCTTGGTCTCTGCAGTTTGTTAATTGTAAGAATTAGAACTAACAACATTAACCCTAATCTGCAGAACTAACTACATAAAGCCTGATCTGCAGACGCGTTATGCTACGGCAGATAATGATTTTTGTTTTTCAGTATCACTCGACTAATAAAAGAGTATTACAATAATTATGTCGTACATGAAAGAAGAGCAAAATCTTAAATCGAATAATGATTCAACGAGTGTAGGGATGTGCGAATAATGAGTTCCGTTCTAGAAACCGAGATACTGCTGTTCGAGATAATGGATTTAGTTGTGTTTATTCTTCTTTTCTTCCATGACCTATTCTGTTGCTATGAAAAAATCAGCTCGTAATGTCGTTATTGTTCATATGTAAACAAGTGAAATAGCATAAAAGTTTGGAATTATAAGAGGAAATGTAATTCGCTAAGGGACGAACCTTTAATATCTACGAGTAACCATATTAAACATGTACCTTTTGTCAGCTAGTTGCATGCGATATCAAACCTTTTTATTTTATCTTTAAAGTTTCAACAAGAACACAAACATTTCCATATTAAATATGTCTCTCTGCTCTATCCCAAAGAACAAGAGGAAAACCTAATATGCCATGTGTTTAGGTAGGCTCACGGGGAAGGCTGGACCGTTATGAATTTTCTTGTGGAACAGATTTTCGGTACTATCAGTGAATACAATATCTGAACTTTTTATGCATCATTTAAAATACTTAATTATCGGTTATCCTTCATTGCGTCTAACGAAATAGGGGAAACCAAGATACTTCCACCAAAACTCACGCATGGTAGAAAGGCCCCTTGCGTGTAACAATAGAAACACTGGCCGTGTAGACACTATCATTTTAAGATCGCCAGGAGACAAATTTAAGGAAAACATATATAGGCTATATTCCTGGCAAGTAGCACATATAACTGCCAGTAACTGCATCCCATATAATATTTACGGCGATCGTCGATGTAATTCTAAACATGCCGGGGGCTACAGGATATCCATCACCTTATGGAGAATTATCTGCCGTTATTTCCACAACGTCGTCGGGTCCCCACCAAAGTAAGGTCCTGAACGATGATTATACAATGTTGACGCGAAATCCGTCAGTGAGTATTTTAATGGCAGAACTTAACGTTGGCTCGTGGACAGCAATCGCGATCTTAAAATACTTTTTCATTAACCTGTTATTAACCCCACTAACATTCAACATGGATTGCTTTGATTTCGTAAGCGTCATATGGGTTTCCAACGATGTGTCAGTAGGGTGTGTCATTGCGGGATCAAACAAGTGAATTAGCTAATAAACCATACAACGGTGCAAAGCGACTATTAGGACAACAAAAATACACATGCAGTTGCGCCAGGACAATTTCGAGCTCCTGTCTTCTCCACACACCAATCACGCTGGGAAATCAAATCCTGGTCATGTCGCCTACACCGACACCATTGTGGTCGTGCTTGTAAATGTTTTTGCAATCATGCAATCAAGTCGTGAAATTACTTGGGCAATTACTGTGTTAGTTATTACGATAGTATTTATATTCTAACCATTTAACTGTTGCATTTTAGTAACTATGACAATAATCAATCGCTGTCGTTGTACATATCATCGATTAACACGTTGATAAGCGCGAAAGACGCAGTGAGTTCCACAATCTCACACGTGTATAAATTCTGACAGATTATCGTGGCTGTCAGTGATGACATCGTGGGAATTGTTGAATCATGGAAATTGTCAGAAGTCAAGAACTTAATTGATACAATATTGATATAAACTATCCGTATTTTTATATTAACTGTGATGTAAGGACTACACGGACAAAGTAGATGAACGTGTAGGACCACTAAAAATAAACATCGCTCTGTTAATGAGACATTAAAGATATAAATTAAAGTAAAATCACACATTATGGTGATAGCACATCCGTGGTATTGAATTCAGCGATTCCGTCGGCGCTATAGGCCAGAACAAAGAGGAGAAATTTTACCGTGGTATCAATGCTGTGACTTTGAGACGCGACTGAATCTTGGATTGGTTCCTGGTGATCGTCCTACACTGGACGAGAATCCAGTCAGAACAATAGACACCTTTTGTTACCTTCGTGATTTTACGTATACGACATACGACGTGGCGCTGAAACATATCGCTAACCGCTCGCTTATTGACGCACTCAATGTCATCAGTTGTGAGAACGACTTGCATGATGGTTAATAACAACTGCGATGCGGGAAAAGTTATAAAAAATAAAATGAATTGTCGCCGTCAATGAGTTAAATGGAATATAAATATTTAGAATGCTGACATTCTAATAATGCAATCAACGCATTACAATCCAGTGGATATTTGAAAGGCACAGCAGTTCTGTGGTTGAAGCGCCTTAAGGTGGTCGATCTATATGGCATCGATCTATGTTGAGTTCAAGACTAACCGCGACAGTTGTGATACATATTAGACTTGTCAAACGGCCAGATTTGTACGATTCAAGGCGATTGTTGATATTCCAGATGCGCTGATGATATTTTGTCGTTACTCCTTGTTAACTATGAACGGTCCGCTGCATCTGATCGGATCTTAAACTGCATTCTCGTCTTCAGTCGTCTCAGTGGTTTGCCCTTGGAACGTTAATCATTAAAAACTTCTTCATAATAATCAGCCATCTGTCTGGAGATTCTGTAGGAGGTAGTTGACTTTGAGCCACACACAAAAGCACACGGACTTCAGGGCCGGTGCTGACGCTAGGCGAACTAGCATTCTCCTAGGGCGCTGGGCTAAGGGTTTATTTCATGATGGACGGGTGGGGGAGGGCGTGAGTGAAAGGGGGGCGCCAGATATCTGATCTCGCCTAGGGCACCAAAATGACTTGCAACGGCGCTGCACACAGTATGAGATTTTCAAAGCCACCGTGAAATGTCCTTAACGTTTCAACTGTCACAGTACATATTTCGTTCCATAAAACGCGAGGAATGTATGTATTTCTCTGATAAGTTTGTGCTTTAACTTGTCTGGTTTCTCTCATGTCACTTGCATGCTTATGTTTGGGAATTAACAAAACAAAATCGGTTAAATTTTTAAACAGGTTAATAACCTGTGTGGTTTTACTAATCTCCGTTCCATCGTTGAGAATTTACAAGTTTGTGACGAACTCCTGAGTCACTAACCGATGAAACCCTTGATGGAGGAGCTAGATTATGGTTGCGAAACTAAGTCTCTGGCGCATAATACAAATATATTATTAGATCTTTTTTTTTTCTTCCTTAATTATCCAATCGTCATAAAAAAAAAATTCGTCCCGTATTGGTATTTACCCGTGCAAACGTTCATCCAGCGCGAATACTCTAAGTTTTAGAGATTTTGTACGAGTACTATCGCTGTAAAATGATTCAATTGCAACTTTAACCGCGGTGGACGGAAATCTATTCATGATCGATACAAAGTTAATACTTACATATGCAAGTAGTTATGCTCTTAAATTTGGGAATCGAGGAGACACGTGTTCGCTGTGGAAAATTAAATGCTCGCTGGAATCTCATCAGTAAGCGTCACGACCGTTTTTGAAATAAATGCACCAGAGCGTACAGTGTCATTGGTTGGAAAAGAAAGTTGAACCGTGTTAATAACAAGCAAGTTACTCAGATGTTTGCAATGTGTTGATATCTCCGTAATATATATATATATATATATATATATATATATATATATATATATATATATATATATATATATATATATACCTAAAATTCTCCGCTTGATGTCCTTAGTGTACAAAATATCATTAGGAGACGGATCTGGTGAAAGCTTAGGAAGTCGGACTTCTTTTGTGGCTTATCTGCTATGATCGCTTCAGAAACGCTGAAACACGCATGCGCGTATGGAGCATGAACGTTAAGAGAACAATGGGAACTGTTCAATGAGCATCCGTGTAAATCTCATCGCGTGACGATTTGTCGCTCATCACGTGAAGATTTGATTGATGCATTAAAGTGTCTTCAAAATCAAACTGAAATGACAGGATGAATACCTCCATGTTACTCAAAATTCTTGGTCTCGGCAAACCCAGTTATGTCATTGCCAGGTAGAGGCCCGTTGAATAATACGCGTCTACGTTTATGTGTGGGATTTTGTTTTAAGCTTGGTAGGCATTCACAATGTCCAAGAAACAATGGCATGGTAGCACGTGGCTATGTCAAAGGCAATATCATTGTTGGATCAATAATTGGTATTCCAAAAAGTACTATGCCGAATCCTTGAACATCCTCGAGAAAATCATTTTGGAGATGTTTCTCTTCTTCTTTTTTCTTTTCTCGTGCAGAAGATGAAACCACATATACGTTTGTAAATGAATTTTCGGCTAGTTCATTGATCTCATCGACGTCGTCTATGTACTTTGATGGGATTGATACCAACCCATTATGAAATTTTTCCTCTCTGCATCCGCCTCTGTTGGAGAGCACAAATTGATCAAAAACTTTTACGGCGATAACTACTACTAACTAACCAGATTTATCATAGATAGCTTTGACGAATCTTTGCAATAGCCTCATCAATATCCACTAGAATAAAATTTAATTGTACAACGGAGTGAAAATTGCAGCTCAGTCAACCAGGCTGTTTGTAGTGTTCGATGAGTTTGATTAACTACCACACTGATATTTACCAAAATCATCAAAAGCACGCCAGTTAGTGTTATACTAAAAATGCACATTTCAAAGAGCGGTGCAGCGTGGTATCATCGCTGACTTTCAAGTCATTTTCTTAGCCAATGAGAAATCTTCGAACGACGATGCTCACTTAAACCGCTACGAATTGATGCAGCAGCAAAATGCCCAGGGTTACGCGCGGCCTTGAAATTCATTGTACCAGTTCTGAAACTATTACAAATGATCCCGAGAGCGAAATGAACCAGTTAAAAGCAATGCTTTAGCTGCCGCCCGGATATAACACAAATATTTGATAAAATATATTTATCCATGCGAATACATCGAGTCATTTCGAAGATTTAACGAAACTAAATTGCCAAGAATAAAATGTGTATTCAGACTCGCTTGGATCAAGAATTAGCACACTGAATAATATCAATATAATAATGGTGTTATGTAAGACCAAATAAAGAGAGCTTTGTTGACTGATGTAACTACT
The DNA here is from genome assembly GCA_029339505.1 of Unio delphinus. NCBI lineage: Eukaryota > Metazoa > Mollusca > Bivalvia > Unionida > Unionidae > Unio > Unio delphinus. The sequence goes on along the minus strand of JAQISU010000198.1, from coordinate 4,652,089 downwards.
CTGTAAATAAATATACTTTAATGCAATACATCATTTGAGATGAATTAAGAAATGTCTTGTTAAATTATTATATTATTATTTCGAGCTAACGTCGGCTAAATGGTTCTTTTGCTGACATGTACATTATATTTTCAGAGCAAATCCTATGTTTGGTGACATGAAAATCCACGAGGAATAGCACAACCTCTGTCCTGCTGCCATTTGCAGTTTCTCGCTAGTTACCGGTGCTACCAAAACCATGTAAGTGTCTAAAGTGTGCGCAGGTTTGTTCTGGAAAGATTTGCATACAACAAAAGAAACAGGCTGCATCATACCCACACAGATTTCTGTACAGGTTGGGTGTGATTTATCGGACTGTCATTATTGTATTCATTAGCTCTATTTATATTTGATCTAGACAACCTTATAACCCTATTATTTAGCAGTAATTTGCATAGATCTCATATGATTTGATCCTAGCGATTCTGACATATAGTTAGTTCTGCACACTATAGAATTATTGCTAAGGTTAATAAAAGACTCCAAGATAAACCAATATAAGAGCTTTCAATGCATAACATTAAAAAAAACGTTGAAAGGAAATATAAATTCAGGTAATTAACACAAACTAACCATTTAACAAACAAGTAAAAGAAATAGAGACGTTAACATACATGTCAGGACAATTGTGTTCTGATTTTAACATATGAAACAATAATCATAAATAATAATTAAAACAAATAGAAATGAATTGAACTGCCCAGTTTCCTGCTTATATACAACTGCATGAATCTTTTACGGCAGTATGATGCCAGATCTTAGAATTAAATCAAATATTTCAAAATACCTATTCATGTGACCGAACAAATCTAGCGGGAAATAGCGTAATTCTTCAAAGACCGCCAGATCTACCTGCCCAATGGAAATAGCCCCAAATCAGTCTCCGGGTCATATTACTAATATGGATTTTAATGGTAGCAAAAACCTACATCATCAACTACGTAAGGTAACTATGCAATCAACACTCTTGTTTTCTGAAAAAAAAAGATTTGTATACCCGTGTTCAAAAATTATGTATTGATAAAACATCACCATTACAATTTATAACCATGAATAAAAGCTACCAAAAATATCGACACAATTATGTACCAAGAGTTGCAAAAATATAAATATACATCATAAGTTTGGTGTACATATTTTAGATTTTGTACGCTAGAAGAAGAAGCAAATTTAGAGGTTTTACAGATGTAGTGAAAGAAGCTGAATAAAAATAGTATATATGAAATCAGACATTGAAAAACATGACCAGCATCTTCAAGTGATACAACTGGATATTTGAGAGAAAGAAATAAAACTGTAAACAAATATCATAAATAGTTTGACATTTAATAGATACAGAACTTATGGTTAGAGAAAATGTCACAAAATACGTCTTTGACTAAAATAAAAGTTTCTATTAGGCGAATGGTCATAACTGTCCAAAGAAAACGTGAAACAATTACTGCTACTTGTACAGCTATAAGCAGGATAGGAATAACTCCAATTTTTGATTTTAAAAACTATGTGATTGTAGTGATAGCGATATATGTGATACAAATACATTAGTCAAACAAATCGGAATGAAAAATCTTCCAACTATTCTTTGAATTATTTTGCAACACAACATTTTTATGGCGTGGATTTGTTGAAAATGTAAAAGGATGTATCTTCAAAGCAAATTTGTTTGCATTAACTGATAATTTCATTGTATTGATTGAGTATTTCGTCTGTTTATTATTTTACAGGTTTTGGTCAATGCGTATTAAGGGCAATTGAAAGAATTGAACAAAAACCTAACGATGAGCAATTCATGCATCTATATCATAATGATATTGGTAGAATTATAAACGTAGATTAATTTGTTTTATGAAATCTCTTTTAAATCTGCTTATGGATTACACAACATTCATTTGTTAACTGTAACAGTTTTCAAACCATGTTCAGAGAAGTTATATTTCATTCCACGTTACAGACTTGGTCCAGTAAAACAGTCGATTATACAAAATATGTTTATTATAGTCGCCAGACGTCGTTATTAGATACTGATAAATTTTTAACATTAAACCTACCTTTTATTATCAGAACAGCATTTGCATATTTTGTATGTTGAAAACATTACTTAATGATTGAAGGGGGAAGTCCCTCTAAACTTTAAAGAGTTTCCAAGTTATAATTTAAAGGAAATGTCAAGTATGTAGAAGACGAGTGTCATTTTGTATGTATAAAAACATATTTTACTAATATAAGACGAGATATATTATTTCAAATATTCAGTAGATACGTTTACGAATTTAATGTCTACTCAGACAATAAGCCGCATTTTTCAAACATCTTAACTTTGCTTTTAAACTTAGAGATAAACTGTTAAAAAATCAAATGAACACCTAAACAGGTGTATTTCAAAATACTGTTTTTAACGTATAGTACATTATGTTTATTATGTTATGTATTATTGGCCGAATGCCTAAAGTATTGAATACACATTATGCTTTGTCATTTTCTGTACAAATGGGTATCTCTTCGTCACTTAATTCTTCACAATATTCTTTCTATACTGTCAGTTCTTTCGCAATATATCGGTTGACAAATTGTTTCTGACTGTTATCGTCTGCGTGAATGTCATTAATTACCACGTCTAGTATTTGTTAATTATTTTAATCTAGGTTAAATGTATCTGATTAGTTTGGTAAACTATTATTATAACCTACCTATGGTATCACCTTGGTAAAACAAAGTTTACCATCCTCACCAACTTTCGATCAGAGATATCTTGTTCAACTCTTTTTGAAATGATTTTATTTGATCTTGTTCACACAAATAACGTTTTCAATCACCATTTAAAGCGTCTCGTAACCTAGAAATAAACAAAGTAATATATGTTCTGTTTTGTATCTGGCCACCTAAATTACATATCTACTGAGATATTTAGAATTAGTGAACCCTTCTTCTGTTAGTATGTTACTATATTGTAAAAAGAAAAAACAATATTATTTTTTATTTAGTCACTTATAAACATATACTTATTCAGTAGGCATATTTCTCAACTGTTACATCTCCATCATATTATTTACTTCCGTAGCAAATGTTTCATGGTCTGATCTACGTTCTCCAAAACTACGATGAACCGTATAATACACAATTTTCGAAATGTTTAATAAAATACAGTCCCCCAGCAATTGTTCAAGAAAGGCTTCAACAAAGCAAACGAGAACTGAATAGAAAAACAGTCCAAAGATACGGAGGCAAACTTGAAAAGGAACAACATCAGCAAACCTACAAACTGGTGCAAGATCTAACAAGCATAACATAACAGCGAGTTAAATTCTTGCAGGACTAAGCTGGAAACTGCCTTACAGAAGAAACATACATTCTAAAAACGATGGACAGAGTACTGCGCAGAACTTTACAACCAATGAGCCACAATTAATCCATAGGTAGTGAAAGCCTCCTCCCCCAGCAACAGACAACGACAACCAACCCATCGTACGTGAAGAAGTAGAAGCTGCAGTGAGACCGCTGAAAATAAGGAAGTCAGCAGGAGTGGACAATATCTATTATCTTAGCAGAAATGGTCCAATCTGGGGGAGAATCAATGATTAGCTCAAATATCTGCAACAAGATCTAGTAAACAGGAATATTGCCATTGACGTAGACGCAATCACTGATCATCACCCTCCCAAGAAAGGCAGGCAGGTTTCAGAGCAGGGCGCAGTACAACTGAACATATATTTAACCTCAGGATATTGTGTGAGAACTACCTCTCACAATAACAAGACCTGTACCTCATCGTGGATTTCAAGAAGGCATTTGACAGAATATGGCATGCAGCTGTGTGGGCGACCATGCGACTGTACACTGTACATCATCAATGCCAACCTCATCAATGTAATCGAGCACCGCCATGACAACACCACCAGTGTAGTATACTTCAATGGTATCATAGGTGACTGGTTCAGAACAACAGTAGGAATTAAACAAGGTTGTATGCTTTTTCTCACACTGTTCAACATCTTTATGGAGAGAATCATGGCTGACGTACTTAAAAAGCATAAAGAGACAATCGGCATCGGAGGCAGAACAGATACCAACTTACGTTTTGCTGACGACATTGAAAACAAAGTCATATGGACAACGTTCGTTTGCACACCAGGGCCTGGCGACGTGAAACGAATTGCCCATTGAAATTAGACACAAAAACAGTGGTCCCTTTTAAGAGTGCTCTTAAGACTCACCTGTTTTGACTGCAGGGACAAATTTAGCGACCTAGTCATGTTTTGTATCTTATATGTTTTCTGCATGTTTTTATGTTTCCCAATTTCATTGTTTTTGTCATTAGGCATCACGAATACATCCTGATCACAGCTAAAAAAGTACATTGCAGTGGTATTGGCATGTCTCACGATCATCAGGACTTGCTAAGACAAATCTGCAAGGCACTGTACAAAGAAGAAAAAAGAGAGGCAGGCAAAGAAAGAGGTGGTCAGATAACATTCGATAGTAGACTGTCTTTGACATTGAGCAACTCGCTTAGAAACACGTGAAATCGAAAGGAATGGAGGAAGCTGGTTGTTTGGTATTGTGTGGTGCATCAAGGGTCTACCAGAGTACGGGACAGACTATGATAATGACATTATGATGATGATGACGACGACGACGACAATGACGACGACGACGATGATGATGGTAGTATACAGTACACCAATCGTGTTTTGTCTGAAAATCCCACGGTGGAACGTAATCCTTGTCACAATCATAATGTGTCCGTCACAATCACGAAATCGCTGTCTTCGTGAATTGGCCACGTCGTGGCTTATAGTGGACGGATTATGTTGTTTTGCCCTAGTTAAATGTCACAGCAAAATAATTTTGTAATTATGAATTTTCACTACAACGCTTGCAGGGTACTCTAGTGGCCGAGTGATCTAAAGCGCTCTACGTTACTGATCACTGCCATCTCACCTCTGTATGCGTATGTTCAAGTCTCAGATTCGGTCAATGTGAATATGTGAGAAAGCTCAGTGCAAGGCAATTATATACGTCTATTGCAAAAGAGTAAAGATTTCCGAGCAAAGAATGCTTAGACATTTACATGTTCCGCAAATATACAAAATTTTATTATAGAAATTTTATAATGAAACCTAAAGATATTCTGCTTTTAAACAAAAACGGGAAAAATAAAATCACAAAAAATTTTTATTCTGGCACTACTATTATAAATTGTGTGCTCAGAATCTTCCCAGATAAGGAATTACACAGCGCTATCCAATATGCAAATACTGGTACTCCAGCCTGTTTAGTATGTGCGACACAAATATACATGCCTTTGTGACACATTTTCCCCAGGAACCAGACACGCGTTTACTATTACCATTGACCGACTGTTTTTTTTTCGCAGGATATAGGAAACTCGTGATGCCGAAAGGGGGGCCCCGAGTGGCCGAGTGGTCTAAAGCGCTTTCCGTTACGGATCACTGCCATTTCACCTCTGTCTGCGTGGGTTTGAGTCTAATCTTCGGCTAATGTAGTTATGTGTGAAAGCTTGCCAGTAGCTTCTCGTGGGTCGGTGGTTCTTTCCGGGGGTTTTCCCGGGTTTTTTCCTCCACCAATAATGCTGGCCGCCATGTAAGCCTATCGTGTGATGAAAAATGGCGTTAAACCCTACAACAACAACAATGCTTAAAGCTTAATAATTATACCTAGAATTGCTAGCTGATCCATGTAATTAGTGTACCTGTAATATATTACAAAAAATGGACAGGTGAAAGTGATGAAAAAGTGAGATGATTTAACTGTCATCATTAGGGGATAAACATGCATGTATTATTTTACGATAATGCAGATAAATATTTGTTACATTTTTTCAGTCCACATGATAGTTATTGCAGTATAGATTTTTAAGTGTATACATGCACATTGCATCTTTTTAATTCAACGGAAATGGATAGTTTTAATCAAACTTATTTGTGAAATAAACATCAACTACATTAGATAAGATAGTTTACATGACAACATATATCATAAAGCTTTCTATTTAAGCTTTATGCAACTGGAATTTCTTCTTGTTTTTACTGTTTTCTAACCTTGTATTTAAGCAGCAGAGAGGGTAAATCCTACAACATTTTTTGTTTTTATTTTTGATTATACCCCTCCAAATAACACTAGACCCTTCTCGCGAATAACTAGAAAAAAAAATGACAGTGAACATGGGATTCGCATTCGCGTTTTCGTTGATGTCGCAACGTCGTTGTCACTCACCCTCTCTGCTGCTAATGTTTACGGTGATTTTAACCGAATATTTTATCAAGTCCTTACTACGACGAAAATCCTTTCAGGATGAAAGTCCTTAGGACGAAAATCATTTACAATTTCACAAATAGACTAATTTGTAAAACCTCCTCTTGTAAATCAATCAGATTATTAGACTGGTCAGTGAGTTTGAAATTAATTCTGGTTAATGAATTATTATGACATCGCATATAGACTGGATTCACCGGGGACTCAATTATTAAAAACCCTGGAGGAGCTATTGGTGCAAATGAATACAAAATATACCCCTGCTGAGCTTGATTTGATCGTTCTAAATTTATTTGATAGCTTCCTTCGATCACATCACATACTAAATTGAGCGCAATCACCGTTGAAATATTCACATTGAACGGAGCAATATGCCTGCCACCACCATCTGGGTCATTATTATGTTTGAGGATTTTTATTTCCTGTGATGTTGTTTTTTTCCACGTATCATGAATTATTTTAAAACCAATATCGATGGCATCACTGAGAGATTTTTGTAGTTCTAAGAGATTATATCCTGGTAGACGGAAGTCGGGCGTATTTTTTATGTTCATATATCTCACGTTAGAGGGGGCCATGGATACCTCTCGTAAGATTAGTGAATGAAATATATTCATGTCACTGAGGATTCTATTACATGTTTCTATGGCGCTGATAAATTCATCTCGGGTGAGAGTACCGGATTTAAGGGATATTAACACCAGTGAAATATCGTTATTGAAAGCTGTGAAATTTTCAGTGATTTCAATATGTCGAGGCGAGTAGTATTTCACCCCACTAACATCAAATTCATTGAAAAAAATCAATTTGTCATAATCGCTATAGCTTTTTATTAGATTGTCAAGTTTTGTCCTGTCTGTGACATAATCAGTTTTTTTTTGGTTCTGGTAAATCAACGGTTTTTCCCCCGGGTGGTAATTCAGGCCATCCTAGTACGGTTCTAATAGAACTCTGATAAATATCTACGACGTATCCTTCTGTGCTTATTTCAATGGCAGATGATAGTGTTGGTTCATGAACTGTTATAGCTATTTTTGACTCTACTCCAGTAATCGATTTTATTCTACGCGCGAATTCATTATTGATTTGTTCGATTTGGTATGATCCGGTTGGTATGGAAACAACATTCCAGTCTGGGGTACCGTCGGGTTTATTCTTATTTGCAAATACCAGTGAATTATTGGGTTGTTGACCACCAAATGATTTTAACCTAATATTTGGCCAACTGTGGTATACTCGTAATTTTGCTAGCGCTATCTCCTTCTCTGGGACCGGAGAGGGAAAATTCACACTGAATTCTGGATTCGTTGAGGTTATTGAGATCATGCTTGTTTGTACTGGGTTTGTGTTCTCCACTATTTGTTGAAGTAATTCCATCTGTGTTGTCATTGTTATTATACTCATGTTTTTGTACTTCTAATTTTGACATCGCAGAATCATATATATCTACCATCGCTGAAAACTCACTCTGTGATATAATTGTATCATCGAGCGATGACGATATCAATGAGGATAATTGCGAGTATGCAGTGGACACAACATGAAATTGAATTATGTAGTCTTGTAGTTTCCGTTGGCTGCATGAGGATATTTTTTTTGTGATTATTGAAATAATTCCAGCGATTGTTGTTGCCGCAGAAATGCAAATTGGAACAGCTATCGGGGCCATCATTGTCACTGAAGACAGTATAATACCAGCTCCGGTGATTACACCACTCACTGAATACACAGTAACATCAATTGCGGTAATTCTCCTGCGATATTTTTTAATTTTCATTGCATACTCCTCAGACAGGGTTTTGAGTCTAGTTTGATATTCTCTGACCTGATCATAGCGATATTGCGATGATGAAATCATTTTTTATTTTAACAACGCTAGCGTTTTCAATTACGATTTACTTAAATCCGCTACGAATTCCACATACCAGGTTACTGAAGCCTTAGTCAAACTTTTATCAGTATATGTTATAGTGAACTTTTCAGTTGTATCCTTGTCGATGATCGTTGAAATCGTATTATTGACCCCGGATGAACTCGACGATGATATATTAAATTTAGTTAATGGTGTTACTAGTGTTAATCGATAAATACCTTTAACGGTTGCAGTGATATCTAATTTGTTGTTTGTAGATGACCACTCAAATGATCCGTGTTGGATTGTGTATACCACGTTGTTGGTTTTCTCATGAGGAATTTTTGTTTTTTCAATGATTGTTATCATCCTCGAAAAATCACCTTTGACGGCTTCGATGAAAGTTTTCGTCTTATCGATGGATTTTTTAATATCAGGGAGTTTTAGTTCAATTTTATCGAATGTAGTTCCAATAAATTTATCAATGATATTTCTACGAAATGCGGTAAACTGTTTTATGTGTTCTTCGGTTTTAGATTGAAGTGTTGCTAGTTCTAACGCAGAATCGTTGAGAGTTTTAAATCGATCTGTAATCGTCGAAAAAAGTACACCTGGTTTGAGTTTACCCTGATCGGAAAATAACGCGATAGTATCCTCGATTGCGTTTCGTTGTTTAACTAAAATATCATCCAACGACACATCACTGGATTTCAATTTACCCTGTTTGTCTTGAAATACAACTATTTCATTAGGATCAACACTTGTTAAGTTCAACGTCTCAGCTATTTCATCTTTGATTAGTTTTTTTACATCCTTGACAGAATCAGGTGGTGCAGTGTCATCGGGTTTTGGTTTCAAAGATCTCCCCCAAATATCAATCATGTTATTGTAAAACTCTTTCTTTCTCTAAAAGGCGATTGCTGGTGTAGTCATTTACGACAATATGAGGTGGTTTTCTAGATGCTGAAATAGCGTCAAGGACATTTAATACTTCACTGCCGCATATTGGTGGGTCATTGATTTGTTGTGTTGGTAGCGTAGAATACCAAGTCTTCATTGGAAATTGTTTTATATAACGCATAAATTCTTTTGGTGGGGCTAATCCATATGAATCAAAATAGACAATCCCACGTGGATCAATAGCGTATGCAACCCAGTGAGTTCCAGGTCCGGTGCTGTTATCGAGATTAATAATACCTGTTTCAGTTTTGTTTGGTTGATGTGGTAATTGATCTTTCATAAAAACACCTCTGAAATTTTTAATCACTAGTTTTTTAGCCGCATCCATTAAATCAAAATTGGACATGGGAACCATCGAAGATTTGGGAACCATAGGTTCCTCAATTAATAAACCGTTCCTGGTAGTCTCAGGCCTGATCCGTGAACGGATCTCCCGCTGTACCATGAATACGGGGTTCCTGGTAGTCTTAGACCCTTTCCGCTGTACCATGAATACGGGGTTCCTGATAGTCTTAGACCCAATCCGTGAACGGATCGTCCCTTTTTTTTATATCCTTGTCCAGCTGCCTTTTTCAACGCCATTCCTGCTGCAGTACCAACGGCTCCTAACGCCGCTGCTTTAGCCACCGCTGGGGCTGCTGCTGCAATCAATGCTGGTATTGCAGCTAACAATGGAAATATACCGCCTGTTTTAATCATATTTTTGATAGCAGCCGCAGAAAGAGTAATCTGAACACCTTTTTTATCCTTGAAAGCATCATTGAGTGTTTTATTTGACGAGTTGTCAGCGATAATTTATTTGCACCACCAGTCATTTGATTAGGTTTCAACGTGATTGTGGTTCCACATTTTTTAGCTGATTCTGATTGCAATTTTTTGATTTGACCAGGAGTTAACGTAACACTAATAACACTATATGACATTATACATAATAGATTGATTCTAAATCGTAAAACGATTCAATGGAAATATCCTTCGGATTTTCAATTACATGTTTTCTTACTGGGGCATCTACCACTCTCATTCTTCCACCAACACCTTCAAGTAACATTGATTTATCACTGAGAATGACAGCAACCGCTCTATAATTCGGGATAAGGATAGGATGTACCCCAGCAACTGGTGCACCAGTCGGACGGGTTACACGGGCTCTAAAGTGTATATCAACGACAGATTGTCTCATCAAATCAAGATGTTCCAATGAAAAGTAATAAATCGGATAGAGGCTTTTAAAATCATATTGTGATATTTGCAAACCGGTATCCACATTTTGATCACGTGCCATAAATGACAACAGGTTATGATAGACACGTGCAATATGATTCTGACCGTAATCAAGTTGTATATCCTCGGATGGTTCCTGCTGTCCGTTTATTCTCAGCGAGACTTCATTAACACCTAACTGATCAAATATCATATGACTTCGTTCTTGATTACCAACTCGCGCAGCATTCTGTAACGCAATAAATATATGACGTGGAGCTGAAACCCCTTGTTTTGATGCCAGGTGCCATGTGAATGTACCATCAACATTACCCAGTTTAATATCCGTTGTCACTGATAACCAACTTAACAACGACTTTCCTCCTTGGTCCATAAATGATAGTAGTCGTTGTTCTTCGGTGATTGATGGAGTTAACACTGGCATCCATAATGATAGTTTTGTTAAAATAACTTTACCGGCAGCAACCCCAGCATTACGCCAGATTGCATCATCATCAGAACCTTTTCGTACAAGTGCTATTGTGTGTTTGGCTCCATAAATAACTTTTCGGACGTTTCTACAGAATCCAAATATGTGATGTAGTGGAATCGCACATGAAAATCGTCGACGCTGCCCATGCAACATTGCTACGCGTGTTGCAAATCCTAAATTGAGATTACCATTAACGCCTCCGAGAATATCAAACTCAGCTCCGGGTCTAGTTCGACGTTCTGGATTAGCTGCTTTCCCTTGATTAGCAACTGAAGTGACTTGCGGTGTTAACACTTTAATGAATTGAAGGTGATCAGCGTTATCAGAGGTATCCTTTGCAAACATCATAGATGGACCCGCTGATCTTGAATAATCATCAGAATATCTCGCTAACCCTATGATTGTTGTGGCCATATCAACTTCACGGTCAATGGATTCAATTTCTTTTCCATCAATGAGATATCTAGCGCTTTCAAATAACGCCATGATGCCGTTATTAACAAAACCAACTCGGACATTTGAGTTAATGTCATATGGTGGATCATTATGTGCAGCATCATTTGTTACAAGTTCTCCTTTTACTTCAATAAATGCCTCACACGGTAGAAAATATTTACTGGTATCATGAACTTGAAGTTCAATTCGCGATCGGAGATCTGGTTGTACTGCGTGATAAGAATAAAATTGAAAATCGCGTACAGAATCATTCTTGCCAACTGGGGCATCCATATCAAATGCTGGATCAGGTGACCTTTTGAACATTTTATTCTATTTATCAGAGTCTAAATCGTGATTTTCATCGTGAAAAACGCTAGCGTGAAAATCCATAGGATTTCATCGACGTGGTTTTTTAAAGCCGCTTCGCGCTATCATATTTGCAATATTGCTTTGGTCTCCTTGATTTACCATCGACGCTAATTTTTTATCTACTGCGTTATTTATTATTTTACTAACACTTGCAGGCATTTCTTCTGTAGACGGTAACGGTTTCTTTTTTCGCCTCACTAATGATGTTATTTTATCCTTCGCAGTTGAAAACGCTTTCCCGGCAAGATCTCCAACAGTACTAATACCCTTATCACGAATAACATCAATGGCTTTCATTGATAATTGTTTAGCTAACGGCATCACTTTTGGGGCCATTCTTGAAAAGAATCCTAAAATGGTATTGCCGAGGCCATCTCCATAGTATGCTTTATAAACTGGAAACCGTGAATTAACTACATAGACGAGGGTTGGTTTATCATGATTGTAATGGATGATCATTATTATAAAAACAATAGTGTTTTCAATTGTTATTTAATCACTATGATACCCATTTGCTAACTCGTCAATGAAATCTCGATATGTTTTGATATCCATGATACCGCCGGCAAATAACCGTCTACAGATATCAGCTGCTTCATTAATTATTTCTGGAGAGTTATTTCCAGCTCGGAATCCTCCTACAAGAACATCTAATCGTGATACATCATTGATAACACTATCAGGACAAGTGTTTCCAATCCTTGGATTTTGCAGTCCACTTCCGCTATAACCAGCTGCTTCATCTAGTTTTTCTAAACCCGTTTCTTGTAAATAATCATCATTAGAGTCTTCTTGTTTTTTTTGTCTCCGTGTTGGTGTTTGACGTCGTTCTTCTAAATCATCATCATCATCAGGTGGTAGTTGTTGTTTTTTTTTGTCTTCTTGTTTGTCTACGTGTTGGTGTTTGACGTTTTAGTTCTTGCCGTTCTTCTATTTCTCGTTGTCGTTCTTCTATTTGTTCTCTTTTATAATTACTAATTCCCTTTTTAAATTCCTTGTATCCTATCTCATCCTTATTCAAACGACCAATCCCTTTATTTAGTTTATACAAATAATCGAACCAATCATTACTTGATATTCTATCATTTTTATACTCGTCCTTTAAAAAATCTTTTTTTTGAATTATAGTTTTGAGCAGCAAAATTACCAAAGGCTTGATAATCCTTTGATTTCAATAAAATAGGTTTTTTTATTAATATTTTAGCATGATCAGTAAATTTATTCAACAGAGAAACAGTCGTTTTTTTCGGATCAGTTTTTTCAGTTTGTTCAGTTTTCGCTGCTAGTTTTTCAAGCTCACCAATAACAGATTTTCCCGTCTCGGGACCATCTCCCAGTAAAGCACGCTCTACCCCTTTCGTTGCTGTGGTTACTGGTTTAAACAACTCTTCAGACCCCAGAGCAAAATCAGTTTGTAAACTCTGTCGTTGTTGCAGTTTATTTCTTACAGAGTCGCGAATTGGTATAAATTTCTTAATTGCATCCAGTCGTTTACGAGCCAATCGGGTTGTTAATGCTTCATTGACCATTATTTGAAATCAGAAACCATTTTTCAATTGTAAAACAATTTTTCCCATCGATGATTCCATCCTTAACGGTCCAATTTTTTATTGCTGTGAAATATTTTTATTTTTTATCCATTGATTTTGCCTGTTTTGGTGCCATTTTGGTGGTTTTCAGTTGAAAATCTCAAAGAGATTTTACAGTCAAGTAGTCGATTTTACATGGGATTTTCCATAAGGAAAAGCTGTTAAAACTCATTTTTGATGATTTTTAGCCATTTTTCATCAATTTTTGCCTGTTTTCAGTGATGTTTGGTCATTTTTCATCGATTTTCATCAAAAAACCTCGTAGGGTCAAGTAGTCGATTTTACATGGGATTTTCCATAGGGAAAAGTTCTTAAAAGAACTTTCAAAGCTGTTAGGATTCTATTTTATTTTCGCAGTGTGAAATATTTTCACTGATTCAATCAAAAAATGACAAAAAAAATTAAAATCTCAAGGAGATTTTACTGTCTGACAAAATCTTTTGAGGGTCGGTCAATCAAAATAGTTCATTTTCTTGAATTAACGCTCGTAGGTTTATAATTTTAAAATTAACTTCCTTTTTCAATTCATATTCGTTACCCAATTCTTTTCGTATTCCTTCCACGATAGTATATAACGGAACAAACACATCTACTTCACTGGAAAATGCAAGAGAGTCTCGAATAAAATTTTGAATTTTTTTGATGAGTGCATATTTCTTTGGTAACATATACTTGTTAGTGCTAACTCCGTATTCTATATCCTGAAAATCCGACTTGATTTGATCAGGATTTAACCCATCTGACAATTTAATATTCTGATTTTTCAATTTTGCAATTTCAACTATGATGCTATTCATATTATCAGAATTCATATATGATAATACATATTTCTAATTCATTTTTCAAAAATAAAAGAGCCGTTAATATTTTCAAAATTCAGTCTGTATATATAAATATATTTTTTAAAATTAATTCTGTATATATAAATATCTTTTTTAAAATTAATTCTGTATATATAAATATATTTTTTAAAATTAATTCTGTATATATAAATATATTTTTTAAAATTAATTCTGTATATATAAATATATTTTTTAAAATTAATTCTGTATATATAAATATCTTTTTTAAAATTAATTCTGTATATATAAATATATTTTTTAAAATTAATTCTGTATATATAAATATCTTTTTTAAAATTAATTCTGTACATATAAATATCTTTTTTAAAATTAATTCTGTATATATAAATATCTTTTTTAAAATTAATTCTGTATATATAAATATATTTTTTAAAATTAATTCTGTATATATAAATATCTTTTTTAAAAATTCAGTCTGTATATATAAATATATTTTTTAAAATTAATTCTGTATATATAAATATCTTTTTTAAAAATTCAGTCTGTATATATAAATATAAATGCAGACAAAAATAAATATCAACCATGATGAGCGGTTATCAGTCATTTGACCCCCTTGATATAGGCCGCTGTGGTTCTATTTGCATTCATTGGGTCCCTTATTAGGCCTTTGTGTCTTTCATAGGGTTCCTTTGTTAGAGCATTTTTCTGTTTCTGTTTTATATCAGAATGTTTTTTTTGTTTTTGCTCTTTGAGATATGACCCTATGACCGTTTCTTTTAGCCGATAATTCATTCTGGGGTTACCCAATGTGCATCCACGAACCTTTTTTTGGCCGGTAATTCATTTTGAACACCATACGGGGCTACCCAAATGTGATGGAGAGCTAATTACATCCATGGATGTTATTTATTTTAGGGCATTTATGTGTTTACATTCAACATGCAACCCATGAAATCAAATTCATGGTTGCGTAAGTTGTCAAAAACCGACAACCCACCGCTACCATGAATTTGATAGCATGGGTTTGCATGTTATGTGAATGCACACAGAGGGGTTGCCCTCCCACCCCTCAATTAAATAGAAAAAAAAAACATCCACCGTTTCACCATCAGACAATTTGTCTGCTATGGGGCGCGAACATGTGAAGAATAATTGTCTGGGTTTACAAGCCAAACACGATACCGTTAGACCACTGTTCACGTCCATAAAGAATAACGTTTTTTAACATATATATGTTGTAAATATTCATATAGTATATAAAGGGACTTAATACAGCAATCCGCAAGGTATGCTATTTTATTTTCTTGAATTACTTATTAATGGTGTTTCACAGTATTTAAATGAGACAGCATATTTGACTTAAACACTAAAACAAAGAATATAATTGTTTGAAAACATTTCTTTTCTTACAAAACAATGCCCAGCCGCTGAATCGCAATTACCCATAAAACAAGTTAACACAATCTAAGGGAGAAAGTATACACAAGGTAACTTAATACAGCAATCCACAGGGTGTTATTTTATTTTCTAAAATTACTTATTAATGGTGTTTCACGGTATTTAAATGAGACAGATTATTTGACTTAAACACTAAAAGAAAAGAAAATATTTCTTTTCTTATAAAACAATACCCAGCCGCTAAATCACAATGATAACTCCCTTAGTTATATCCATTGGTTATATTTAAGAGTTGTCTCCCTTGGTGTTATAGACATACGAAAATCGAATTTTTTGATAATACCATCACGGGATGCTTCATAATTTACAAGCACGGGTGAGGTCTGAATTCTTGGTTCATTTGTATAATAACACTATTTTTCTAATTCATTGTTTGGTTTAATTATAAGTTTCTGTATATAATCTTGAGGAGTCTTTAAGATTTTGTCATCGTTGGGGTCAATGACAGTATTTTTATTCTTTTATCATAATAGCGTTTTAGTTCCCTGTATCGTTTGCCGCCACACCTAAGACATAATTGCGACCTTCCCCTGACCCCAACCCCACATCGAATACAGGATAACGGACCAAGGCTTCCACGACGAAAGCTTTGCATATGATACCAACAGAATTCATTTCTGCATGATTTGTTACACGGTGTCACTGATCCAATCATAAGCCATTTGCAATGATTCATTATACTTAAATCTTTCATTTAAATACTTGTTTTAATTATAGTATGGAGGAGTTCGAGAGATTATCGAAAATAAAGCCCTGGAAAAGTGTTCAATTCAATCTTGATAGAGTTTCTGATACACCAAAGAATAAAATTCTTGATAGAACCTTGATTAGTAAAATCAAAGACTGTTTTAATGAATTCAAGCGTGATGGGGCAGCTCATTGTTGGTCAACATTTCGAATTGATGGTGTTGTTGACGCTACCATGAATGATGAAAAAGCAGCAGTGATAATCTCACGTCTTGGGGAAGAAAGAAATTTTTTTCGAATAAAATTCCTTATCCGTGATAATGGAAAATGGATCATTAGGGACAAATACGAGCCTATTCTTAAAGACAAAAAAACTGTCACTGTGACTCAGGATTCAAAACCAGGAATTTTGACTGGAATTGATAAACCCTACTACGAAAGATCTTACCCTGTCACAGCAGTTGTTTACGGGATCTATCCGCTCAATGAAAAACCTGATATTTCAAAACTAGCACCCATGAAATATTCGACAGGGCTCAATTGTGTAGCAGCACGAATAATGGAACACTTCACAAATGCGTCCCGGGGAAATAAACTAACTGATCTAAGACGAAAAAAAATAACCGAATGGGAACTGACAGTGAAACAGCATGGGGCAACAATTCAAGATATAGCCAAATTAGAAACATCATTGAGATTTCCAATATCGGTAAGGACAATCACCGGAGAAGTATTATACGAATCGAAATATAATAAAAATGGAACCCCAATACAGATTATTGATCATAACGAACACGCGTGGTCATCTGCAGTAACAATATTCCCACGGGATAGAACCGTAAAATATCTATCCCAAACTCTGTTTGGAACCGAAGAGTTTTTTTCAGAGCAGAAATTATTTGATGCTATTTACCATTTGAGTAAAAACGATCCCGTGTCAATGTGGCTATTTCATAGTACTTCAGACGAAGAATGTAGATTTGATCAGTTTGTAAGGCCCAACGGAGAATTGTACCGTACTGAAGAACTGCATAATCAAATGAAACAACTAGCTAGTGAGTTTTATCCCCAGAGTTCTCTGGGGGGAGACAACGATCAATTATTAGCAAACTGTTTTACACTTCCATCAGTTGTAGCACATTTTGCTAGGAAGAAAAACGCGTGGAAACCAACAAGAAGTGAGTTCTTATCAGAGGTCAAATTGTCTTGTCTTGAATACGGCCATGGAGGATTATGGAATACAAAATACACCGCTGATACCGTTATTTCCGTTGATATGATTGCGTGTTATCCAGGAAGTTTTCTTGGGTATGGAGAATGCGAGAAATATTTCAAACGATTTGGACACCCTACACACGAAATGACCCGTGTTGCTATTAATGGACCACTGCCACATTTCGATTTAACCGGATTCGCTTGTGTAGTATCATTTGAAATGGCTACAGGACTTCATCCGTGTAGTTATCTTTGGATTGGTAAACACATGTCTGAAAAACACTGGATGCCAATAGTGTTATTACGGTGTATGCTTGATTGTAAGTTGTTAAAATCATTAATTGTCAGTGAAGCAATTATATCCTATCGAGCACAGAAATCAGTCTGGTTACCACAACCTGATCTAGAAAAAATAATTAGCGAAGAGCGAAAACTGTTTCCAAATTTCAGTGAACAACAAATCATGGATTGGTCCCAACAGTTATTTGAAATCAGAAACAATGAAGCAAAAGACCTTGGACGAAGAATAATCGGTAAATTTACCCAAGGTGGCAAAGATGATAATACGAGATATTCTTCACGATTGATTATAGACAATGCTGAATACGATTTTGTAATCACGGATTTAACGAATAGGGGCCTATATGTCAATCGTAAGGACGCATTTATGTCCGATGGAACCAAATTGGGTACAATTGTTACTTACACTGATGGATACAATCCGCAGTACACACATTTGAGAGCTTCTATGCTTGGTTATGCTTCTATTAATTTATTTTCAATGATCAATAGATTTCCTACCACCGCAGTTAGAGTTGCTACTGACTCATTTTACATAAATAGCAAAATGGCTGATTTTAAGGCTACTGGCAACGAGAATTGGGGGTCATGGAGAATTAAGAAAGAAATGCTTCATGATTACATTCCATCAGCAGATGTTACCATTGAAAATAATTACTTAGAAAGCAATCAGTGTTCAGAATTTTCTAGTGCACCACCGATTTCGGATCCAATATGCCTGTATAAAACAGTTTATTTAAACGGTTGTGGCGGGTCAGGAAAAACAACCCGGGTAATTGAGTTATTTCGTGTTTCCAATCCAAACATGATTGTGCTAACACCAACTCATAGACTTGAAAGAGAAATGATACAGAGAGGGGTAAATGCTTGCACTTATCACAGCTTTTTCCGATGGAAGGGAGATAAATGGACTCCTGAGCGCATGGGAGAGAAATTTATTCCTGAATTCATCATGTGGGATGAAATAGACACAGTGTCCGAAGATGTCTTAAAAATATTTCTTGAGTGGTTGTTATTGAAGAATACAAAAGTCGTCATGTGCGGTGATCACGGGCAACCACCACCATTTGTCGGTGCATCCCCCCATGAATGGCTAAAGGGTTTTGTAGACTATTATGAAGAAATTGATACCGATCATAGATCACTTGATAATGAATTAAAAGAATTGAAGAAACTAATTAGATTACAACCGGATAAAATCCAGTGTGAAATAGCCCGTGAAATAATTTCGGAAACTCCCATGAATGAGTTTTGGGAAGCGTGGAGACCAAATGATTTAATCATTGCAAGTAGAAAAATAGTCTGGGACACACTTCAGATGAAGTTATTTGAATTGCATAAACAAAACTTTGCAACACTTCCAGTGCCCCTCTGTTATAGGCCATCGGATACACGAAAACAGAACATCGAAGTTGATATTCCAGGCCTGACAGAGTCAGGGCGTGAAAAGAAGATTCTCGTATTAAATGATATTGTGCTGGTTGATATCAATGTCGTTGAAGATGCATTGCGTGCTAATAAATCCCCATGGACGCTAGGTTATGCAGCAACAATACACTCTTCACAGGGATTGACTATATCGGATACAATTGTTTGGATGGTAGATAATCGCATAGAATGGTCGAATTTAGTTTATCTCGCAGTGTCTAGAGTACGAAAAATAAATCAACTTCGAAGAATTGTCCTGACAGAGTCAGGCGATGATGAAATCATTGGCGATGATGAAATCATTGGCGATGATAATGATATTATTGATAAAAAACTCTCCGGTTACAAACAACAAGACAAAAAAAAAACAACGAGAATTTGATATTGATGCTGAATTAATAATCACTTTGAAGCAACAACAAAATAATCACTGCGCAAGTTGCAATTGTATAATGCGTTGGCAGTATTCGGATAAGGATCCTCGCCAATTCACCGTTGACAGAAAAAATAACAATCTCGGTCATGTCAGAAATAATGTGATGTTGACTTGTCTTGAGTGCAATAGACGCAAGGGTGCTAGTTAAGCCCATGCGGTGGTAATTGAGTATCCTCAGGTATCACTTGTAATTGTTGTCTAGTAAAACCCCGTTGAGAGGCAGTTGAATCCAGTTTATAGATTGGAGGTCTACCCGTAGATCGTGTTATACTAGATATCTTGTGTGCAGTAACACTCCAAATAGGATCAGTAGCCCTTTTTGTGCCACCCTCAAGCTCTCCTGGTTCGTATAAGTACCTCACAATGACATTACTACCAAGAATTGGTTGGGAAACGCTAAAATCCTTTTGTGGTTTTTCAGGTATCGACTTCTTTTTAATCGCGTTGATAGGTTTCATGTTGATGGTTCTAGTAATCTCGTTATTCAGTGCAGTAATCACAGCTGGTAACCTTTTAACCCATTCACGGGATCTTTTTTCTTGGATGAATTCTTTTGCGCATTGATATCCAAATAACCGCTCAGCAAGGGTTTTATTAAACCGTTCTACAATGGCCTGATCACGATGTAGCGCAGTATGTCCTCGTCTGATAATGACTTTATGATTTTTCATTATTGATAACACTGCACCCTGAAATTCCTTGCCAGGATCAATTTGTAATAGATTTGGCCAGTGCAGAGGGCCCCTTCGATAAATCCTTTCAAATGCAGAAGCCACTTCAGTGGCTGATTTTGTTTTTAACGGTTCTGCTTCTTTGTATCGACTTGCAATATCAACTACGGTTAATGCGTATTTGTAACCACGATCATGTGGCAGAAATAATAGATCAGCCTGATGAACTTCATTAGGAACTGTCACATCAAAATGCGAGAATTGAATTTGTTTAGGCGGTGGTAGATAAATTTGCCATAGTGCCTGTTTGGATAACCAATGAGCCGCAGTGGTTTTTTTCACTTTTGCAGCGCTAGCGAGTTTATGGATTGCTGATTTACCCCTCCAGTATCCTCTTGGGGAATAATAAATAGATTCCATGTTGTTATTAATTACCAGCACCTAACATCAATTTACTTTTCATAGCCGATTTTATCAAAAAGGAAGCCAATTTTTCTTTGAAAGATTTATCAGAAATAGCATTTAACGCATGAATTAATTTCACATCTGCTAGATGCCTGTGCTGCAGATTACTGCTTTTATAAGATACATCATGAAGGTGACAGGCCTTATCAATAGCGTTTATTGGTTCCTCACCGGGTCGGGGCTGATTTTGATCATTGAGTCTGATATCAAGTCTTGTTCCCGGTCCACAGTAGCTATATCCTGGAAGGTGCTTTTCTCCAGGGTATTTTGCCCATGGAGTTCCAGGGAGTTTAGTTAGCTTGGCTGCGATATCACCTCCTCGTTTTTTTTTAAAGGTTCCTTGAGTTCCTTGGGTTCAGAAACAAATCTAAATTTCTTTGTACTACATTGTACGCATTTACCAGAAAGCGCTGATCGGTTATTTTTAGTTGTAATCGTCGTCAAGTCATCTGTGCCAGTACGTTTTTTACACTTCACACAATATAGATCCATAATTTATATATAACGGCATGAATATAATTGATTATTCAGCTACCCGACGACGGGAACCTATTAAACATCATGAAATGTTGCCGAATTCAATTAGAATGATTATAATCGGACCATCTGGAAGCGAAAAGACACAACTGCTACTTCATTTGATAACGAGATGGATGAAATGGAACAAATTGTATTTAATAGCCCCGAGTGTAGACGATCAGCGATGCTATGAAGTGCTAAAGGATTTTAACGAGAAAGCAAAAGAATTTCAAATCGATGAAGATTTTATTGAGTTTATTACTGATATAGAGGAAGCCCCGAGCATTGATGCTATTGATGGAAGTATTAACAATTTAGTGGTATACGATGATATCATGTTAGATAATCAAAAAAATCCTGCTAGAATATTTTCCCGAGGCAGGCATAAAAACACTGATGTGATATATGTCACTCAACGATACACTCAGATACCAAAAGTGATCAGAGATAACTGCAATGTGTTGTGTGTATTTAACGGCGTTGATACTCATACGCTACGAAATATTCATCAGACCTGGTGCAGCGGTGATATGAATCATAATCAATTTAGAAATTTCTTTAGTCACGCTCAGTCAAAACCACACGGATTTGTGACAATAAATTTAGCAGACCCTAGGACACGATATCGTATCGGACTTGATCAAATATTCGGTTAAAATCACCGTAAACCTTAGCAGCAGAGAGGGTGAGTGACAACGACGTTGCGACATCAACGAAAACGCGAATGCGAATCCCATGTTCACTGTCATTTTTTTTTCTAGTTATTTCGCGAGAAGGGTCTAGTGTTATTTGGAGGGGTATAATCAAAAATAAAAACAAAAAATGTTGTAGGATTCACCCGCTCTGCTGCTATTTACGTTGAATAAATATTTTTTCAATAATGCCTTGTAAATCGCCCAAACTGGCCAAAACACATGCTTGCCAAGGCTATAAAATATATCTCTAATTGTACTGTTTGTTATTAATGTAGCTTCGTATTTTTTATGGACTAAAACATGTATCTCTTGTACAATTTAGTATTGGAGTTGGAAGATGTTTTGTATTCAAAGGGTATAAATTCCTATTATTTTATGTTTATCTGGAACCGATCATTTGAGATCTACCGTCATCACGAATATTATTGGAACAATGATCTCTCATATGACTTTCCGTGCATTAAATGTCTGAAGCATTACGTTTTATCATGTTATGTATGCCCAGCTTCGACAATAGAGAATAAGGAAAAAAAAGGAAACTAATACGTCTGAACTATGATGTACTCCAGGTGCATAATTTGTTGAATGGTACAACCAAAAGCAATAATAAACAAAGGTAAAAATGGTGAGGCTAGTTATGGTATGCTAATGTGAAGAAAAAGTCAAATTAAAAATAACCCAATTCTTTGAGTCGGTTTGATTTATCTAAGTTGAACGTCTTTTTTCATCCTTACTTCTTGTCCCATCCACCACATTATTTGAATTGTACGGTATGAGGCGTGAACTAAACGCATTATATCTAATAGTAATGCCCTGCAGATCGCCAGAAACGACAAAGCCACCGGCTTGAAATAATATAAAAATAAATGACATGACGATGTTTGTTTTATCTTAACCTTTTTAAGCACACATCAGCATTTAAATGGAAATTTAAACCCGGCCCTTAACTATGCCTTTTTATTTAGATCCCCCCAGTGGCCAGTTCTTGGAGATTGTGTATGATAACTTGACCTATAATGGATTCGTTCATTAACTCTCTCCCAAAATGCCTGTAATTTGAAATTGTCATAGAATATATGATTGGACCTTTAAGGTATCACTGGATAGTTTCGTATTTTGACACCTCTCTCATTTTTAAGGTAGAATGCATAAGCATAATTAACACAATACTTGCATTTTTAAATTCACGCATCAGCTAGATCTGTAACGTGGTTTACATTTACTTTGAGTTTGGCTTGGAAATTTGTTGACTTGTTGGTGACTGCCTGTCACAGTTAGACTAGGATTAGTTGGGCTACAAATGAGCAGCCGACTTGGCTTACGTATTTACATGTGTCTGCCGCAGAGGTAAATATATAAAAAGCTAAATGGTTGAGGGTTAGGGTATAATGATGAAAAATATGCTAATTTGTTATAGTACTAGGGAACTTTATTCATGCATAAAGCATAAAAGACACTAGTTGCATAAGAAATTAACCTTAACACCTCAGTCAGAATCTTACAAGCATCCTGTCAACAGAAGTCATTAGTTATATTTTTATTCGTATCTTTAATGTAATATTATTATCATTTTTCTGCAATACGTCATTGCCAAATTATAATTGGTCACAATATCTGTCCAGTACGACCTTAAGGGCTAATTGATAGTAAGATTAAGGTATAGAACACTCACAAACGACATCTAATTAATGTCGAGAATTCTTGCGCACAGTGCGGTTGTATCCAATCAATTCAGTGGTATCGTGTTAGAGAGTTCTTTTGCAATATTTTACGAAATTAGCTCCATTATCGACGTTAAATGAACTAATACAAAATATTCCAACTCGAATTATGTTGGACTTGTTGTGCAAGAGATTCGTCTGTTTCTCATCAATATCAATCAACCGTTTGGCCTTATACGCCTGCATTTCCTTATACGTCACTTTTATTGGTTCTCTTCAAATTTACTTCGAAGTAGCTGACACTTCAAGTATTACTGAACTTTTGTAATATTTGATTTAGATTAAGGACCAACGCATTCCTGTCATAACAACGTAATCGATTGTAACTGTTCTAATTGGACTGTTTGCATAACCATTTCACGGTTTCAAAGCAAATAACAATTCTTCAAGGAGGTCCTCCAGCAATAATGCATGTTCTATTGAACAAAAACATGGGAATATATTTATCTGCTAATGTAAAGCGACATTATGGCATTTCATCAATACCGCATGGGGATCTGCGTCAAACATATGATGTATGTACTTTGACTTTACATTTGGTCATAACTTCGAACATCAAATATTACTTTCAGTTGCTACAAGTAGTCTTTCTTGGATGCCTAAATATGACAAATAATAACATGAATAAGTTTCAAATAAAGCTGGATTGCAAGAAATAATTGCAATGGATTTGAACGTCTTATCAATAAAACGCTGATTCCTGCTAGTTGGTTCTGTACATGGTTCCAAAACATGCTCTTTGTTCCTAGATGAAATGATAACTAAACGGCCTTGAACTTGAATGGTCTGAGCTAAGGTCTCACTGGACAGCGTTTTTGGCAAATGTTCATCCGACAATGACCTGTTGCAGAAAAATGATAATAATATTACATGAAAGATGCAAAAAGAAACTAACTAATGAGTTTTGTTGAAAGGATGTTTGTATGATTCTGACTGAGGTATTAAAGTTATTCCTTATGCAACTAGTTACTTTTATACTGAATCAACACTGCCCCCAGCCCCTCTTTTCAACAGCATGAGGCACGTTCAGTAGTTGTACATCCGTCACTATACGTACACATACAACACACGTCGTCTTATGGCTTAAAATAATTTACATTTGAATTTAGATATCAGCTTATATATCGACAATGGATTCTGACATTAAGATATATATAAGTATAGTGTAATATAATTCAACCATTGAGTCCGCATAGCAAAGTCATAACACATCATTTACTTTGCTTGAAACAAGACAATATGGATGCAAAACCCAACGCACCCTGGGTATGTCTGAGTTTTGCTGCCTTTATTCATCATCTGCTACTTCAACTATAATAAAATCCAGCCAAAGAAACACTTGTCCACAAAAAGTCAAAATAGTTTCTGAATATTCGCCATAATCTTGTCAACTTTTGCAAACAAAGTTGGAGTTGAAATGAATAATGTAGATCATTCGTGTTGGTGCTGCGATATTCCATTTGGTTGAGAACAATGACAGGTTTGCAAGTACTTAAGTCAATAAAAGAAGGAGGCTTACATTTCCATAGAACGTTCATGTTTTATTGTGACAAATTTTTGTTTTGTTATTACTACGAAATCATTACCCAAGAAAAATAGTAAATTCACAATATTTTTCTCAAACTGAGAATTTTTGGAAATTGTTTTTTCGTTTCCATGAAAGTTAACCATGCAATAGATTCAACAGTTCTATGAACATTTGACTTAGTAGTAAATTGTAACAAAATTTTGAAGATGAAACCAGTGTGCATTTGGGGACCATCATTTAACTCGGCTTTGGCGAGAGAAACCGTGAACCTGTTCTTCCTATCAATACACTGATAAAATAAAATTGCAGGCAACGTACCGTCCGTAATGTAACACGTACTTTATGTTCCAACTGAGTACTCCATTAATCATTTCGCATATCATCTTAAATATATGTTTCGTTGCCCAATCCGATGAGACTTATCTTCATATATACATATATTCTTATCACAAATTAAAACTTTAAATTTAAGAAAAACAAACATTTTCCTTGTGTATAAGTACAATAGATAGTCATCTTGCAAAGGAATTTACAAAGTTCAGTGGGTCCAGCCCTGTTCACCAAGCATATCATAGAAAGACCTTAATAGTGTCATTAATACACCGCAAATCACATTGCAGTACTTCGCGTTGCTAAGTGCAAAAAGATGAAGAAATAAAGTGTGTTCTTAATTAAAAGATATGCGATGCAGATCGCCAGGTTTCCAGCTGTTATGCGCTGCATATTCGGCTGACTGAATTTAAGTTGTACCACAGTCCATTCCCCTGGGGTGTGGAGCTTACGTTTAGCATCTAAAATTTCCCGTTCCACGGTTACGCGCAAAACGTTTAGACCATTCCCAATAAACTAATACTAAAACCACGCTCACAGCTCTCGTGATTATTTTACTTTCGGATGATAGAACAATGAACATTCGTTTAAAATAAGGAGTAAAATCCTTATAAGATTATATTCTTAAAGTAGAAAGCCTTTCTGAACTTTTCGGAATAAATATTCGACCTACGAAACAACATGCTAATGATTGAATATTAACAGCATATTAGTATGATGATAGCATTCCATTAATGATCGAAGACAAACCTTTATGCTATAAATAAAATTTACTAAACAGCACCTCGCTTGACTAAATACATGCTATCCAAGGATAAAGAGATAAAGATTAACAGACATGCATTTGTCCATTGTAAATTTTCTTGTAATTTGTGGACGCTTCCAATTAGTTAAAATGTATACTTACTGCTTTCTTATTGATGCCCTGATAGCTTTAACAACCTTCCTTTTGTTGTTCTTCAGTCGATTCGACCAGGACCTCTCTTGTCATCCAAGTGATGGAGCGGATTATTTCTGTTCTGTGGGTGCACATGTGGCTGATGAGACCAACCTATGCGCGGAATGTTCGTTTGCATAAGGGACAGGAAATGAATGGGAAATCTCCAGGAGGGTTGATGGCACGTGCATTTCTGGCTTGTGTCTTCAGATCTGCGGCTAATGTCCTGCTAGAATCGCATAACTTGGAATCTTTGTGCACAGAGGAACGCCAAGTGAATCGATCACTTGCTGCTTGATTCCAGGATTTATGGTTTATATTGCGTTCCTGACGTTCCCACTGTTTCAACACACAAGTTATGAATCTAAAAAAAGGTTTCCCTCATCTCCTTTCGTGTTTCGAATTTTTCAGGTGCTATCTGCTTATTGTTTTGTGTCACTTCATCACTTACAACCGAGCGTATGCCATTTCCAGTGGTGTACGGGTTGTATTTCATTTCTTGAGGTTGTAAATTTGTCAACCTCATCAATGATGAGCTTACACTCTTCCATGGAGATGGCGTTGTTGCGAAGTGCTTTAGATGTGTGTTCTCTGAGATTGCATGAAGCTACGTTAGCGCCAGAACGCGATTGTGTTTTTGTTTTGCTTTTTTTTTGGGGGGGGGGGGAGAAGGGGGGACATTCAGCAGAGATTTTCATAACAAAATGTAAATTCTTCCCCACCACCATCCCCACACACTGTTTCTAGAAAAACGGCCAAATGTGTAGTGTGAGCACCATCCATTGCGTTATGAATATGTTGGGGGATGGAGGTGTGGTTAGAGATTGTCCGCAAGAAGACTGAGCCTCGTATATATTTTTCGAATGGAGTATTATTCATGCCTAAGTCTTGGTTATAGCGATATTATAATTCCTCAGTGAGGCGTGTGATATGAAAGTTTAATTGACCAGACTTGTGGGGTTGGGGGTAGTTCTTTTGCGGACGCGAATATCTAATTTATCAAAGTAGTGTACAGGTAATACAGCGAGGATGTCAAAGAAATTGTTACTGTCTATAATATTATGATGCAGTCTTCATCACACTTTCCAAAGGCTCTGCTAAAATCACAACCACCTGTCTTGTGTTGCTAAGTTCAGCGATTGTTTGCTTTTATTTTTCGTTTGGTCGATCATCTCAGTTGATATAACATTTTCCGAAGATGACACGCGTTTTAGTCAAGAGAGAAGAGCGATTAATTGACAGTACTTTTCAGTTGTGTTAATGCTGCAGCGAAAGCTCGTTTATACCAAAGTAACCAAAGGTTAGATTGTGGTTCTCTTTGTAACCCCAGGGATCAATGTCCATTTGTTTTGCATACTCCTTCAGTTCCAATTTGTACTTCTCAACCCAAAGCTGCTACATGTACTCTTCTACCAGTAACTTGTATTCATTGCAGGCAGCTTGTATTGGTTCTTTGTATACTATTGTGTATGAATGATTTTCACTAAGCAGCAGTTGGCCATCCCGAGAGAAACCTTAGGAAGCAGCTAGAATCGGCATCAACATGGTCGATTATTAAAGCTTTTGCTATTAGTTTATTGTGGGGAGAAAAATTCTAACTGTCAGCAGAAGCACAGCGGAAACTAAAACTTGTGTACGATGTGTAGACTCATATGAGTCAATAGCAGGTATCGACCGATCCGTGATGCTCGGAATCCCAAAGTATGCGTCTTACGTTACAAAGTAGAACAAGGGTGACTAATTCACACGGGGAAATCAAACCATGGTTTTGTGTGGTTTGTGTTAACAAGTCGCAAGGGTTTTCCATTGCTGCCATATAGCGTTTCAATACAAGCGTTTTGGTGGCCTTAATTCAATCCTAGATCTTAAACAAAACCAAATGACATCAGTAGTGTAGTTAGGAAAGGAAATGTCTAAAACAGTTTCTTGCAAACGTAGAAAATATGGCCAATCAAGTTGAAAAGACCCCCTTGCCCCATCTTTGGAATAGGTACCAGATACTCTTCGGACAAAACAAACACAAACTAGATTATGTCGTTGGAGTGGTCTAAGGTTTCCAACTGACACGACCTTACAGTTATCGCATATATCCTTGATGATAGGTACCAATGTCAGTATCAATTCGACAAGGATTCACACACAATTGACTGCCGCTCAGGAGCAGGTGAAAAGCAACAATCCAACGAACGAAACATGAATAGCTCAGTCATTCGTGTAAGACTCAGCAGCACACACCAGCACCTGTGCGAGCACCATGCCTATATACGAGTACGAGTGCAGAATAAATAAGTCGAAGACTACGAGCCTAATTTAACGGCACTATGCATTGGTGGCATCGTGTTGTGATGTTTTGCCATCTGGTTTCTCATATGAGCAAATGCTCCTAGCCTTCTAGTTTGTCTTCATAGTGAGAGCGGATAATTGTAAAGAACTCAGTCGTTATCGTGATGACAAGCACAAAGAGATTTCCGGTTAGCCGGCTGATGTAATACAAACGGTTTCAACAACAAAAACACAAAAGACCCCAGATGTTTTGCATTATCTGCCAGAGTTTGCAGCATTCACTTCAATCGATGTAGCTGATTTGTTTCCATTCTTTAAAACCGATAGCGTCTGATTTAGGTCCCATAGCTGAATCACGAGATGGCGTTGTACCACCACTGTCTGTGACTGCGAGTATAATCGTGCTATAATGAATCTCAGAGTAGTGAGAATCAATGATTAAGTGAATGTCTGTTTGCGAGAGAGTGTTCTGAGCTGTTGGGCTAGAGATGTATCCTTATTGGTAATTTTGTATTTTTTTCCCGAACTGAAGTAAGTTGATTCTAAACGTCACCCTCGGCGAACAAGTATACTCCCTCTTTTAATTAAAGCATAAATGGGACTGGAATTTAAACGGATTTTTTGTGCGTGAGCGTAAACAAATGCCTGCACCCCCTACCCCACCCATCACTGCAAGGGCTCCGTCATCTTCAACCATAAGATTAAGATTGATTTTGTACTCTCTGAACCTCAGTCCTTTGCGATACACGTCGATATATGCCTGATGTTGTTCTTGTCGTCTGGTTCATGTATCGCTTATTGATTTTTTACTCTCTAAAGCACAGACCTTTGCGATACACATCGTTATCTACTTGATGTTATTGTCGGCTGATGGTTCATTTATTATCTGATCAAATTCGTACTAACTTAAACACACTCCTTTCCGATATGCATCGATATAGCCTTGATGTTGTTCTAGTCTTATGGTTCATTTATCATGGTCATGATTTCACCTTTTTTATCGATATCTTTATTTCATCCGTAGATTACTCAGAATACGGTCAGTGCTATAATGAAGACAGCAAAAGTGGAAAGTAACATTAATAAAGGTGAGAAACCAGATAGAAGTGATCATTCATAAACAATACACATATGGTGAATATTTCACGTAAGAACTAAGGAAAATTAACAGGACACACTCAGGTTAAAATTCCTTTTCACCCGATTGTTATCTTTTTGCATATTTCTTTCAAATGGAAGCAACAGTTAAATTACGTACAAGCTGAAATTACATCAGTTGTTCATTGCTTCAAAGAATACATAAATAACGGATAATCATTCATCCGTGGTTATTAATTCATAAATAACGGATAATCATTAATCCGTGGTTATTAATTCATAAATAACGGATAATCATTCATCCGTGGTTATTAATTCATCCACCAAATTAATACTGGATAATGAAAATAGTGCTTGTAAACATGCACCCCAAGTGAATCAATATTATGACATACTAAAATGTATCACGTTCTGTAAAAAAAATAACTGCATATGCATAGAAAATAATCAACAACTGAAATGATATGAGATAACGAGTATACGATGCTTCTTCCAAACACTTGGTAACTATTGACAACGAGACGACAATACTCTTGAGATCTTAAAAATGTGTTCCTTGTGTCCCATAATACAGAGGAAATCAACGACCATTATGTAATAACTTCCGAAAGTGACAAAAGAAATAGTTTCATAAAGTATACAATTCACAGCAAAATTTCATATAACAGACATATTTTATAAATACTTTTCCGTTCAGACTTATTACAAAGAAATATATTTTATATAATATTTCATTCTAAAACGGCTCATATATTAAACTTATCTAGAAGTTTATACATTTCTGAAGTAAGCCAATTTCCTTTCAATTAGAATCTGATAAACAAAACGTCTGTAGCGTCATTGAGCTTTTCTGATTGAAGTACTGTCATAGGTTAACTAACCTATTGGGCTTACACAATTTTGTTTGGAAAGTATATAATTTCATATGCAGAAATAGGTCCATATTAAAAAGCATCTAATAGAAGACATCGCCATAATAAATAAAACTGAGGATCTTGCGTCTAGTTCATGAATTGACTATGCAAGTCATTTTATAGAATTTATTCTCTACATTTTGAAGGTAAGGTGTATCTGACATTGTTCAATATTCTTTGAAATTATAATTATAGGAACATAGGCACACGAAATGTTGGGCGAAGCGACAGCTTCAAATAATAAACAGTACGCTGTTTCACATTCTCCCGCAACGACAATCATATGAAAACTCTTTTCTAAGGCCACTTGACAAATGGCTATTCCCAGACGTTTTTACCCTTGCACAATGAAATCTTAACAAAAGCAAAGTAGTATAGTATTGCACGATTTTATAATCCTTAGCAATGTAATTCTGAATACAGCTATCCTTAACACGTGTACAATCCTTAGCAATGTAATTTTGTATTCTTAGCACTTGTAAAGTCCTTAGCAATGTATTATTCTATTCAGCTGCCATTAACAAGTGTAAAGTCCTTAGCAATGTAATTTTCTATACAGCTGTCATTAACACGTGTAAAGTCCTTAGCAAAGTAATATATTATTCAGTTGTCATTAACACGTGTAAAATCCTTAACAATGTAATTTTATACATAGCTGTCATTAACAAGTGTAAAGTCCTTAGCAATGTAATTTTCTTTTCAGCTGTCATTAACACGTGTAAAATAATTAGCAATGTAATTT
Source organism: Unio delphinus (assembly GCA_029339505.1). Lineage (NCBI taxonomy): Eukaryota > Metazoa > Mollusca > Bivalvia > Unionida > Unionidae > Unio > Unio delphinus. The sequence continues at coordinate 4,620,640 of JAQISU010000198.1, read as the reverse complement.
TCTATATAGCTGTCATTATTAACACGTGTAAAGTCCTTAGCAATGTAATTATCTATTCAGATGTCATTAACACGTGTAAAATCATTAGCAATGTAATTTTCTATATAGCTGTCATTAACAAGTGTAAAGTCCTTAGCAATGTAATTTTCTTTTCAGCTGTCATTAACACGTGTAAAATAATTAGCAATGTAATTTTCTATATAGCTGTCATTATTAACACGTGTAAAGTCCTTAGCAATGTAATTTTCTATTCAGATGTCATTAACACGTGTAAAATCATTAGCAATGTAATTTTCTATATAGCTGTCATTAACACGTGTAAAGTCCCTAGCAATGTAATTTTGTATACAGCTGTCATTAACACGTGTAAAATCCTTAGCAATGTAATCTTGTATACAGCTGTCATTAACACGTGTAAAATCCTTAGCGATGTAATTTTGTATACAGCTGTCGTTAACACGTGTAAAATCCTTAGCAATGTAATTTTGTATACAGCTGTCATTAACACGTGTAAAATCCTTAGCAATGTAATTTAAATTCGTATACAGCTGTCATTAACACGTGTAAAATCCGTAGGGATCTAATTTGTTGGTTACAGATAAAATGAAATTAAAGCTAGCATGTATTTGTGAGAACTACATTTGTCTTTCCATCGCTCGACAACAACTAGCTAATTTGGAACTTCAGAGGTACAGCGTGCATGTTATGCTTGATCTACCAACTGAGTAAAAACATCACAAAATAGGTTTTGATCATTTGCGCCATTTATAATTATCTGGCAAGTGGCATAGACTGACACATGTACTGAAATAACGCAGAAATTATATTTTTTTTTTTAATTTTCTATGATAAACCCTTTCTCAGCTTTATGGTAGTGCGTATATGGCAAAATCGCCTAGCTATGAAAGTCTGATTTTAACAACTTTGATATAACATTGTTTAAATTTTAAACATTATTCAATTATGTTAACAGCTGTGAATAAGCATATAAATCTGAACGTATATTTTGAGACTGCTCGATTCACAAACAAGGAAACATTGTAACGACATTTTTCATCTAATCCAACATCACTCACCGGATACACTCATTGAACACAACTACGACTCTCATCGGACAATACTGACACTCATTGAAGAATAATACGATACTTATTAGACAATACAACGAAACACATAAGACAATACTACGACACTCATTAGACATTGCTAAGTCACTCACTGGATAATGCTACGACACTCATTGGAAAATACAACGTAACTCGTAGAGAAATACTACGATATTCAAACTACGGCACTCACTGGATGATAATACAACACTCTTTAGACAATACTACAACACACATTGGTGCCACGAGTGGCTGAGTGGTCTAAAGCGCTCTCCGTTACGGATCACTGCCATCTCTCCTCTGTATGCATGGGTTCAAGTCTCAGATTTGACCAATGTGGGTATGTTTGAAAGCTTGCCAGTAGCTTCTCGCGGGTCGGTGGTTCGTTCCGGCGTTTTACCGGGTTCTCCTTCACCGTTAATACTGGCCGCCATGTATAGCCTATCTTGTGCTGAAAAAATGCTGTTAAACCCTACGACAGCTACTACAACAACTACACTCATCAGATAATACTACGACACTCATCGGATAATGATACTACGATACTTATTAGACAATATTACGAGACTCATTGGATAACACTACGACACTCGCAGGATAATATTACGAAACTCATCAGATAATACTAAGACACTCATTGGATAATACTAAATGCTACGATATTTATTAGACAATAATACGACACTCAATGGATAATACTGCAACACTCTTTAGATAATACCACGGCACTCTTTAGATAATACTACGATACTGATCGGATAATACTACGACACTCAATGGATAATAATACGATACTCATCAAATAATACTACGATACTTATTAGACAATAATACGACACTCAATGGATAATAATACGATACTCATCAAATAATACTACGATACTTATTAGACAATAATACGACACTCAATGGCTAATAATACGATACTCATCAAATAATACTACGATACTTGTTAGACAATAATACGACACTCAATGGATAATAATACGATACTCATCAAATAATAATACGATACTTATTAGACAATAATACGACACTCAATGGCTAATAATACGATACTCATCAAATAATACTACGATACTTATTATAGGATTAAATGATCATGGTTGGGTATTTATTGATGTGTAAATTTTACCTAATCACTCACAAAGTAAATAAAGTCCGAAGGACTTTATGTTAACTTTGTGAGTGATTAGGTAAAATTTACACATCAATAAATACCCAACCATGATCATTTAATCCTTATAATTCCAATTTCATCATTTCTATCGTCAAATTAACTTATTCCATCAATAATGCATTCGATTTTACGTAGCGCGTAGTTACCTTTCATTCGGCGTTTCACACCGCCCCGTAATACATAACCTGTACAGAATCACACGAAGAAATTGACTACAGCCACAGTTACGTTTATTCATAAACTTCGTCTTTTACATCATAGGCATTGGTTACCGTTGTTTTTAACACATTTTGTTTACTGACAACATTCTTGTTCAACTTTAGTCAGTCCCATCTGTTACGTCAGATGACCATGACCTTACATAATAACTGATACCGACTCGGCAAGTGTGCTAAATTAAATTTCAATCAAATCTGAAATCATTATGGATTTTTTCAGTGAATACTTCCAATTTTTATGGAAATATGAACAAGATGATGCTATCCCTTACTATATAAAGGTAACAATGAAATAAATTCTATACAAGAGTAACATTTTATGTCATTCTCAGCATCGTTAATACTTAACAAGACCCACTCGGTGATCTAGTGAGAAAATGTAGCAGACGAATGCTAAATTGTATAGTAAACTATGCATTTGAATCAAAGAATATTGGAAAAAGTATAAAAAGTGTAAAAGTTATATTTATTTGCAGAATTATATATTTTATAGATGACAAAATCGTTTCACAATAACGTGTCTGCAATGTTTATTTATATTTCAAAAACCGAAAGTAGTCCCAGAATTTATCGAAGTGTAAACAATTCCTGATCAACATCACGTGACCGTTTACATCCAATCATATTACAGGAAATTCGTTTAATTCATAAAAAATTGGAATTATTAGACAATAATACGACAGTCAATGGATAATAATACGATACTCATCAAATAATACTACGATACTTATTAGACAATAATACGACACTCAATGGCTAATAATACGATACTCACCAAATAATACTACGATACTTATTAGACAATAATACGACAGTCAATGGATAATAATACGATACTCATCAAATAATACTACGATACTTATTAGACAATAATACGACACTCAATGGCTAATAATACGATACTCATCAAATAATACTACGATACTTATTAGACAATAATACGACAGTCAATGGATAATAATACGATACTCATCAAATAATACTACGATACTTATTAGACAATAATACGACACTCAATGGATAATAATACGATACTCATCAAATAATACTACGATACTTATTAGACAATAATACGACACTCAATGGCTAATAATACGATACTCATCAAATAATACTACGATACTTATTAGACAATAATACGACAGTCAATGGATAATAATACGATACTCATCAAATAATACTACGATACTTATTAGACAATAATACGACACTCAATGGATAATAATACGATACTCATCAAATAATACTACGATACTTATTAGACAATAATACGACACTCAATGGCTAATAATACGATACTCATCAAATAATACTACGATACTTATTAGACAATAATACGACAGTCAATGGATAATAATACGATACTCATCAAATAATACTACGATACTTATTAGACAATAATACGACACTCAATGGATAATAATACGATACTCATCAAATAATACTACGATACTTATTAGACAATAATACGACACTCAATGGATAATAATACGATACTCATCAAATAATACTACGATACTTATTAGACAATAATACGACACTCATTGGATAATACTACAACACTCGCAGGATAATACTACGATACTTATTAGACAATAATACGACACTCAATGGATAATAATACGATACTCATCGAATAATAAATACTACGATACTTATTAGACAATAATACGACACTCAATGGATAATAATACGATACTCATCAAATAATACTACGATACTTATTAGACAATAATACGACAGTCAATGGATAATAATACGATACTCATCAAATAATACTACGATACTTATTAGACAATAATACGACACTCATTGGATAATACTACAACACTCGCAGGATAATACTACGATACTTATTAGACAATAATACGACACTCAATGGATAATAATACGATACTCATCAAATAATACTACGATACTTATTAGACAATAATACGACACTCAATGGATAATAATACGACACTCAGTGGATAATACTACGATACTTATTAGACAATAATACGACACTCATTGGATAATACTACAACACTCGCAGGATAATACTACGATACTTATTAGACAATAATACGACACTCAATGGATAATAATACGACACTCAGTGGATAATACTACAACACTCGCAGGATAATACTACGTCACTCATCAGATAATGATACTACGATACTTATTAGACAATATTACGAGACTCATTGGATAACACTACGACACTCGCAGGATAATATTACGAAACTCATCAGATAATACTAAGACACTCATTGGATAATACTAAATGCTACGATATTTATCAGACAATAATACGACACTCAATGGATAATACTGCAACACTCTTTAGATAATACCACGGCACTCTTTAGATAATACTACGATACTGATCGGATAATACTACGACACTCAATGGATAATAATACGATACTCATCAAATAATACTACGATACTTATTAGACAATAATACGACACTCAATGGATAATAATACGATACTCATTGGATAATACTACAACACTCGCAGGATAATACTACGATACTTATTAGACAATAATACGACACTCAATGGATAATAATTCGACACTCAGAGGATAATACTACAACACTCGCAGGATAATACTACGTCACTAATTAGACAATTTGTTTTCAATACCTAGTTCACTTCCAGATAACATTCTACAAAACTAAAACCTCAAGATGAGCCTGACAATACGTACTTGTTTGTGTCGTAAAACCATTTCAGTTTGTTAACTGCTTGTGTCCAGGCAATATTTCATTGAGTGGATGTTAGTTTTCTAAGTCCATTTATGTATTCTTCATTTTATATCACATTCTTAATCATCGCTAAAATTATCATTCTTAGCATGATAAAACAAGAGATGACCGTTTTGATCATCTCAACATTATGGTACAGACAAATGTGTCAATAAATTGAATCTTTGAACATTAATAGGTAACGTTATTAGGCATTAAAATTAGTACTATAAAATTCCAAATGTCGATGATAATTGCGTATTTACAGTATTTAAAATACTGGTTTATTTTATACGAAACTTCCGATTAGATATTATTATGTACATAGTTGATATATGTACAAAAATTGACAATATCATAAACAAGTCTGGTAACTTCATCTTATAACTCACACTTCACAATCTGATTACGAAAGATTAATAATTATAATGTTAACAAGCTGTGCTATGACGAACTAAGTACCGTATGTATTCGGTTATAAGCCTATCCAACTACAAACTTCAAGACCGAGACATTATGCCATATAATGTACTGGCATATATCTATGCAGTTTGTTATGAGTAATCTGCAAAACAGCAGCAACATATTCGATAATTTGCAGGCGTTTTATACCACAGCATATAAGGTTCATTGTTGTTTGCAGTTGGATTCAACTTATAAGCGAATATACACGATATGTTGAAACAAATTCCTGATGAACGCGTTTGAAAAATGTACGATTCATTCATTTTAGGGAAATAGGTTTGTTCAGAAAATACCAGAAGTAGAAGGTCATTTGTTTCTGCAACCAAATATAATTTATACTCCAGATGTTAGAATTCAATTAAAGAATTCATATTGCAGACGTAAATTTAGTTGATAAATAGTTGTGCACTGAAAAAATTAAATAAGAAAAGCTGTCTTGACAACATGGTTAGTAGCAACACCAATGACAACAACTACAGATATACTATTGTTACTTCGTCCACGACTAGAGCACTACCGCTACGACTATTACTACACTACTATTGTTACCACTAATTCAACGATTTCAACTACAACTGCTACTACTACTACTACTACTACTACTACTACTACTACTACTACTACTACTACTATGATACTTGTTACGTGCTTAGGCTCGAATAAACAGTAACATAGAAAGAGTGATAAAAACAAGCTTGTAAAACTTAATAAACAATTTATTGAGTACAAATATTTTTTCAGAAAAGATAAATAAACTTACGGTTTTAAGAATCAATTCCAAAATTAATCCAAATTAATTCAAAATATTATCCACTAGAGAAATGGCAAACGTCCTGGTAATAAATTGTCCAAATAGTTCTAAATTCGAATTCCAGCGAAGTATCCAAGATGGAAGACGATGTCACTTGATGTAGTCAGTTCTTGTTAATAAAAATCTCTATGAGCATAACTCTTTCCCAGGTAAATAATAAAATAATTCTTCTTGATCCAAACGAATTTACACAATTTCCAGTACAAGGTAATTTATAATAACTCAAAAAGACACAACTTAATACTTTAAAAGCCCAAGTTCTTCTATTGAATACCCCACTCCAAAACATAGTTTATATATGTCTGTTTTTTTTAAGTAAACAAGGGGTCACGTTATCTTCTAGAAACTATCAGAACAAATTTACGTTCAAAAACTCAAGTACCCAGCGTATGATCCAACTAAAAAAAGAAAGATGTTTATACAAAAGCTCCATTTTGTCCTTGGCACCAGCCAATCATTTTGAAAGCTTGTTTACAACTCTGAAACCAGTTCAGAAAAGAGATCAACACCTGGTGTTTACTCTGTTAAGTAAACGTCACCCCCCCCCCCCTTTCAATGAACGAATCTTAAAACTTAAAATGCCAAATTTAAATCTAACAAACAAAAATAAATATAAATGACTAATATCAAATATACGTAACGCCTTCCCCCATAAAATAAAAAGAAAGGTTTATACGACAAAACTTTCTTTTTACCACAAACCAATTTACAGCTAAGGTTAAAAAAATTACAGTGTATATGATATAATATATTGTTATACACGGGAAAGAGCGTCTGCTATTAAATTATCTTCCTTGTCCATATCCCACAATATGTCCTAAGATAGTCAAACTAGCACAGCAGAACTCACTTTTAGATAAATTAACTGTCAAACATACATCAGTGAGTCTGTCAAAGAATTTTCGAATCGTTGCTAGATGTTTTATCCAGGTGTTGTTGTAGATGATGACGTCATCTATATAGGCATCACAATTTTCTAGACCAAAAGTGATCCTTTTTATGAGACGTTGAAATGTATTTGTTGACCCTTTCATACTGAATCACATTACTTTATATTGGTAAAGTCCATCTGGAGTCGCAAATGTTGAGATTTCCTTTGCTCTTTCCGTTAGTGGAATCTGCCAAAATCCTTTCAGAAGGTCAAATTTGGTGACATACTTGGCATTCACGATTTTATCAATACAATCGTCAACTCTTGGTAATGGGAATGAATCTGTTTTTGTCACACTGTTCATCTTCCTATAATCAGTGCACATACGGAAAGTTTAATCTGGTTTTGGAACAAGTATGCATGGTGAACTCCAATCACTTTTACTGGGCTCAATAAAATCATTCTCCAGCAAATATTGAATTTCCTTTTTTAAGTATTCCTGTTTGAGTGGATTTATTCTGTATGGATGTTCTTTAACAGGTTTGGAATTTACAATTTCAACGTCATGAAAAATTTTGTTTGCCCTTGTAGGAACATCTGGAAATAAGTGCTCATATTCAAATAATAACTGTTTCAGTTCATTTCTTTCTTGCACTTGAAAATGTGAAAGTTTCTGGTCTAGATATTTCATAATTTCTGAATTACAAAGATTCGTCATTCCAATATCAATAAAATCTGATGACATTTATGCACTGAGTGGGACAGGTACAACTAAATTAATTACAGGTTTAACATGGCTATATCTTTCAATATACTCTTTTAGCATGTTTATATGGCAGAGTTGTTTTTGTTTGCGCCTCCCATGAGTATTTATAATGTAATTTAAGTCATTAATTTTCCTGTCAACTGTGTAGGGATCATAATATTTGGCCTGAAGAGGATTTTGTGGCATTGGTAAGAGAACGAGGACTCTTTCACCAGGCTGAAAACTCCTTTCCTTCGATTTTTTATCATATCTTGATTTCATTTTAGATTGAGCAGAGTGCGGATTTGCTTTTGCAACCTCGCAAGCCTATGACAACTTGTATCTAAACATGGAAACATAATCAAGAAGATTGATCTCGGTATCTTCATTAGAGAGAAGTTTCTCTTTCAATAACTTCAATGGTCCACGCACAGTGTGTCCAAAAACCAGTTCAAAGGGACTGAAGCCTAAAGATTCTTGAACTGATTCTCTAACAGCAAACAATAGTAAATGAATGCCTTCATCCCAATCTTTATTCGTATCAAAACAATATGATCAGGTCATATTTTTAAAAGTCTGATGGAATATTTCTAATGCCCCTTGGCTCTCAGGGTGATGGGCATAAGATTTGAATTGCTGAATGCACAATTCATACATAACTTGTTGGAAAATTCCAGACATGAAGTTTGAACCTTGACCAGACTGAACAGATTTGGGAAGGCTATACTGAGTAAAAAATAACTTTATCAAAGCTTTTACTATTGTTTTAGATTTTATATTCCTCAACGGAATTGCCTCTTGAAACCTTGTTGACGCACACATAATGGTCAACAGGTATTGGTTACCTGACTTGATCTTAGGTAAGGGACCTACACAATCTACCGTAATTCTTCTAAATGGTTCGTCAAAGGCAGGAATAGGTTGCAGATGAGCCTTCGGTATCTTCTGATGAGTTTACCTACCATTTGACAAGTATGACAAGATCTACAATATTTGGTAACATCACTTTTGACTTTTGGCCAATAGAAGTGAGTCAAGATCTTGTGATGAGTTTTATTAATCCCTAAATGACCAGCCAAAAGAGTTTCATGGGCCAGATTAAGTATTTCCTGTCTGTAATGTTTTGGAACTACTATTTGATAGTTCACCGACCACTCATCACCAGCAGGTACCTCGGGACGTCTCCATTTTCTCATGAGAATTCCATTTTTAATGAAATAACAGACACGAACTTCAGTGGCTTCAGTCTCACTTATGGCCCTTTGAAACAAACAGGAGATCTCAGGATCTTTTTCCTGTTCGACGACAAGTGACTGTCATTTATCACCATGATTAGAATAAAGAGAATGAGCTGTTAAAAGAGGATCACTATGATCAATACCTTCTGATTTATCCAAACAAGGAGTAAAAGGCGACCTCATCAAAAGCCTGACCTATACACGTGTCAGCTAAAGGAATACTGACTTCATCAACATCATTCTCAAGAGCTTTCTTTGCCAAAGCTCTGGTAACTGCACAAGCTTGAAATATATCATGGAATTCTTTTTCAGTTGGATCAACTTTCTGATCCAAATCAGGCTTGACAGCTACAAGTGGATTAACCACAACCTTGTCTCCAGATAAGTCGTTGCCTAGCAATAAATGAATGCCCTCAATGGGTAAAATCGAGACTGTTCCGACTGTCACAGGTCCTGACACTAAGTATGATGACAAATTTACACAATGGAGAGGAACATTAACAAAGTCGCAGTCTACTCCCTGAATAAGAACACTTTGATTAGAAGAAAGCTTCTCAGAAAAAGACAAAATACCTGACAATAAAAGACTCTGAGAAACTCCTGTGTCCCTTAAAATTTTAATAGTGGTGGGACTGGCCGAATCACCCAAGAGTGATATAGAACCCTTCGATATGAATGGTTGATAATTCTCCATAATAAAATCACACTGGGATTTATTAGACCCAACAAATGTATTGTTTGCAATACATGATCGTCACCTTGACCTCTTAGAAAAAAGAGCTTTTGGAACATGTCTGTCTTGATTCTGATGCCTATGTTTCAATTTGTAGCAGTCAGAAATAACGTGTCCTTTTTTCTTGCAACAGGTACACGTCGGAAGAGACAAGTATTTAGAATCAAGCTTCTCTGAAGTTTGATTTTTGAAAGTTGTGCTAGTTTGAGTTTTTAAAGGGCTGGTATTAGGCGGAAATACTTTTCTGCCAGAAGACTGTGGAGTAGAAGTCTTATTAACAAAATTAACTTTATGTGTCAAAGAATATTCGTCAGCAGCTCGAGCAGTATTCTCCAAGGTTTCAATCCTATGCTCATCGAGATAAGTTTTAACGTCATTATGGACACAGTTTTTGAACTCTTCAATTAATATCATTTGCTTGAGATTTTGATAATCTTGTTCAACTTTCTTGACTAGGCACCACCTATCAAACAACTGCTCTTTTTCTCTAGCAAACTCGACATGAGTTTCCTCAGCTTCTTTTCTGTAATTTCTGAATTTTTGTCGATCAGCTTCAGGGACTAACTTATATCCCCTTAGAATGCATTCTTTAACCACATCATAGTCACCACTTTGGTGAACAGACAGTGAAGTCTAAATCTCACTAGCCTTACCAGTGAGTACACATTGCAATAACTGAGTCCAATGCTTCCTTGGCCAATTTAAATTTTCTGCAACTTTTTCAAAATGAATAAAGTATTTGTCTACTTCTGTTTCTCTGAAAGGGGGCACTAATCTAATATTCCTTGCTAAATCAAAACTTAAATTTGGATATGAAGTATGAAGGTGTTTTTCACTTGCCAGCTCTTTTTCTTTCATTCTACACTGATATTCCCTTTCTTCCCTCTCTTTGTCATATTGCATATGTCTTTCTTTCTCCCTTTACTCTCTCTCTCTCTCTCTCTCTCTCTCTCTCTCTCTCTCTCTCTCTCTCTCTCTCTCTCTCTCTCTCTCTCTCTCTTCTTTTTCATGTTGTAATTGTCTTTCTTTCTCCCTTTCCTCTCTCTCTCTCTCCTCTTTTTCATATTGTAATTGTCTTTCTTTCTCCCTTTCTTGAAATTCCAGCTTCTTCAACTCTAATTCCATTTTGAATTTTAATTCTAATTTCTTCATTTTTTGTCAGAGTCTGATGCAGAATTACTGACCGAAATCAAAGCACTTTTTCCATAACAGTCTTTTCTACCAAATATTGGACCAAAATCTTTTTGACATGTTATTTCGTTAAAGAAGCCTTGACTTCAGAAAGATCACATTTTCTGGCAAGTTGAATCAACCCATCTTTTTTAAAAAGATCTAATTGCTCCTTAGTAGGATTAGAAAGAAATATTTCTACTTTAGATGTCATTTTAATACAAGCCTGTCAATCTCACTAAAGATTTTAAAACTTTCACAAACTAGGGGTATTCAAATTTAAAACAAATGTTTTCTGAAAACATTTTAGCCAGATCCAATCTATCTCAATTTCGGACGAGCTCCCAATTTTTATGTTACGTGCTTAGGCTCGAATAAACAGTAACATAGAAAGAGTGAAAACAACAAGCATGTAAAACTTAATAAACAATTTATTGGGTACAAATATTTTTCAGAAAAGAAAAATAGACTTACGGTTTTAAGAATCAATTCCAAAATTAATCCAAAATAATTCAAAATATTATCCACTAGAGAAATGGCAAAAGTCCTGGTAATAAATTGTCCAAATAGTTCTAAGTTCGAATTCCAGTGAAGTATTCAAGATGGAAGACGATGTCACTTGATGTAGTCAGTTCTTGTTAATAAAAATTTCTATGAGCACAACTCTTTCCCAGATGAATAATAAAATAAATCCTCTTGATCCAAACGAATTTACACAACTTCCAGTACAAGGTAATTTATAATAACTCAAAAAGACACAACTTAATACTCTAAAAGCCCAAGTTCTTCTACTGAATAGCTCGCTCCAAAACAGTTTATATATATATATATATATATATATATATATATATATATATATATATATATATATATATATATATATATATATATATATATATATATATATATATATATATCTGTTTCTCTTACGTAAACAAGGGGTCACGTGATCTTCTAGAAACTATCAGAACAAATTTACGTTCAAAAACTCACGTACCCAGCGTATGACCCAACTGAAATTAGAAAGATGTTTATACAAAAGTTCCATTTTGTCCTTCGAACCAACCAATCATTTTAAAAGCTTGTTTACAACTCTGAAACCAGGTCAGAAATGAGGTCAACACCTGGTGTTTACTTTGTAAAGTAAAGGTCACCCGCCCCCCCCCCCTCAACGAACGAATCTTAAAACTTAAAATGCCAAATTTAAAACAAACAAACATAAATAAAAATAAATATAAATAGCATATCAAATATACGTAACATACTGCTGTCACTATTTGCTTTGTACTGCTGCGACCACCTGAATAAAACTCGCATGGACAATCCCCATAGTAACTGCTCTTCCTAATGACAACTATGATCAAATAGGCCTGAAAGAATATGTTAGTCGGAAAATAGCCAAAAGTTTGAGATTCTTGAGAAATAAATAGTGTCGTGGTTTTTCAAGACAAACTATCGAATGAATAGATCAAGAAGAACAAACTGAATGGATATAAGTATTTCTTTCATAAACTACTTGTCTTCTCGCAAACACAGATCAAAGGTATCCTCAGATATAATACACAAAAATGTATATAAGACAAACTGGATGTTGTTGAATGAATTTATACCTCTTACTTTGTTTGAATACTGTGTGAGACAAATTACACTTGTAATTCTATTTACACGATCGCCAAATTATGACAATTTGACTTGTTTGATGATGGTGTGACTCACAGATATTGTAGACACGCACGAACATATTCACAGAGAGAGAGAGAGAGAGAGAGAGAGAGAGAGAGAGAGAGAGAGAGAGAGAGAGAGAGAGAGAGATGACCTTGCGGCTGACCTTCCCTCAAATTATTCCGTGTGACCTTGTCTATATAAGATATAGGTAAAATGGTGTAAATGCAATGGATATATTTGGTATGAAAATAATAATTTGTCAACAGCAACCATTCTGAAGGCTAAAGTAATTATTAAAATGCATCTCACAATTTTCCGTTTTTTCGTGTCTGCTACTATTCCATTAATGAATTTTTATTTTGCTTGGGCCATGCATTTTTAGTTACGTATATATATATATATATATATATATATATATATATATATATATATATATATATATATATATATATATATATATATATATATATATATATATATATATATATATATATATATATATATATATATATATATATATATATATACAAAACTTTGATAATGGAAAGTCTAGACAAAAAAGTAAAAACGGACTAAATTGGAACATTCTCGATCAGAAGTATGAAATCTTTTTACAAATAATTTTTCATTAAAGTATACTATTGAGTTCTATACATGTTGTCGAAAACAAAAGGAATAGAAATAAAAGGCAAAAGACTCGGAAACTTCCTTAGACATCTATATGCGGTATATATAATATGAATAATAAATTTGATAACATCAAGATGCTATATTTTAGAGTGTACCACGGAGTGATGACTGCAACTAAATGAATGTCCTTAGTATGCAACTTATCAAATAAGGGCATGCAATATACAGACCTAAAGAGCGCATGTTTTCTTTTTTAACTCACACGTGACATTGTCAATAACTTTCATATGCAGACGTTTACAAGTAGCATGCATTTTACAATAACTTTCAACATATGCACACTATTGACTGGTACGCAACACACTTGCACTTAGCAGTCTCAAAGCATCGAGGCTAAAGTGTATTTGGAAGACTGGTTTAGACTTGACACATATAGTGACGTCTTAATGAGTTCTGTATCTCCTTACCTTGACTGGTCAGCGTTATGTTTACTGGACTGGCTTAATTTCTATCATTGATTTTGATTTCAAAGATATGTAAATAGACTATAACTTTCATCCCGAAATTCTGTTTAGCTTTGATTTCAAAGTCTTGGTGGAATTGTTAAACGTTCAGTGGACCAAAGTTTGAATGCGGAGATACAATGTCGAAAATAGAAGTCATATAGGGAATTGTTTTGACGTAGGACCATGCTATACAAATCAAAGGGATGCATTACAGGGCCCATATTAAATAACACCAAAGAGAAGAAATCAAGGAATGAATCAGCCATATCTTTCCTTTATGCAATGCATTTCATATGCATTCTTTGTACAGCAGTGCGTTCTCTCTTAAAACTGTATATACAAGGTGTAGTTTGGTAAATATTCTTTGAAGATAAAGATCTAAGAAGATAGATACGTAAAATGTAAGGCGCAACGATACCCTCAAAGAACAAACTGCATTTCTTTACTTTAAGACCACTATACATTTGCCTAGAATGTTCTTTTCACAGGCAAGTGGCCCAATGGCTCTTTACGGACCGACGCGCGCGCGCGCGCGCGTGTGTGTGTGTGTGTGTGTGTGTGTGTGTGTGATTTGAAATTTTAACGTAGCTTCTAACATTTGTTTTAGTCATATCGCTACGATGTCTGCAGTGTTACAGTTTACAGTGTTGTCTAGTAATGTGGCATCATGCCAAAGACGTGTAACTTCATGTCCCACACAGTCATATTATCCTGACACCGAGCTGACCTCACTTAACACTAACATCTTAAGCACTAATGACGCTGCTGCTATTTTATGTTGTATAAATCGTTGGTATGACTCAGTCGAGGTTCGAACCCACGACATCTCCCATCCAAGTCGGACGCTCTAACTACTTAGGCAGCATGATCATTCTGACTTTTTGTTTATAGCGGAAATGACATAATCTCAGAAACAATGCATTTTGTTATAGGTTGATATCTGTTTCTTTAATACCTACATCATCCTTTGAGATGTAATTTCGCCTTTGCTTTGTGCACAATTTAATAATAAGTAAATTTGAAACAAAATATCATAGAGCTACTACTCAAAGCATCAGTAGTTGCATTCAGAGAGAGAGAGAGAGAGAGAGAGAGAGAGAGAGAGAGAGAGAGAGAGAGAGAGAGAGAGAATCCTAAAAAAAAAGCCATTGCCAATATCTACTACAATTACAAAACAAATCAATCCTTGCATAATCCTTGTTCAATCGGGCCACAATAATTGGAAATCCTACCACAATTATTGGATGACACTAAAACAATCCTAATAGAAATATCGGATAATCCCAGCACAACCATTTCACTATAATACTACAATTATTGGATAATACTACATCACAAATTTGATATTCCTAACACAATTATATCACAAACATTCGACACAATGCAACCAAAATCATTTGTAAAAATCCTGATAGAATTATTGGACAAACTTACCACACTCATTTGTTATTCCTACTACAATTATTGGATAATCCGATCACAATTATTGGATAATCCTAACGAAATCATTTGACAATCCTAATAGAAGTATTGGACAATCACAGCACAATCATCTCACGATCATACTATAATTATTAGACAATCATACCATACTGTTTTGATATTCCTACCACAATCAATGGACAATCCTAACTCACTCATTTTATATTCTTACTACAATTATTGGACAATCCTAGCACACTTATTTGATATTCTCAAAAAAATTATTGGACAATCCAAACACACTTATTTGATATTCTCACAACGATTATTGGACAATCCAGAAAAACTTATCTGATATTCCTACTAAGATTATTGAACAATCCTAACACACTTATTTGATATTCTTATTACAATTATTGGACAATCCTAACAAACTTATTTGATATTCTTACTACAATTATTGGACAATCCAAACAAACTTAATTGATATTCCTACTACAATTATTGGACAATCCTTAAACACTTATTTGATATTCTTGCTACAATTATTGAACAATCCAAACAAACTTATTTGATATTCTTACTACAATTATTGGATAATCCTAGCACACTCATTTGATATTCTTACTACAATTATTGGACAATCCAGACAACTTAATTGATATTCTTACTACAATTATTGGACAATCCTAGCACACTCATTTGATATTCTTACTACAATTATTGGATAATCCTGTTGTGATGAATCTATGAGGACAAACTTAAGTAACATTAAAGAAGCAAAACCAAACCGTTTTATAAAGCTTAATTAACAATTTAATTATTAAATTAATAACACTTGAGATTATGACAATTATATGTGTGTGTATGTATCGTAAAACCTTGCAAACAAGTTCTGCACGGGATCTTCTTATATGCTGTCAAACACCGCACTGGGTGACCGCAATCAGCAATGTATTTTTCATTTTGTTGTTGTAGGGTTTAAAGCCATTTTTCAGCACACGAAAGGCTATACATGGCGGCCAGTATTATTGGTGGAGGAAGAACCCTGGAAAAATCCCAGAAAGAACTAGCGACCCACGAGAAGCTACTGGCAAGCTTTCTCACATACCCACGTTGGCCGAATCTGAGACCCCACGCATACAGAGGTGAGATGAAAGTGATCTAGAACGGAGAGCGCTTTAGACCACTCAGCTACTCTGGACCCCTTCATTTTGTATGATATTTATTGCTTATCAATTATGTTCTATTATTCTTATCACGAATGTCATTAAAGCGATGATTCGCAATGATATTTAAATACAGGTAAATTCCTAAGGAAACGTAACACTAATAAAGGAACATTTTAAAGGTGTTAAAAATGGCTACCGACAAATGGAAGATTTTAGTAACAATGCTCTATTCAAACTTAACTTAAAACACCTTTTTTAAAGATGAATCTTGTATATTAAAAAATCGGTCAAGATATTAATATTACTATATATAATAATAATGAGGACTTTGTATAGTACCTAATCATTAGACGTACTATAATGATATGGCTACAAATAACAACAGCAACAACAACAAAAAACCACCATCAAATTAAAACATAAACAAATGCTGAAAATTATTAAGGTAGTAAACATTATTAGGTCATTAAGTTCGTTCTTGCAGTCGAAAAAGTTGAGTTTTAAGTGCACTCTTGAAAGGGATCACTGTGTCTATGTGTCTAATTTCATTGGGCAATTCATTCCACGTCGTTGCTGTCCCCTGGTATGCAAAAGAACTTTGTCCATATGACTTCATTTTCATAGTGGGAATAATGAGTACACGATTTCCAGGAGAGGCGCGTAAGTTTCTTGCTGGTGTGTACACATGGGTGAGACCAAATAGGTATATTGGACTGGAGTCTTACATAGGTACAAAATTAATGATACAAGTACACATTTCATCCATTCATGAGTCTATTGTAAATAAGCTGAAGGTAAACAAGATTCTTAACTTGTCTTGTAACTAACAATGTAAAGCACAAGCGTTCAAAAGACCCAGATTTTTATGATTGCTCAACGTATGGTTTCGCTTATATTTCGAATCAAACAGTTTCAATGTTTCATGATCATGTACTTTCTAGTGATTACTCCTAAAAAGTTGTAGAGACCCAGATTTCCCGGTGCATTTTGAAACGCCAGAAATGGATTAATGAAGTTTGCATTTGGACTCGATTTTTTAGACCTTTTCACAAACGGAAGATGAAAGACAAATAAGGGCTAATGGAATCAAGGTATGTAATAGCTAAATATGTCATTCGATAATAAATTTTTAACGAATGGTTTGAAACATTCACGATCAATGTATTTCTTAAATGTCCAAAATTTAAATTTTGTTAGGAAAACCTAGTAAGCAGATAAGTTTCTAGCAGTATTTTATATTCATGTATAATCTATATTACGTATTTTAGGCCAAATTTACAATTGATATTCGAGATATAAATGTATTCAACTTGTGTATCTGCTAATTGAGATCTAAATGTATTTAAGTTATCTTTTCTACTCGAAAACTAAATGTTTACAATTATTATTTCCGCATTGAAAGAACTGAAAGAACAACAGCGGTTATAACAAGGACAACAAAAACTATAGCTACTAATAATGGTGCTGTCATGCTGCTACTACTATTACTACTACTACTACTACTATTACTACTACTACAACTACTACTACTACTATTACTACTATTACTACTACTACTATTACTACTACTATTACTACTACTACTGCTGCTACTACTACAACTACTACTATTACTACTACTATTACTACTACTATTACTACTACGCCTATTACTAAAATATTAGTTTTACTACAAAGACTACACTGTTACTTCCATTACTTCTATAACAATGCTACAACTGCTGCTGGTACTGGTGCTGGTACTACAACATTTCAACCACTTTTGATCAGCTTCTTTTACAACCTAATCTGGGAATTCATACTTCGACATCAAATGTTGCTTGCTGCCAGTACCTCTTTTACCAGAATCAAAAACCACAACCACCACCAAGACTGAAAGCCCCACGTATCCTACATCAACCATAACCACCACCACAAACACATCAACCATAACCACCACCACAAACACATCAACCATAACCACCACCACAAACACATCAACCATAACCACCACCACAAACACATATAATGGAACGTCTGAAGTAATGATGTCAATGTCTTTAAATATAGAAACACTTGCTATTGTTGAGAAATATTACAAACGCGTAGTGTTGACAAATTTTACTGAATAAAAAAATAAAGAAAAACTTACAACGATATTTTTTCCGCAAAACAATTTCGGCATAAATAGAAGGTCATCACAGAATAAATTATAAAACAGTGCAATTGTTCAGATCAGAAGCAGCCACTCATAATTCAAACAAAAAAGTATATCAGACGGCGGGTTGCTTGAAGGGTTTTGCACTGCTGACTCGTCTGAAATTCCATTAGGTAATTACATTTGTAATACCATTTGGGCAATTGGCAAACCACAACTATGTGACTCGATCGATGCATGTCTGGTTCGAAATTCTAAAGGTAACGCACACAATTGATTGCGAGTGGGGGTCGGTCGTAAACGAGTAGTGAAGGAGTCTTTTGGTGGAATACCAGGGATGCTAAGTCAGGGGTGGAGAGGTGCTAAGTCAAAACATAGTCTTGCAAGTTAAGGTTTCCAGGGCATACTTTTAAATATTTAGCAGTAAAGGAAACCTACTCAAAGAAATCTGCGATTGTTTCGCGTTAATTTCTAGTAGGGTAGATGGGATGAGGACGGGGAGGGAAAGTACCTGTTCTGCCTGGTGTGTTAAAAGATCAATTAAAACCAACAAGAACTCAACATGATATGCTCAAAAGTGTGTTAATAGATCCATTAAAACAAACAAGAACCAGGGCCGGACCTAAGTTTTTCAGGAGGGGGGGGGGGGGAAGGGCCAAATTTGTTATTAGGTTAAGCGAAGGCGCGAAGCGCCGAGCCTTTTAGGGGGGTTCGGGTGCATGCCCCCCCCCCCCCCCCGGAAATTTTTTTTTCAAGGATGCGAAATTTTGCAATCAGGTGCTATCTGAGCCTTGAAAAAGGTCCTAACAAAAGTGACTAAAAACTGCAATGTTTTAAAAACACTAAAAAAATATTTAAAAAAATAAATAAATAAATTAAAAATTAAAAAATTCGGAACCCCTTTGCATCTTTTATCAAAAGCAGTGAATAGGTTTGTTTTTTTTTAAAAGGTGGGGGGCCGGGACCCCTGGGCCCCTATAGCAGGTCCGGCCCTGTCAGAACTTAACATGATATGCACAAAAGTGTGTTAAAAGATCCATTAAAACCAACAAGAACTTAACATGATATGCTCAAAAGTGTGTTAAAAGATCCATTAAAACCAACAAGAACTCGACACGATGTGCTTAATAGTGTGTTGAAGATCCATTAAAACCAACAAGAACTTAACATTATATGCTCAAAAGTGTTAAACGATCTTTTAAAACCAACAATAACTCAACATGATGTGCTCAAAAGTGTCTTAAAAGATCCATTAAAACCAACAAGAACTCGACACGATGTGCTTAATAGTGTGTTGAAGATCCATTAAAACCAACAAGAACTCAACATTATTCAGTTTGATTCAAACTATGATTACAAGCACGACCGAAAAACAAATTAAAGATGAACTGACTTTTTTCTTGTGTCAGCGCTAAACATAACCCATAATGACATCGAGTTTCAGCTTCCATCGAATTATTATGTTCAGCCTTATCCAGTCTAGACATTTGTAAGGTTGTATGCATACGGTGCACATGTATACAGCAATCATGCATTTATTAATACCACATACATCAAATGTAACATGTTTTTAAAGTGTTGGTATAAAGAAATTTGATATAATAATACTATTGGTATATCAAATTGTGATCCGCCCATAGTGCAATAATACGCACACGTATACATTCTTGGAACTGTGTGCTGTTGGGGTAGTTCTGTAAAAAATTATGAATTTCCTCTCATTAATCATTAGTAAGGTAGGAAAAATAAACGATAAAAAGTAATGATAATAATCACAGTTTTCTAATTGAATTCAACATGGTACACAATCTTAATCCCTTTTTCCGTTTTCCCCTCCCCTCTCATGGGACAAAATATACAGAAATCTGGCTTACGAGAGAAAAAGCAATTGTGCTGGTTAAAAAATTGAAACTGAAATTAAAACAAATAACCTACAATAACTTTCTTTATAAATGCGTGTTGACACTTCCCTTGTGACCTATCTAAAGTGTTAATATAATCAATAATACATAGGTTCAATTGCCGGTCGACACATTAAGGTAAACGTTATGGTTGTGGGGAACACATGTGTAATGTATTTAAGGCTTTGTATTTGTTTGTTTTGCTTCTTATTCCCCCTCCCCTCCCTGCACCCCCCCCCCTCTCTCTCTCTCTCTCTCTCTCTCTCTCTCTCTCTCTCTCTCTCTCTCTCTCTCTCTCTCTCTCTCTCTCTCTCTCTCTCTCTCTCTCTCTCATCGTATCCAGATAAGCGAGAAAATGAAAACACGACAATATCATAGAGGATATTTGCTTATTTAATTCCGCAAAGCCTCTGAACCAATGAAGAAATGATTTTAAATGTTAAGTCACACCGACCAGAGAGAGAGAGAGAGAGAGAGAGAGAGAGAGAGAGAGAGAGAGAGAGAGAGAGAGAGAGAGAGAGAGAGAGAGAGAGAGAGAGAGAGAGAGAGAATTTATGGTCGGTATTGATGTTAATTAAATTAGTATATATATATATATATGTGTGTGTGTGTGTGTGTGTGTGTGTGTGTGTGTGCACAGTAACATTTCAATAATTCAAACATCAATTACTCTAATGTGCACGGCATCATGAAAGGGATATACTTTACACACCTGAATAAAACACCGGGGATAGCCTAAATATAATTTACTCGAATGCACTAAGACATTTTAAATCATACAAGTTTCGTGAATGCTTAGGGAACTAAAACGGAAGCATGTTAGTTAAAGTAAAAAGTTGCTCAATATGTTTTCGAGATCATAAATCATCTTCAATATCTTTACATTAAATCTATTTCAGAAAGATGGGAATTGAATTCAGAAACTCGTATTTAAAATTCGGAAGATTTTACTATTTTTTTTATCATTTGTGTAATTGATAAGATTCAGTCGCAGCATAAACATTTTGTAGATATATTTCGCTTGTATGATACAGCACAGACTATGTATCCTTTACATTAAGTATGTCTACATCTATAACATAGACAAACCTACATGTATTAAGATTCATAAATAATGTTATAAGCCTCGGCTAAGATTTCATACATTGCACAACAAAAAAGGTCTTGTCGAAACTACTTATTAATAATTATTTAAAATATCACTCTTTAAAATCATTTTTTTAATTAATTATAATTTAGTTTTTGCGTTGATATGTAATGGCACGTCGTTTTATTTTCGTGTCATTCATTGAGAGGCATATTAATTTATAATACCAGGTAAACTGTGTTACTTATCCTTTGCTGTACGGAATATTTTCATTCCCACGTCTGCAGCAATAAATTACCTTTGCAATGTACCGCTAAGTACAGCTTATGTTCCGTTCTATACGTTTCAGTTCCATAACTCCAGGTAATAAATTCTAATAGGCTTATAAATGGTGTAGAGAACTCGTTTTTGTTGATAAAGCAATTACTAATTTTTGTGAATAAACCTTCCTGGCTTCCCTCCTTCCTTTCTTACTATCTTTCTTTCTTTCTTGATTATATACACGGTGACGAAATTATGTTTCAAATATATTCTCAACACCGGTATTTTGTCTACTTGTAACCTGTTAAACAGACTTTATATCGTTAGAAGAATATTATTTTCACAGTAGAAATTTTAAACAATTCCTAAAATGCAGCCTATTGCAGATTAATTATATCCAGTTTGGTATCTTATTTTCGTCCTAATGCATCAACACTGAAAGAATCAAGACAAATAAAAGCCTTATCGAACTGGCAATACTTTTGCGAAGATATAACATGCATAAGTCTGAATTGTTTCTACTGATTGTCATGTTTTTGTAGCATTTCATTTCATTATTGAGTTTGGAGAAATATATTCAAGAACGGAAGCTATGAGATTCGTTTCGGATTATAACTACAACGTTATACTCAGCAAGTATATTAATTAATTTTAGTTAGGTCCCCTATTTTACGTGATACTCAGCAAGTATCCCTATCTTACGTGATACTCAGCAAGTATCCCTATTTTACGTGATACTCAGCAAGTATCCCTATTTTACGTTATACTCAGCAAGTATCCCTATTTTACGTGATACTCAGCAAGTATCCCTATTTTACGTTATACTCAGCAAGTATCCCTATTTTACGTTATACTCAGCAAGTATCCCTATCTTACGTCATACTCAGCAAGTATATTAATTAATTTTAGTTAGGTTCCCTATTTTACGTGATACTCAGCAAGTATCCCTATCTTACGTCATACTCAGCAAGTATATTAATTAATTTTAGTTAGGTTCACTATCTTACGTGATACTCAGCAAGTATCCCTATCTTACGTCATACTCAGCAAGTATATTAATTAATTTTAGTTAGGTCCCCTATCTTACGTGATACTCAGCAAGTATCCCTATCTTACGTCATACTCAGCAAGTATATTAATTAATTTTAGTTAGGTTCCCTATCTTACGTCATACTCAGCAAGTATCCCTATCTTACGTTATACTCAGCAAGTATATTAATTAATTTTAGTTAGGTTCCCTATCTTACGTGATACTCAGCAAGTATCCCTATTTTACGTTATACTCAGCAAGTATCCCTATCTTACGTGATACTCAGCAAGTATCCCAATCTTACGTCATACTCAGCAAGTATATTAATTAATTTTAGTTAGGTTCCCTATCTTACGTGATACTCAGCAAGTATCCCTATCTTACGTCATACTCAGCAAGTATATTAATTAATTTTAGTTAGGTTCCCTATCTTACGTCATACTCAGCAAGTATCCCTATCTTACGTTATACTCAGCAAGTATATTAATTAATTTTAGTTAGGTTCCCTATCTTACGTGATACTCAGCAAGTATCCCTATTTTACGTTATACTCAGCAAGTATCCCTATCTTACGTGATACTCAGCAAGTATCCCAATCTTACGTCATACTCAGCAAGTATATTAATTAATTTTAGTTAGGTTCCCTATCTTACGTGATACTCAGCAAGTATCCCTATCTTACGTCATACTCAGCAAGTATATTAATTAATTTTAGTTAGGTTCTCTATCTTACGTCATACTCAGCAAGTATCCCTATCTTACGTCATACTCAGCAAGTATATTAATTAATTTTAGTTAGGTTCCCTATCTTACGTGATACTCAGCAAGTATCCCTATCTTACGTCATATTCAGCAAGTATATTCATTATTTGTAGTTAGGTTCCCTATCTTACGTCATACTCGCCAACTATATTTATTATTTGTAGTTAGGTTCCCTATCTTACGTCATACTCGCCAACTATATTTATTATCTGTTGTTAGGTTCCCTATCTTACGTGATACTCGCCAACTATATTTATTATCTGTTGTTAGGTTCCCTATCTTCCGTGATACTCGCCAACTATATTTATTATCTGTTGTTAGGTTCCCTATCTTCCGTGATACTCGCCAACTATATTTATTATCTGTTGTTAGGTTCCCTATCTTTCGTCATACTCAACAAGTATATTCATTATTTGTAGTTATCTGTTATTTTACCATTTTATATTCAAGGGTTCTAGAACAAAATATTCGTTGTTAACGAATCGTTCATAAGGTATGCACCCTTTATGGTCTCTGTCGAAAAGCAAACCCATTTAAGTTTGAACGGTATGTCACTATGAGTGGAATGTCTGACATGTTGGTTATACTGTCAGTTCTTTAATTGTTCTCTTTTAGAGACATTGATTAATGAATAGACATACTTGGGTTAAACAAGATAATTTTTCTAATTGCCTTTATATTATGAAGTTTGTAGTTAGGTATGATGTCATCTTGGAAAATAATATTTGCTGCGTCTTCGTTTACATTACAAATTTATAATTGGTAATTCTCGCGCGTTGCACGATGATTTCGTGTCTCGCTTATTTAGAGTGTTAACTGTCCAACATTATCAATTTTGTATCTGAATTTGTATAGCAAGAACCATATGTACATCTCTTGGTATATCTGTGTTTTCACAATATTAGTCTCACATGTTTTCACAATATTAGTCTCACATGTTTCATCTCTTTCATGTCATATTACACTTGAATACCTAGATAATGGGTTGTAAAGAGCTTGAATTCCGTCTAGTGTGTACCTAAAATGAAGAACTGAATCGACTGCAGGAAATTTAGAAATTTAATTATATCTTAGAAAAAGAAATAATATTTTTGTTTATGAATAGTTAATTTTTTTCCAGGCAAATTATTTATAAAATGTACGCAGTCTGTCATTACAGATTGCTTCGTTGTCTTTGCGGGAGATGGAATAACCATTTCAAACAATTGAAGAAAACCGAGGAAATCTTTTTAATCGATTGTCTTTTATTGTTTCGCTTTCTTAGAAAGGTCGATGAAAGTACCGGAAGCGGTATTTGTGTGAAAGTTGTGGAGGCGGAGGAACGTGATTAATTAATTTTATGTGCCTGTGCATTATTAGAATGGTAAAGGGAAAGATAGTGACTGTCCCATACCATTAATTATGACAGGTTTGCCTCTCTGCAGTGTTGTAACTATAACTACGCGTACGTGAACCAGTTGGCAAGGATTCTAATCAACACCAAAGAGAAACAATAAATGTTTCAGACTATATTTCTTGTCGTAAGTCAGTGCGCATTTATGCTAATTTAAACAGAAGGGGTTGCATTTTGAATTTTTCTCAACCTACATTTTATTATTTAGCCTTTCAAATGTTCTATTAGATCTATCCGATTTGTTCGTAAGAATCGTGATTAACATTGTTAATTTGATGGAGAAAGCAAGATAACTAAATACAATGATGCATATGTGTTGGTTTTACATATACTCCTAACATATGAAACATTTTCTGTGGAAGAAACAAGTGATCAAAGCAGTGATATTTGTTTCTATTGTGTGAGAATTTTATATTTAAAATATTTCCAAATTTCAGAATATCTGATATAACATAAATAATATTCAGATGAAGCCTTCTCTATTGGTTGAAAACAATCACAATAAACGACAGTGAAGCTCACCACCATTATGTCAATTTTCCATCGTTAATTCTCACCCTCTATTCATTTTCAATAAGAAACCTATGATTGCTTCTTCTAACGTTTGCATGAGCTTTACACCACTATAAATATATCACTTACTGTGGACAGCATGGATTACTTTTAAATCAAATACATACATGTCCTTTTCGTGAGACGGTGCTACCAGTTTTCCAAGCTTGTTCAACTGCTCTCTCAGCATTTGTTTACATTGTGGAAAGTTAAGCATTTAGTAGTCGAAAAGGAATGATTTAAACACACGCAGTTAAGTACAAGATTTTCAAGGTAAGTTTTACCTTTTATAAACATTTATTTTCAAAAATGTATATCTAAAACTAAGGATTAAGGTACTACTCAAATTCATTTACTCCTACGGAATTATGCAGAGACTAAATACATCGAATTTAACGACGAATGACATTTTTTTATTGCACATTTTAAATAGTATTTTTTTTCCACTTGCCTTGCTTTGAATTTCTTCGAAGGAATAGATTATTTTCTTTCTTTCTTCTTCTAAATTTCAATGTCCTCCTTTTTTCTTGCTTTAATTTTCTAGACACACAATGTTCACTAATGTCTTGTTTTGACGATGGTAACAATTATCGTAGGTTTTGGCGTCCGTTTGCCATGATGATGCAGATTTTCTGGAATCCAATATATTGCTTCTTGACTGTCGTAAAACGTGTTTTGACTTTTAATCTAGAGTCGAGTTCAAGATTATTTCCTGTCACTTATATGAGTGCTGGTTGATAGTAACTGTGAGTTGCTGGTTGATAGTAACTGTGAGATGGTGGGTTGATAGTAATTGTGAAGTGGTGGATTGATAGTAACTGTGAGGTGCTGGTTGATAGTAACTGTGAGGTGCTGGTTGATAGTAACTGTGAGATGGTGGGTTGATAGTAATTGTGAAGTGGTGGGTTGATAGTAACTGTGAGGTGCTGGTTGATAGTAACTGTGAGGTGCTGGTTCATAGTAACTGTGAGGTGGTGGGTTGATAGTAACTGTGAGGTGGTGGTTGATAGTAACTGTGAGGTGCTGGTTCATAGTAACTGTGAGGTGGTGGGTTGATAGTAACTGTGAGGTGGTGGGTTGATAGTAACTGCGAGGTGCTGGTTGATAGTAACTGTGAGGTGCTGGTTGATAGTAACTGTGAGGTGGTGGGTTGATAGTAACTGTGAGGTGGTGGGTTGATAGTAACTGTGAGATGGTGGGTAATAGATGACTAGTTACTTAGTATGCGTGGTCGTTGTCACTCAAGCGTAAGTTTTCTCTGGAGACTAGTTGGGGCGCCAAAATGGGCTTGTAATAGGTTGCATGTAGAATAATGGGTTTCAGAGTTGAGGGGAAGGGGCGTAAAAATGAATCATGTCCTCTGGCTCCAAACACTCTGTCTAGACTGCTGAATCGGGTACAAGTTTTGGACGTTTTTATATTTTTATTCACTTAATTGTAGCAACTTTAACATCGGTACAAAACATTCAACATTACTGACAACATAAACCGATGTCTTGGAAACGATTTATAAATAATTTCTTAGATATATTAATACAGACAATAGGAAGCAATTCACTTCACACGGCGTGTCGAGTGTATCCTGGTGCTGATGGATAATAGATAAC
Organism: Unio delphinus; assembly: GCA_029339505.1. Classification (NCBI taxonomy): domain Eukaryota; kingdom Metazoa; phylum Mollusca; class Bivalvia; order Unionida; family Unionidae; genus Unio; species Unio delphinus. The sequence continues at coordinate 4,593,241 of JAQISU010000198.1, read as the reverse complement.
TGGTTGAGTGCAGGCGTAAATGAGCACTGGATTTTTCATAAGACGTGACGAAACGCATTTCTGTATTACTACCTGCAGGTCATAATTCACCATTTAGATGATTATATACGCAAAGAATGTTAAACATTTAGAGGGATTGTACCAAAAACTAATTATCATGTCGCTGTTAGACTCTTCCATCCCTATCACCACCATTTCTATTTACTAATATGTTCAATATCTAACTAAGTTTCCTACATGCTTTTTCCCCCTTCTATTTCTAATGATAATTCATTATATTTGTCTATGCCAAACATTTTACCTTTTTTTGTGGACTTTTTCAGTCACCGCTAAATCTGTAACAATCGTGGATTTTAGGTACTACTTTTTTCTAGATCAAAGTTTTTACATATTTCCTGACTGTTCAGTCACAGCTAAGGTCTTAACGGTTTAGGAATTTTAGTGCTATTTTAGTTCAGCCGAATTGTTTTCGATTTTTTTTTGCTGATATGTGTGCTGAAACAATCTACTATTGTATCATTTAGGTAGATCTAACCCACACGGGATTGCAAAACTTACATTCAAAGATAATCCTTGTTGTTTGAGAAACTATATTTCGCTTTTAAACACTTAAACAAAAATAATAAAATTTGTCGCTTACAAACGTCTTTAGTATCACTACTGATTCACACTATTTCAACTCTCCGAGAAACAATTCAACAACGAAAAGCTCAAATGGGGTTGATTTACACACGGGAATTGGCTTATAAAGTCTATAATGATAACAGTCGTCTACATTTTTACCTGGGACATTATAATTACACCGTTACATAATAGTCTGATTTGTCACATCCTGCTACCTCAAACGCTTTAGCAGGCGACACTTAGAGAATCGTTAAACTTGTTTAGCATTTGATTTGATCAAGAATCAACACGTTCCTTCCATTCAAAGGCAATCAATTGTTACTGTTCTAACAGGAGTGTGTACTTAACCAATTGACGTCGCTGGGTTTTCGGAAACAAACGACATTGCTTTAAGGGGGCCTCCGCTAATACTGAAAAGTGTGTTCAGGCATACCGTGCAAAAATAAAGACATGCGTTTTTCCACTAGTATGTAATTGATCTGATGATCATCAATGCTATGTGATGTTTTTAAATCCAAATGATGTATATACTAGACCTTGGAATGCAGTAATTAACTTGAAAATAGAAGTTTAACTTCATCTTTTACAAGAGTTGTGTCGATCGCTCAGAAATACATTAGTGACGCGGGTCTTTTTCATACTTAATTTACAGGTCGACATATTTTGCATCTGACGTAAACGTCGATTTGTTAGACGGAAAACCGTTTAGCAAATTTGAACGGTATCTGCATAATATAAATTAAGCGATTCGCATCGGTACCATGATCTGAAGTGTTATCGATATTTTATTAGAATCCGTTATATGATACCGCAAAGTTTCAGAACGAGGACAGTCATATAACTGAAACATTTAACATCATCCGTTTATCTAAACTCAAATGTGCTGTAGTTCATATTATCACACAGTAGGTATAGTTTTCCTATAGTATGTGCAGTTTCATATTTTAGTTACCACACGTTAAAATATCACTTTATGTAATTCTGATTGGTCCAAATAAGCCTATGAAATTATTGTGTGATTCTGATTGGTCCAAATAAGCCTATGAAATTATTGTGCAGTATCCTCTTTACTTATTGGCTGGGATCGTGGGAAAACGTGTTTAACCCTGCCTTCTGGAATTTTTGGTTTTGAATGAGCATTTATCAGAGCCATTTTTTTTAAAACTCGACTTGCGAAAGAAAATTGGGGACAATTTATCTCGGCTCTCTGAATATGGATATGTTACCACCACAGAGTTTATTATGTCTATCGTGTATAATAATATCATAATGAGAACAATTACGTAAAACTACAAGACAAAAAATAACAATAAGAAGTAAAAGTTAGGGATTTTCTATATTTAATGGTGGGGTTGGGGAGGTAGCAGCATATCTGTAACATAGATCCACATAGATAACATAGATACAAGTGAGTTTTATATGTTAACTTACAGAAGTAAATAAACTCACCTCTGTTCACAAAGAATTTGGACCTAAATGGGTCTCATAAGTGATAAAACTTTATCTAATCACATAATCTTTACGTTATATATACGGGATGCAAATCCGACTCAAAAAGAAATTTGTTTACGTCTTCTGTACAGTCTATTGTTCCAATTAAATACTGCAAATATTCGGCCACAAATGCATTGCAGTAAATGTGGGAATTTCTGCATTCAGTAATCCTATTTTACATACAAATGGCACAAAAGTAATGTCTAGTTTTGAAAGTGACATTTTAGGGTAAACATGTACTCTAGACCTACTGTTTACAATACCAAACTATGTGGTATCACAACGAATTGATCATTCTACAACGAATTGATCATTCTACAACGAATTGATCATTCCGTTTGAAAAATGATTTTGTTGTTATAAAATTTTCTGTTCATTCGAATGGAAGCTTTTTCTTTGATGTATAGTTTGTAAAAAAAAATATGTTTAATCAACTTTTACTAGTTCAACTTTGTTTGGGACAATATTTTATGCACAACAAATGAAATGTCCACCGTCTGTCAGAATGAACAAAATTGTTCGTTCTTCGGTCTATCTAAAATTAATCTTCACTGAGATAAAAACAATGTGATAAAAAGAATTTCAAATGGGAAGTGATAAGTAGAAATGTATCTTTCTTATCCTACTCAGGAGCAATTAGATCTTTTCAAAAAGGATGAGTTAATTCAACTTGCCAGAAAATATCATCTTTCTGAAGTCAATGTTTCTTTAACGAAACAAGATATCAAAAAGATTTTGGTCCAATATTTGGTATAAGAGAATGTTTTGGAAAAAAGTGCTTTGATCTTGGTCAGTAAGTCTGCATCAGACTCTGACATAAAAAAAAAAGAAATTAGAATTAAAATTCAAGATGGAATTAGAGTTGAAGAAGCTGGAATTTCAGGAAAGGGAGAGAGAGAGAGAGAGACAGGAAAGGGAGAAAGAAAGACAATTACAATATGACAAAGAGGAGAAAGAAAGACAATTATAATACGAAAACAAGAGGAGAGAAAGAGAGAGAGAGAGAGAGAGAGAGAGAGAGAGAGAGAGAGAGAGAGAGAGAGAGAGAGAAAAGGGAGAAAGAAAGACAATTACAATATGACAAAGAGCGGGAAGAAAGGGAATATCAACGTAGAATGAAAGAAATAGAGCTGGCAAGTGAAAAACAACTTCATGCTTCAAATCCAAATTTAAGTTTTGATTTAGCAAGGAATATTAGATTAGTGCCCCCTTTCAGAGGAAAAAAAGTAGACAAATACTTTATTCATGTTGAAAAAGTTGCAGAAAATTTAAAGTGGCCAAGGGAGCATTGGACCCTGTTATTGCAAAGTGTACTCACTGGCAAGGCTAGTGAGATTTAGACTTCACTGTCTGTTCACCAAAGTGGTGACTATGATGTGGTGAAAGAATGCATTCTAAGGGGTTATGAGTTAGTCCCTGAAGCTTATCGGCAAAAATTCAGAAATTACAGAAAAGAAGCTGGACAATCTCATGTCGAATTTGCTAGAGAAAAAGAGCAGTTGTTTGATAGATGGTGCCTAGCCAAGAAAGTTTATCAAGATTATCAAAATCTCAAGCAAATGATACTAATTGAAGAGTTCAAAAACTGTGTCCATAGTGACGTTAAAACTTATCTCGATGAGCATAGGATTGAAACCTTGGAGAATACTGCTCGAGCTGCTGACAAATATACTTTGACACATAACGTTAATTTTGTTAACAAGACTTCTACTCAACAGTCTTCTGGCAGAAATGTATTTCAGCCTAATACCAGCCCTTTATAAACTCAAATTGGCACAATTTTCAAAAATCAAACTTCAGAGAAGCTTGATTCTAGATCCTTGTCTCTTCCGACGTGTACCTATTGTAAGAAAAAAGGACACGTTATTTCTAATTGCTACAAATTGAAAAATGGCATCAGAATCAAAACAGACCTGTTCCAAATGCTCTTATTTCTAAGAGGTCAAGGTCACGGTCATGTATTGAAAGCAATACATTTTTTGGGTCTAATAAATCTCAGTCTGATTTTATTTTGGTGAATTATCAACCATTCATATCGAAGGGTTCTATATCACTCTTGGGTGATTCAGCCAATCCCACCCCTATGAAAATTTTAAGGGACACAGGAGCTTCTCAGAGTCTTTTATTGTCAGATACTTTGTCTTTTTCTGAGAAGTCTTCTTCTAATGAAAGTGTTCTGATTCAGGGAGTAGAGTGCGGCTTTGTTAATGTTCCTCTCATTGTCATCAGACTTAGTGTCAGGACCTGTGACAGTCGGAACAGTCTCGATTTTACCCATTGAAGGCATTCATTTATTGCTAGGCAACGACTTAGCTGGAGACAAGGTTGTGGTTAATCCACTTGTAACTGACAAGCCTGATTCGGATCAGAAAGTTGATCCAATTGAAAAAGAATTCCCTGATATATTTCAAGTGTGTGCAGTTACCAGAGCTATGGCAAAGAAAGCTCTTAAGAATGATGTTGATGAAATCAGTATTCCTTTAGCTGACATATGTATAAGTCAGGATTTTGATGAGGTCACTTTTACTCCTTGTTTGGATAAATCAGAAGGTATTGATCTTAGGGATCCTCTTTTAACAATTCATTCTCTTTATTCTAATCAGAGTGATAAACGACAGTCACTTGTCGTCGACCAGGAAAAAGATCTTGAGATATCCTGTTTGTTTCAAAGGGCCATAAGTGAGACTGAACCCACTAAAGTTCCTGTCTGTTATTTCATTAAAAATGGACTTCTTATGAGAAAATGGAGACCTCCCAATGTACCTGCTGGCGATGAGTGGTCGGTGAACTATCAAATAGTAGTTCCAAAACCTTACAGACAGGAAATACTTAATCTGGCCCATGAAACTCTTTTGGCTGGTCATTTAGGGATTAATAAAACTTATCACAAGATCTTGACTCACTTCTAATGGCCAAAAATCAAAGTGATGTTGCCAAATGCTGTAGATCTTGTCATACTTGTCAAATGGTAGGACAACCCAATCAGAAGGTACCTAAGGCTCATCTACAACCTATTCCTGCCTTTGACTAACCATTTAGTAGAATTATGGTAGATTGTGTAGGTCCCTTACCCAAGACCAAGTCAGGTAACCAATACATGTTGACCATTATGTGTGCGTCAACAAGGTTTCAAGAGGCAATTGCGTTGAGGAATATAAAATCTAAAACAATAGTAAAAGCTTTGATAAAGCTTATTACTCAGTATGGCCTTCCCAAATTTGTTCAATCTGATCAAGGTTCAAACTTTATGTCTGGAATTTTCCAACAAGTTATGTATGAATTGGGCATTCAGCAATTCAAATCTTCTGCCTATCACCATGAGAGCCAAGGGGCATTAGAAAGATTCCATCAGACTTTGAAAAAAATGATCCGATCATATTGTTTTGATACGAATAAAGATTGGGATGAAGGCATTCATTTACTATTGTTTGCTGTTAGAGAATCAGTTCAAGAATCTTTAGGCTTCAGTCCCTTTGAACTGGTTTTTGGACACACTGTGCGTGGACCATTGAAGTTATTGAAAGAGAAACTTCTCTCTAATGGAGATACCGAGATCAATCTTCTTGATTATGGTTCTGATTTTAGATACAAGTTGTCAAAGGCTTGTGAGGTCGCAAGAGCAAATCTGCACTCTGCTCAATCTAAAATGAAATCAAGATATGATAAAAAAATCGAAGGAAAGGAGTTTTCAGCCTGGTGATAGAGTCCTCGCTCTCTTACCAATGCCACAAAATCCTCTTCAGGCCAAATATGATGGTCCCTACACAGTTGACATGAAAATTAATGACTTAAATTACATCATAAATACTCCTGGGAGGCGCAAAGAAAAACAACTCTGCCATATAAACATGCTAGAAGAGTATATTGAAAGATATAGCCATGTTAAACCTGTAATTAATTTAGTTGTACCTGTCCCACTCAGTGAAGAAATATCATCAGATTCTATTGATATTGGAATGACGAATCTTTCTAATTCAGAAATTATGAAAGATCTAGACCAGAAACTTTCACATTTACAAGTGCAAGAAAGAAATGAACTGAAACAGTTATTATTTGAATATGAGCACATATTTCCAGATGTTCCTACAAGGACAAACAAAATTTTTCATAACGTTGAAATTGTAAATTCCAAACCTGTTAAAGAACATCCATTCAGGATTAATCCACTCAAACAGGAATACTTGAGAAAGGAAATTCAATATTTGCTGGAGAATGATTTTATTGAGCCCAGTAAAAGTGATTGGAGTTCACCATGCATACTTGTTCCAAAACCAGATAAAACTTTCCGTATGTGCACTGATTACAGGAAGTTGAACAGTGTGACAAAAACAGATTCATTACCATTACCAAGACTTGAAGATTGTACTGACAAAATCGTGAATGCCAAGTATGTCACCAAATTTGACCTTCTGAAAGGATTTTGGCAGATTACACTAACGGAAAGAGCAAAGGAAATCTCAGCATTTGTGACTCCAGATGGACTTTACCAATATAAAATAATGCCATTCAGGATGAAAGGGTCAATAAGTACATTTCAACGTTTCATAAAAATGATCACCTCTGGTCTAGAAAATTGTGATGCCTATATAGATTGCGTCATCATCTACAACGACATCTGGATGGAACATCTAGCAAAAATTCAAAAATTCTTTGATAGACTCACTGATGCATGTTTGACAATTAATTTATCTAAAACTGAGTTCTGTCGTGCTAGTGTGACTTTTTTAGGACATATTGTGGGACATGGACAAGTAAGATAATTTAATAGCAGACGCTTTTTCCCGTGTATTACAATATATTATATGCATTGTAATTTATATAAGTTTTTTTGACCTCAGGTGTAAATTGGTTTGTGTTAAAAAGAAATTTTTATCATATAAACCTTTTTTTCATGGGGAAATGTGTTACGTATATTTGATATAAGTCATTTATATTTATTTTTATTTTTGTTTGTTTGTTAGATTTAAATTTGTCATTTTAAGTTTTAAGACATGTTCATTGAAGAGGAGGGTGACCTCTACTTTACAGAGTAAACACCAGGTGTTGACCTCATTTCTGACCTGGCATCAGAGTTGTAAACATGCTTTTAAAATGATTGGTTGGTTCCAAGGATGTTGTGGGGTTTTATATAAGCATCTTTCTATTTTAGTTGGGTCATACGCTATTTACGTGATTTTTTGAACGTAAAATTGTTCTGAGAGATTCTTGAAGGTCGTGACCCCTTTCTTGTTTACGTAAAAACAGGTATATAAACTATGTTTTGGAGCGAGTTATTCGGTAGAAGTTTGAACTTTTAGAATACTAAGTTGTGTGTGTCTTTTTTGAGTCATTTTTAATTACCGTGTACTGGAAATTGTGTCAATTTGTTTGGATCAAGTGGAATTATTTTGTTAGTTATCTGGAAAAGAATATGTGCTCATAGATTTTCATTAACAAGAACTGACTTCATCAAGAGACATCGTCTTCCATATTGGATACTTCGCTGGAATTCGAACTTAGAATTATTTGGACATTTTTATTACCAGGACTTTTGCAATTCCTCTAGTGGATAATATTTTGAATCATTTTGGATTCATTTTGAAAATGATTCTTAAAACCGTAAGTTTATTTTTCTTTTCTGAAAAATATTTGTACACAATAAATTGTTTATTAAGTTTTTACAAGCTTGTTATTTTCACTCTTTCTATGTTAGTATTTATTCGAGCCTAAGCACGTAACAATGTATGCATTTCCTTTAGCACGTTGTTTAATCTGCAGATATTAACGTGCATACTAGAAATGTGTTTGTACTAAAGACAAGACGGGGAGCCAGTTAGTAGAGTGTTGGACCTGTAATCGAGTACCACTTGTTCAATAGACGCCCTGGTCAGTCCGGCTCAGTCCGGGTCAGCTAGAACGATGTTGTCCTTGGGAAAGACACTTAGCTTGCATTTCCTCGGCATCCTATATTCAAGAAAGCCCATAAAACATTCTTAAAATCAAATCAACTAAGTAAGTCGTCGAGAAGAAAAAACAAATATTGGTTAACCAAGTCGTTCCACTTTATTGTGGTTACAGAAAAATGAGATTTTTTTTATAATGTTTTCAAATTGCAAACATGGTTTTTCTTTTACCTTGGATAATTAGACAGGAATTTTGATGGCGATAACAGTACATCTTATATAAATAATGTATGTTGAATTGTAAAAAGAGTAACGATATTGTCGTTGAAAGAAAATCTAAATAATGTTCTTTAAGTGTAAAGTGTTTATTCTGGTTGTTTCAGGTATTCCATAGACCTCTTATTGGATATGTATCATTTCACAGCAAGAAATCTGCGTCGAGTATTAATTGAGTTTGAACATACATAGTTGTTAATGACTCTCGATGCTTGAGTAGATTCCTGACGTGATATAATGAATGCTAAACTTTTTCTGTACGATTCACAAGTGTGTTTGCATGATTATTAGTTCTATACCACTCATCTTTGAAGACCGTTTGAATGTGCGTTTTCATGCACTCATACCGTGATAATGTCTTCACAATTATGTCTCGTGTAATTAGTTTTTAAGAAACTTGGCATTACTCATCAAGCACTACCAATCAACTTTTGAATTGACGAGAGAGTGAGAGAGAGAGAGAGAGAGAGAGAGAGAGAGAGAGAGAGAGAGAGAGAGAGAGAGAGAGAGAGAGAGAGAGAGAGAGAGAGAGAGAGAGAGAGAGAGAGATATGCAATAACGAGAACATGATTTATTCCCTGGAGAATATGTAACTGAACTAATATAAGAAACTGAACTAATATAAGAGACTTATCTAAATGTATATTCTACTATGAAGGGTCATGTTCAAATATATGTGTGTATATTTAATATATACTTTAAATTCATACCATTGAGATGCATGAATAATGTATATTTGCAACCGTATGACTGATCTACAAAAGATAGAGAGAAAAACAAATGGGATCTGTTTCATAAAATGGCTTAGGAAATGGTCCGATTTATAAACAAAAGTCTATGCAACAATTTTTTGCCAAGTGTTTCATGCATCTGATTTATGTGTCTTTTGCAATTTCGGGCCCTAATGTATATTTCAGCTGCTGTAATATTATGTTTGCAGATATTATTTTTCTATTCTAAATGTCAGTTATCAAGTAGAACAAATCAATGATGAATTCCAACGCAGAATTAAATCTATTACTGGAAAAGAATTTTAAAAATAATAGCTATTACTCTGCATCACACAACCTGATTAAGTGATATCACACAACCTGATTAAGTGATATCAGTCACCTGATTAAGTGATATCAGTCACCTGATTAAGTGATATCAGTCCCAAAAATGTAAAGGACGATTTATACAACGTTCGGGAGAAGGATGTAACAAAAAATGCGATAACTCTTTGCAAAGGCTCAAGACAGTAAATTGGAAAAATAGAGAATGAGAAGAACACGCACATGTTATGCAACATGTTATGCAACAACAACAATACCAAATAATCTCATGCATCATGACAATAGCGGTAACAATATCAGAAGTAGCAACATCAATCAGGACAACAGGACATATAATACCAATAATCAAGGATCACTCAATCGGACTTTGTTTATCACGTACAAGTTTCCATACATATGTTTATTTGTCACAGGATCTTTACTCGCTTAAGTTATTTTCTACGATTCGTATAAGATGTTCAAACAAACGATGTCTAAAAGGCTGAGTTGAACGAATTGTTTGTTTGACTAGGATTTGTAACGTAGCTTTAACAATTTTTCAGTTATATCGCTACGATGTCTGCAGTGAGGTAGTTTATAGTGATGTCTAGCACTCGGGCATCATGCTGCAGACATATATAGCATGATGTCCCACTTAGTCACATTATCCTGACACCAGGCCGATCAGTCCTAACACTAACCTCTTAAAGCTGAGCGTCAAGCTAGGCAGCTGTTAGTACAATTTTTGTAAGTCTTTGTTATGACTCGATCGGGGATCGAACCCACGACCTCCCGCTTCCGCGGCGGACACTCTAGCCACTTCGCCACCGAAGAGGTTAAATGAAAACGATGAAATGTTTTGGATAACAATACGCCTGAATTTCCTTGTCACGTATATTTGATGGTTGCTTTTATCATATTTTATTATCCAATCTATTAACCTTCCTCAACTTGTATCCTGAAACAGTAATATAATCCATTCACATCAGTCACTGCTATAACAGGAAGAGAAATGATAAATTAGTCTTCAAAAATACAATAAATAGTAATACAATGTCGTTCCGATGCATCAGACAAATTCTACTCCCTTGTAATACAATGTCGTTACAACGTCTTAAATCATTCTACTCCATTGTAATACAATGCCGTTACAACATCTCAAATCATTCTACTTCATTGTAATACATTGCCGTTACAACGTCTCAGATCATTCTATTCCATTTTAATACAATCCCGTTACTACGTCTCAAATCATTCTACTCCACTGTAATACAATGCCGTTACTGCGTCTCAAATCATTCTATTCCATGGTAATACAATGCTATTACTACGTCTCAAATCATTCTATTCCATTGTAATATAATACCGTTACTACGTCTCAAATCATTCTACTCCATTGTAATACAATGCCGTTACAACGTCTCAAGTCATTCTACTTCATTGTAATACAATGACGTTTATATGTATCATCCTTTCTACTCCAATGTAATGAATGCCGTTTCTATGAATCATGTTATTCTAATCCATTGTAATGCAATGCCGTTACTATGCCTCGCATTATCAATTAAATTAACACAAGAGTAAACACGTGTTCGTGCAATAAAATGTGACAGTCAAATTTTAAACTAACAATGTACCGTTCAAATAAAAATTCGACCCCCAAACGTTTGACTGAGCAAAATCGATCAAACTGTCTACCCAGGTTTTTAATACCGTCTGTATGTCTGTCTGTCTCTGTCTGTCTGTCTGTCTCTGTCTGTCTGTCTGTCTGTCTGTCTGTCTGTCTGTCTCTCTCTCTCTCTCTCTCTCTCTCTCTCTCTCTCTCTCTCTCTCTCTCTCTCTCTCTCTCTCTCTCTCTCTCTCTCTCTCTCTCTCTCTCTCTCTCTCTCTCTCTCTCTCTCTCTTATTATCAGAAAAAAGCATATATAGTATGTATATATTTAATCTCTTATTGATTCTTAAAATTGTCTACAATCACCGAATAACATTTTTTCTCTATGTGTATTAAGATGTTATAATTTATATATTGAAGATATGTGCTTTTTTGAGTAGGTATAGCACATTTTTTTGCGAATACAGTGGAAACATTGTTTTGTCACATTACAAAATGTTTCCGTTTGAATAAGCGGAATATTTCCATATAACTAATCAAAAAAAGTATATGTTTTTTTTAATGTATATTTTTATTGTATATTTTTAATGTATATTTTTATTGTATATTTTTATTGTATATTTTTAATGTAAAAAAAAAACGTCGATTTGATTTAAATTCTGTGTCAATGCTATTAACAGCTGCATTACTACATCGATAAAAATAATTTCCTTTTACATTAGTTTTCAGACAGCTCATGTTTACATAAAAATGCTACAAATAATGTCTCACAGTATCTTTTTTTCTCCAAGAAAATGAATGCGTAAGTACGAAAATGAAGATATTTTTTGTCAACAAATTTCATGCGCGGATGGATACTGTTTGGGTAAGGTAATTTAGAAATACCGCATTATTTTGCGGTTCTATCTGACAGACGTCATAGAGTAACATCTTTAAAAGAAAGAAATCTAATGATTGTGAGTTTACTTGAAATGATTTCGTTATCTAATTTTTTTATTTCTACGTTAAAGCGTAAAGTGTTTTTGGAAAATTGGCGAGATTGAAGTTAAGCAGCATCTAATTTCGATTTGCAATCAACACTAACCAACACCGGATTTCTCAACTTTTCCTAATTCAATGTAGCCATCTAATTATGGAAATGTAACACTAGAAGTCTACTTGTTGCAGTCTGGAGTTTGTTTTTGGCCTTGTCTTTATGACACCTCATTGATTATATAAATAAACACACACACACAGATATATATATATATATATATATATATATATATATATATATATATATATATATATATATATATATATATATATATATATATATATATATATATATATATATATATATATATATATATATATATATATATATATATATATATATATAGGTAGTATAACCGCTGCGATTATATCATTTTTATCGCAATGATATATTTCGATATCTCAGTATGAAATATATAATATAAATATGATCATTCGGTCCCGTAAACAATTTTTGCCATTCTAAAAACGGCTTCCACGGAACATTAAATTATCTACTAAGATACCTTAAGTGCGCGCGAGTGTGTGTGTGTGTGTGTGTGTGTGTGTGTGTGTGTGTGTGTGTGTGTGTGTTTAAAATCAAAATATCACAGTCTCGTGGTTTATCTAGCTTGGTTGACTAAGAGAAAATATATAAACACATTTGGAACGTTTGATGCATTTTTTAAATAATGTTACATTACACGAGTGTTTTCGTCTCCAACCTTATTTTTGAGGGCTAACGAAATCTTATTACAGCAGTCAGATAAACATATACCCTGGCTTACATTTAGGCTACTGGATTGCTTTATGATGAGTGTGAAGTGCCAAATTTCAGTCGATCTATTAATAAACCATTAGGTGGGACCAGATAGCCATTAGTTACATTTATGAGATACGTCGTGCCACAGAGAGGGATCTGTATAGTAGGATGTGGCCGTTGTACTAATTAAACCGTGTTTGTTCAGCAGCCGACTGACCGCTAGCGACATTTTAAAGCTTCATTTCTCACGGAAAGCGTCTGAATTGAGAAAATGCAGAGATTCTGTTACTTAAAAACCAAGCATGTCATATTGACCATGACGTAAGCGACATTTAGAGGAAAGCTGGAAAAAATAAATTTGATTCTGATTGGTCACGGTTAAATAAGGGTTGTGTTTTCACAATAAGATCTTTAGAACATTATATCGCACTAGCTAAATTAAAGGTTAGTCTTGAAATATCTCTGCAAGAAAGGAAGCCAGAGTTAGAATCATTTAGTAAGACTCCGGATGTTATTTGAGATAAATACATTCGTTAAGGAAGCGTAGTAGAAAATCACCAAACAACGGTTGAGTGACACACCAAAACACACAAACGTACTGTCACAATTCCATGTATATTGTTGATGCAATTTATATGATGTTTGATTAGTTTACAGGTCTGCATGATTTCGTTTGATACATTTGTATAATTTATTTAATTTGATACATTTGTATAATAATGTGTTTTGTATTATGAATCGGAAGTACTTGCATGATTTCATTTGATACATTTGTATAATAATGTGCTTTTGAATCATGAATTGGAATTCTTACCTTAATTCTTAGTTAAGAATGACGTAGTGTTAATTTATGTCGTAAAAACACTATGCTGAGTTATGGATAGGGAGTGTTACGTTAATTCTTGAATTTATCATATTGTTTGAATAAGGACTGTGTTCTAAGAATTTAATGTGTTTCGTTAGTAAGGGGTTACAAGAATACATGTGAATTCACTGCATTTTGATTTCATAGATGATTTAGTGACAGTGTATTCAACTTATGTGCTGTGTAAATTATAGGGCGCGAATTCAAAGCCTCGATGTATAATTCGCAATGTGTGTAACTACCGTCATTTGAGGACATGTTACTAGCCGTAAAGTTGTTATCACTGATAGAAATATTTGATTGCTCGAACCAGGAATAATGGACAGTCTCAACTGTAACCATTGTAATGAGACACTTAGGTTGTTTTAATTTTCTTTTGAAAGGAAGAAAATAGCTTTTGGGAAGATCGTGAAGTTACGGGAATAGCGACGTAACCTTTGGGAAAAGAAATTGGAAGAAAAGGAAATTGCAGTGTACGCATGAGACAGTGGACAAGTCCGGAATCAAGCGGGAACATCCACGAGTGTAGAGTATCTAGAAATTGGACGAGACAGCGACTTCTTGAAACGACATTGGATGGAACAGTGAACGTGGATCAAGAAATAACAGGTTATGAAAATCGAACAAAGCACTGACTTCGATTGTACCACTCGATCCTATGATGATTTAAAACTATCAGTAATAGAACGGCTAATTTGTTTCAATCTTTTCCAAATCTTATTGTAATTCGGTGAACGTGTTATTTCTAAACCGCGTGTATTCCTAATGAAAGCAAGTTTCATAGGTGTGTATGTATTTAATTAAATTTTTTATTTATCTTTACGGGGGCTCGGAGATGTTTGTTCAATATACCTGCTCAGATTGCTATTTTTATTCTCATACTCGAACCGGGCAATTATATCGAAGGCGGTCATCTTTTAGAGAACGAGTATCTAAGTGAGGCTTATAAAATATTCTACGAATAACGCTCATGACCTGCGAGTAACCTGACAATGAGGTTGATAAAATAAAGTATTAAAGTAAAATATGTTAGCTGTGACACATGTTTAGCGAAATACCAATACCTAAGTTCGTTTTCAAAATAGAAAAACAACACCCATCACGATGATAAAAACGAAGTGTTGGATCTTATATTTTTCCTATTTTCGGTGATGGTAGTGCTGAGTGGTGCCAGAGCAAAAACGCTGGCATCCATCTGAGCAATGGCTTTCTCATTTACAAAATTCAGATATAATAAATCTTGCCCAAGCTGAAGAATGTCTTAAGGTACAATATGAAAGTTATTTTCCTCCAGATAGAAATAAGTCATTGAAAACTTCAGAATGGTAACGGTTTTACTTCAGAAACAAAGCAATACCAATTCATTCTGAAACTGTAAAGAAAAAGTCTTAGCGAAACGAATCTTCGAACGAAGTTTCACCTTTCATTTTTACCAAATAATTTTATTTTTTCGTACAGGTATTATGTGACAGCTAATAATATTAGTCAGTGAATATAGTCGTAGTACAACATTCAAAATTCAGATAATGAAACCTCTGCTATAGAGGGCATTAGTTTGTTTGTTTGTTTGATTAGGATTTTTAACGTAGCTTTAACAATTGTTCAGTCCTATCGCTTCGATGTCTGCAGAGAGGCAGTTTATAGTGATGTCTAGCACTGGGGCATCATGCCGCAGACATGTTGCATGATGTTCCACCCAGTCACATTATCCTGACACCAGGCCGACCATTCCTAACACTAACCTTTTAATGTTGAGCGTCCACCGAGGCTGCTGTTAGTATCATTTTTGTAAGTCTTTGGTATGACTCGGCCATGGTTCGAACCCACGTTATCCCGTTTCCGCGGCGGACGCTCTAACTACTAGACCACCGGACCGGTTCGAGGCTATTAGTAAATGTAAAAAAGGTAATACGTACTTCTAGCTGCCGTACAATGATACATATAGTGCCGAGAATGTTGTACATGACATTTCAAGTGCTGGTATATCAAATTGTGATCCGCCCATGGAGCAATAAAACGCATATTTAAACAGTCTAGCGACTGTTTGCAGTTGGTACTAGACCGGCTATCACTTAGTGACGTTTGAAAATAACGATAACAAGTATGAATACTTCCCACTTTGTAAACGAATTTAATACGATAGTCATTTTCATCTCAATTCTTTCTGCTTTCTGATATCCCCCTCCCGTCACATGCACGGACAAATTACGCAGAAATGTCGAGTGAAAGAGAAAAGGAATTTGGGCTGGAGTTAAACCTTGAAAAAGAAATTACACCAATTAACCTTCAAGAATATGGTTTGTTGCAACGATATGTGTGCACTTTCCTTGCGGTTTGTCTGCATTGTTTATCAATGATACAAAGTTTAAAACCATGTCGACATTAAATCCATCGGTTACACATACTGTATTGTTGTTGTTTCGTAAAAAGAATGGATTATTATTAATTAAATATGAAAATGTCCAAATGCAATCCTCTCTCTCTCTCTCTCTCTCTCTCTCTCTCTCTCTCTCTCTCTCTCTCTCTCTCTCTCTCTCTCTCTCTCTCTCTCTCTCTCTCTCTCTCTCTCAACCATTTGACCATCGCAGCAAGATACAGGCTAACATGAAATGATGAGTGCAGAGGATTCACGTTTGTGCCATCCCAATATGGACTTATTAATAATGGTAAATGTTAGGTCAGAGAGAGAGAGAGAGAGAGAGAGAGAGAGAGAGAGAGAGAGAGAGAGAGAGAGAGAGAGAGAGAGAGAGAGAGAGAGAGAGAGAGAGAGAGAGTTTATGGTCGGTGGTTCTGGTACTCGAGCGGAATAATGACTTAGATCAGCTGTGATTATATCAAAATAATTAATTACCTTTTGTGGGTTTTTCATTTCGCTTAGTTTCTGCTCCACATTAAATTCCATACGCCTGTACGTGAATGGCTAAGCGTCATGTTAATGACATATCTAACCAAATGTTTGTAGTGCTCTCATTGTATGTCATTGATACTGCGTACATTCTCTCTCTCTCTCTCTCTGTCTCTGTCTCTGTCTGTCTGTCTCTCTCTCTCTCTCTCTCTCTCTCTCTCTGTATAGATAGATAGATAGATAGATAGATAGATAGATAGATAGATAGATAGATAGATAGATAGATACACATACATACATGCATACATACATACATACATACATACATACATACATACATACATACATACATACATACATACATACATACATACATACACACTTATATATATATATATATATATATATATATATATATATATATATATATATATATATATATATATACTGCTCATTGTTTTTAATTCAATTTATTCTTTAAGGGAACGAGAATATTATACGGTTTATAGTTTATGTTCATATTTAAACATCGAGATTACGAGATTGATTAATCATTTAATTTTAATTACATAGCTTTGAATATAGATCGATCTTTCTCAAATAATCAATACCAACTTACCACAAGCAGATATATACGGTAGCTCACATTACCTTAAGAAGAAAGTTTCGCACTTCTAAGCGCGCAGCATAACCTGTATGCGGGTACAGTCGTCAATACACGTGGTTGCTTTGCCAGTGTATTTTTTCTTTTCTAAATCCCCCCCCCCCCCCTTATTATTAATAATTAATGGCACCGTATTGAAATTGTGGCGATATCGACGCCTAGGGACATATGTTGTGTTTTCCATGATTAGTTCAGACAATAGCTAATTAACACATGACATTACCGGTTAAAATGAGGCAAGGATGCAACAAGGGAAACGGATATGGGAATCAGTTCAAACCAGGTTATGGTCTTAACGTGTATAATTTAGAAGTAAGGCCAACTTGATCAAATGTATTTATCGAACCTGAAATAGCTCATTTAAAAATGGGAAGGAGATGGGGGGAAGTCGAATTCGATGCGTCTCATTTTCGTATGTCCACAGGCCGTCAATCATAAACTTTCTTTAATTTTATAAAGCATAATACTTTCATTCAGCAAATTGCGATGAATTGTTATAAAATGTAGCAGCTTTTTATGGTGTAATTAAGGCATTAAACAGAGGCAGTACAAATGTGTGTAGCATTGTTCTAAAAAAATTGGTATCCATTTCATACAGTCAGAAAGAGCAAGTTTTAATGTAAAACAAAAAAAAAAAAAAAGAATACACCTTCAGGCAATTCATCATTCGATTTATTTTAACTTTTACTATTATCCTTGAACATGTGTTTAATCTTATTACCTGTAGTATTTGTCGACATGCTTCCAATATTGCCTTCACTAACTGATGTTATTAATATCTCTCTCTCATCAGAGGAATTCCAATAATTTTTCAAAACTGACATCGTAAAGCCACTACTGAAGAAACCAACACTGGACCATAACGATTTAAAGAACTACCGCCCAGTTTCTAATCTCCCATTCATATAAAAAATGTTAGAAAAGGTTGTTCTAACTCAACTTGTATCTCATTTGAATTCAAACAGTCTTTTTAGCAATGTACAGTCTGATATCGCCCTTGCCACAGTACGGAAACTACTCTTCTGAAAGTATTTAGTGAAATTCTCTCTGCTTTGGATAGTGGAAAGATTACAGTTCTCACTCGCCTGAATTTGTCTGCAGCATTTGACACAATAGACCATGATATATTAGTTCACCGTCTCCAGCATGTATTTGGCATTCAGAATATAGCCTTACAGTGGTTCAAGTTCTACTTAGTCAACAGGACACAAATTATATCTGCAAATGGAATACACTCCAGCCCAGTTGACGTATGTTGTGGTGTTCCACAGGGATCTGTTCTTGGACCTGTTCTCTTCATTTTGTATACTCAGCCCCTCTCAAGTGTCATAGATCATCACCCAGTGTAGCACCAATTGTATGCTGATGACACCCAAATATACAAGTCTAGCCACCCAAATGAAATTGATGCTACCATCCATGGAGTAGAGAAGTGCATTTCTGATGTGAAATCATGGATGACATGTAACAAGTTGCAGACAAATGATGACGAAACTGGGGCTATTCTGATCACAACACAAAGACTTTCTCATTCACATCCTTTACCTCAGACAATAAATATCAGCAACACCAACATTAAATTCTCACAGTCCGTACGGAACCTAGGCGTTACTCTAGACAGTACTCTCACATTGCACCAACATGTCATCAACATATGCAAGGCTGCATATCTTGAATTGAGACGCATCAGTTCCATTCGTAAATATCTTTCAGTTGATGCCACTAAAACACTTGTGTGTTCATTAATAATTTCGAGACTGGACTATTGTAACTCAATTCTGTCTCGTTCGTCATAATATTTACTCCAAAAACTTCAAAAAGTTAAAAACACAGCTGCACGGATCATCTTTAGAGTACCTTGATCAGAGCACACCTCACCACTGCTCTGTACCCTACATTGGCTATCAATTCGATACAGAATCAAACACAAAATTTGTTCTCTGTGCTATGTTTCAATGACAGACTCCAGTCCAACATACCTATCCAACCTCATCCATGAGTAGACACCAGCTAGATCCTTACGCTCTTCTTCTGATAATCGTATACTCATTGTTCTCAAGGTGAAAACAAAGTCATATGGACAACGTTCGTTTGCACACCAGGGCCCGGCGACATGGAACGAATTGCCCATTGAAATTAGACACAAAGACACAGTGGTCACTTTTAAGAGTGCTCTTAAAACTCACCTGTTTCGACTGCAGGGACAAACTTAGCGACCTAATCATGTTTTGTATCTTATATGTTTTCAGCGTGTTTTTATGTTTCCCAATTTCATTGTTTTTGTCATTTGTTGTTCTGTAGTGTAACCATATCATTATTGATGGTGTAAAGCGCTTAGAGCTTCGAAAGATTAGGCGCTATACAAAGTCCTCATTATTATTATTATCATTATTATTATTATTATTATTATTATTATTATTATTATTATTATTATTATTATTATTATTATTATTATAGCCATGTTTGTGTTCAAATGAGTATTGAATGTATGTGAATCTCCAGCTAATTGTTATACAAATATTTTTTTCTCTTAAAGCTTCTTCTTATTGTTGCTTTTTAATTTTATATTTTTTGTTGTATTTTTTTACATTTTAAATCATTAATACAATATTGAAATCTAAAGTTTTGTTCCCTATCAATAAAATCTTTTCTTAATCATTTTACTCATATATATATATATATATATATATATATATATATATATATATATATATATATATATATATATATATATATATATATATATATATATATATATATATATATAATTGTTGATCTGTATATTTCTGGCTATTCTTCGGAGCATGTTCGCGTCTTTTCTTTCAACGGATAATTCTTCGTTTATGTCAAGAATTGATAATTCGTAGGTCGTTCTAATATATTTTATCATACCAATTTACATGTATTTGTCTTTGTTTTCAGTTATCTTATAGGTTATTTCTGCAAAGTCATTTCTGTGCTGCAAATACGATAACGCATTTGTTAGCAGCTATCTGTTTTCCATTGTTACTACAGCACTGTTTCAGTCATTAACCGTGTTTTTACTTACTTCGTCGTTTTATTGGATTTCATTTTTTAATACTTTTCATTGCAAAGTTGTATAACCTTCAAATAATTTCTTTATTACTGACATGTCTATCTCTGATGCATCGAACTGTGAGTTAGTTGATCTTTTGTTCAATTGGTTGAAAATGTTACAGAACATTATCTCTTATCTACGTTCTCACAGTCTGCAAGGTTTTCAATCCCTTAGACAGGGGATACGGAATACACATAAGATTAGATGGATATTTGACACATTGAGAATATAACTGTAGAGAAAATATCAACAACAAAAATTTATAAGTTAAAGAAACGCTACCATTAGGCGAAAGGTGAAAAGAATTAAGGAGAAAAGACTAACCGTTTCTACGATTTTTAATCGCTATTTATATAATAACAACAATAATAATAATAAATCTTGTTCACATCAAAACAAACCTTGTTTTGGTTTGATAGTTGATAAATTAGAACACGTGGTGCTTGTAGCGTTGGAGGCTGTGATTTATTTATTGACACAGTTAAATAAGAAATGAAAGAGAATGCCAATGCTTTCTTGAAGTTAGTTAGCCTAGCGTCGTTGGATATGTAACAAGCTTAAATTTAAAATCAATTCATCAAATTGTTCCTTTCTTACTTTCCATTTTCCTTATTGTTGAATTAGTTGGCTTTGTTTTTTGTTTGCAATGTTGATCAAAATTCTAACACCGCAAAACAATGATCAAAGTTTAATAACTTACATCGTAAGATAAAATTACGCAATTGAATTGAAAGCACATGTTTTAAACACACGTTAATTGGGAAATTGCCGCGGCTCTTTTATTTTTCTCTACACGGAATCTTCATCATATACCGACAAATATAGATTTGATCATAAGCACTCAGAAAATTTAAACAGCTGAGTATCTTAATATAATTGTGTTTGTACAGTATTACGAGAGATTCCAGATATAGTTTTCATATAAATAAAAGTTTCTTAGTTTGATTTTATTTTATTTTACCTCAAGAGTATTATTACTGTGTTGCTTCATCAGAAATTAATACAAATCTTATTTGAAGTGCTGACAAAATGGTTAATGCTCTCGCACTCAGCTCGCTACGCGGATTGCTCAAGAACAAAACTTAAAGTTTTATAAAGTTTTATAAAGTGAGGATTGCATTAGCATGCTCATTAAGTTACTTACTGTGTGAAATTACTTAATTACCTGAATGAAAATACTTACCTGAATGAAAATACTTACCTGAATGAAATTACTTATCTGAATGAAATTACTTACCTGAATGAAATTACTTATCTGAATGAAATTACTTATCTAATTGAAATTACTTATCTGAATGAAAATACTTATTTGAATGAAATTACTTATCTGAATGAAATTACTTATCTGAATGAAATTACTTATCTGAATGAAATTACTTATCTGAATGAAATTACATTATCTGAATGAAATTACTTATCTGAATGAAATTACTTATCTGAATGAAATTACATTATCTGAATGAAATTACTTATCTGAATGAAATTACATTATCTGAATGAAATTACTTAATTGTCAGAATGAAATTATTTACTTATCTGTATGAAAGTACTTAATTATCTAAATGAAATTACTTATCTAAATGAAATTACTTATCTGAATGAAAATACTTATTTGAATGAAATTATTTATCTGAATGAAATTACTTATCTGAATTAAATTACTTAATTGTCAGAATGAAATTATTTACTTATCTGTATGAAAGTACTTAATTATCTGAATGAAATTACTTACTTATCTGTATGAAATTATTTACTTATCTGAATGAAATTACCTAACTGAATGAAATAATTTACTTATCTTATCTGAATAAATCACGCAATTATCTGTATGAAGTTATTTACTTATTTGTATGAAATTACCTACTTATATGAATGAAATTACTTATCTGTATGAAATTTCTTACTGATCTAAATGAAATTATTCACTGATCTGAATGAAATTATATAATTATCTGTATCACATTACTTACTGATCTGTATGAAATTACTTACTTATATGTATGAAATTACTTAATTGTCTGAATGAAATTATTTACTGATCTGAATGAAATTACTTAATTATCTGTATCAAATTACTTACTGATCTGTATGAAATTACTTAATTATCTGTTTGAAATTACTTATATGAATGACATTACTTACATATCTGTATGAAATTACTTACTTATCAAAATGAAATTACTTACTGATCTGAATGAAATTACTTACTTCTTTGTTTGAAATTACTTACTTATCTGTATGAAAGTATTTACTTATCTGAATAAAATTGCTAACTTATCTGAATGAAATTACTTAATTATCTGAATGAAATTACTTACTTATATGCATGACATTACTTACTTATCTGTATGAAATTACTTACATATCTATATGAAATTACTTACTGATCTGAATGATATTACTTAATTATCTGAATTTAATTACTTAACTATCTGAATGAAATTACTTACTTATATGTATCAAAGTACTTACTTATCTGTATGAAATTACTAACTTATCTGAATGAAATTAATTAATTATCTGAATGAAATTACTCATTTATCTGAATGGAATTACTTACTTATCTGTATCAAAGTACTTACTTATTTGTATGAAATTACTTACTTATTTGAATGAAATTACTTTATTATTTAAATGAAATTACTCATTTATCTGAATGAAATTACTTACTTATCTGTATCAAAGTACTTACTTATCTGAATGAAATTACTAACTTATCTGAATGTAATTACTTAATTGTCTGTATAAAATTACTTACTTATCTGTATGAAATTATTTACTTATCTGAATGAAATTACTTAACTGAATCAAATAATTTACTTATCTGAATGAAATCACGAAATTATTTGTATGAAATTACTTAATTGTCTGAATCAAATTATTTACTGATTTGTATGAAATTAGTTTCTTATCCGTATGAAATTACTTACTTATCTGAATGAAATTACTTACTTATCTGTATGAAATTAGTTACTTGTCTGAATGAAATTACTTATCTGAATGAAATTAATTAATTATCTGAATGAAATTACTTACTTATCTGAGTGAAATTACTTACTGATCTGAATAAAATCATTTACTGATCTGAATGATATTACTTAATTATCTATATGAAATTACATACTTTTCTGAATGAAATTATTTACTTACATGAATGAAATTACCTAATTATCTATATGAAATTACTTACTTTTCTGAATGAAAGCCTTTGACATAGTCAGCCGGGCAGTCTTATAGATGTAGTTGCCAGCGGGAACTCATGTGACAAAGTCCCAATGAAGCTCATGCATTTTAGATTGCGCACTATAGTTTCATTTTTTTTGCACATATAATTTTAAAGAACAATAATTTCCCCGGCTGCCCTCACCGGTTATAAAATAATATTTTGTATATATTAAATATTGTTCAAGGAACCCTTAATTCCCTATATGTAGGTGTATGATTGATGGGTGTAATATGGGTTATAGAGTATATAGCTTGGTCATACTCTAGATGTGCACCTTTCAAAAGAGCCAATAACGTTTTTTTTAAAACTTTTATATATTTGGCAAATTCATTCATTGCGCAAGGTATTGTCAAGTTTGGCAAAAAATATTTCCTTATTTGAATAGGTGCGAAAGATAGTGTACTTTAGACTAATTCAGGCTGATTTGTTTTGAACAAGAGAGCAGTCAATTTAGCTAGCAAAGAAATGTCAGCCATATTAGTATCTTTTTTTTTTTTTTCTTGGGGGCACCAGACAGATGCCCCCTCCTCCTATAAAAAAAAACTGGTAAAAAAGTTTTCATGTATGTATGTGTTACCCTCGATATGTAGTTTTGTGTTTTTTTATAATTTCATTTAAAACTGACCTAACCTTAAATTTGTCCCATCGGGATTATATGATAATAGGAGGATATTTTCGTCCCTAGTGTTATCTATGACATTTCCACCCGAACCATAAGGCTCATCATGGGGGTCTGTCTTATTTCACAAGGTTAACCCTGGCTAGGGGTTTCCTAAATCCTGTGTATGCTATTTGTGCTGTGCTATATGTATGATGCTATATATTCATTTGAATATTGTGTATTTGTTAGGATAGCCATTTTTGTCAAATTTTCCCAGTTTTTCTAATCATATAAATACCCTTAAATCGGTATTTATTTCAGTAAATTCATATATTTTCAAGAATTTAGAATTTAGTACCAATATTGGTGTCTTAAAAGAAATATTAGTATCGATGCATGCATGCCAATATTTTCACCACTGTGCTTGTTTAAAGGCAAACAACTTCACTTTATACGCATCACTCTCTTAAACATACGTAATAACTGGTGAGCACATGTCAACGCGGTAGTCATGTGACACATGCACTCTGCTCAATGACAATGTCTTAAGGTAGCTGTGACATGGTGTTCTTTACGATCTAGGAGAAAATATGTTGCACTGTATGCTCCCTTGATTTATTTTATAATCATTATTTGACCGTTCAGTTATTAATTTCGAATTTTGTGTACAGCAACATTATAAAGGGTTTCTTTTTCTTGGAATCACGTGACCCTTGTACTCTGATGTCATGGACATGTACTATGCGCGATTTGGTTTGTAGTATGACTAGCAATGCAAATGGAGAAATACCCAGACATATTTCATTAACGCCCTGGTTTCGTCTCAGCGGATCAAAGATACAGTGAATGTTGTACTTGCAGCATCTTGTGACATAAGTTACTATCGATTTCATGCCTATATGACTCGATGTAAATTCGTTTAAGTTTGCTATGCCCGATAGCAAACTGCTGCTCTATGCAGCCGTCACGCGGTGCTAGCGAATACCAATTGTTCGATAAGCATTTGCCTCTGACTCCAATCCCTAACAAAATCGTCAATATATCTAACATGGGAAGGAAAGGGTCAGAGGAATGTAGGACTGCTACACAATGGGCTTATCGGGACGTAAACTCGCTTATATTCAGATATTTCGAGATATATTAGTATACCATATGGTCCTTGTTGCATCAAAACAATAACAAAAATATATGTATGGGTATTGAATTGACCAGTAACTGGATTTATTTCTAGTCAGCATTATGATTCACTCTAATTGATGACACTAAAACACTAACAAAAAGAAGTCAAATCAGACGTTTTCATCAATTGTCAGATGTTCTCATTCGGCATTATGATATCCCCTTTAAACGATTGAGATAATATTAAATTTCAACTCAAGTACATTAGTAAATGGTTACCTGTATATAAATAAAGATATTCCAATGTCAGATCGTTTACGTTTCAATACAAACTCACTTCAAATGCACTTAAAGATGGTATTTGTGGCCATTTACAGAAGTCAAAATCCCAGTGAGCATAATTCAAAGTATTAGTTCAAATTCCACATGTGATTTGCAAACACTTTAAAGAGAGTGAAGACATTAAAGTGACAGCCTACACGTTTTGTTAATATAACATTGTTAAACTTAATGTTCTGTGCCATATTTTAATTTGTAAGCATCAATAGATAACACATACAACATGCACTCTGAATTATTGTGCAACGTGATCAGACAGTAAAGAAACCAGTCTTCAAGATAACGATCTAAAAATCCCCTACACCATGGGCAGAAAATGTGATCCATTTAAACACTTTGGAAACATTGTAGAGGTAACGTACTTACCACATACCATACTTTCATTATTCCTTCTTGCAGGTAAAGAAAAAGATTTGGACATTTTTTAGCAAAGACCATGATTGCGAGGATGTAAATTTCTGTCGATCTATGATGAGCAAAGTAATTTGGGCCAGATAACAATTAGATGTATGGGGATAATATACATACATGATTTCTAATGTATAGTCGGGAGAGGATATCATCTTTAATCAACCATCCGTTCCAGAACCGATAAGTTCGATTGTAAGAATTTATATTTTCCAGATCCTTTGATGGGAAGTCAAGAGTCAGGCCGACCGCAACTTTTTGGCGACTAGTTATAAAATTCGGTATACATAGTTATCCTGATTGGTTACGCTAAATACGGGGATTGTTTCCCACACAAAATGGCCTTAGTCTTAAAAAGGACCCATCTTAAAATCTAATCAGAGCGAAAGTATGGAAGACTCTGTGAGTAACTTTAGAAAAAAATATCTCGCAAAAGATTTGTTAAAGGGACCGGGTATCTGTAAAGTCGACTGAAACGATTTGGAGGTGGATGCGAGCAACGTTTGAACGCACAAGGTATCGGCACCACTCGCATGTAATTTGTTAAGACCAATATAATGATTTCTTTGAATTTATTAGCTTATATTTGCATGAATTTATTTGTTCAAATTCGTAAATAACTTTTCTTCAATATGAGTATGAGTTTATCTATCTGAATTCGCACAATGCTCTTCTTTACATAAGTCTGAGAAATTATTTGAATTTTTCGTTCATGTATAGGAATTCGGTATTTTAAGATTTCATGTATTACTTTAATTGATATGAGTAACGCGAATCTGTTTGAATTCACCGATCAAATGATTTAATGTATGTCAAAGACTTGAACGTTTGTATTCGCTGGAAATAATGTAGTTAATTTATGCAATTAATCTCATTTATTCATTTGCATAACTGAGACGAGAACGGAACTGTAATGTCTAGTGTAATGTTAATGTGAGTCACTGATGAATTAGCAATTAGGAAGTACATTAATCATATGAAACTATGTTTATGTCTGCCAAGTGGGCGGGATCGGATAGCCATTGGAATCTGTTTGGATTTCGATAGGACAATATCTGAGAGGGGAGTAATGATCTATTCCCAGTAGGATATTTGAAAGATGCTTCTCTGTTTATTTTGAAAGGGATGATAGCTTCACTGACGTACATACGTATCCATGTATCTACGTATATGTGCACTGACGTATCCAATGACGTATCTATATATCTACTTATCCAAGTATCTACGTATCTACATGCTTACGTATAAACCAACAAACACACAGTTTGAAGGCCGAAAATAGGTGACAGTAGATTTTGGAGAAGGAAAAAAGCTAAATACTGAGAGAAACAACCACGGAGAAGTTGGAGTAAACTGGAAATAAACAGGTTATAAAGTTGTACAAGGCAATGACTTCGACTTTTTACTCGATTTTATAATGAACTAATTGTATCCTTAAAAACAAATCGACTATTTATATAATTATATTTGTGTTTGAAAGATTTATTTTAAATGGAAGGATATTTTCCTAATGTAATGTATTATCACAGTTCTTTATGTAATTTCTTTATTTGTTGGTGGCTTTTTGTCATGTACGGGGTCGCGCGTCATTCAGTTCTATTTATTTGCATATATATATATATATATATATATATATATATATATATATATATATATATATATATATATATATATTACACCTGAAAGTTTCACACTTATATTTATATTTACTCCATTCGAAAAAAAAACACGTAATGCGATCATCCTCTAGATAACGAGAACCGAATAAAGCGGACACCTAATAAGAGGTGACATTACTCCAATCAACCCATTCCACAACAAGAGCAACTTGCCATGATCTGTACATTATTTAGAAGAATCTAATTTTATTTTCTTGTGAAGAAACCCCTTGACACGATAGTGAAAAATAAATCATGTTCCATTTTGTTATAAGATAAGAAGATTATTTTCTATTTACCTTTGTTAAAAACAATATTTAAATTATAGCGTATTAAAGCAATGTTTAGAAACAGTCTCCATCTTATTATTCTGATGTGATTATGTAATTTAAATAAGTATTTATCATTGAAAAAACGTTGAAGACTTTAGAGCGACAAATTAGCGCTCATGAACCGTTATGTAAAAAGTAAATTATATCCACCCTTTGCGTAAAAATTTATTTTTGTTACCACTGATCACATTTATGAAAAAGTACTTACAGCGATACAAAATATATTAACATTTTACATGTTCATGTCTTCGTATCTAGGCCCTGCGTCACGTACGATCAAAGTTTATCTTTCACAGACGTCAGGAAAGCTTACATGGTGGTAGCTATTGAGAAATGTTGATCTCTACAGATGGAAGCGTATTAACTAGTTCTTCGCTTGTTGTTTTTTTTTACTGTATGAAGCACTTACAAAAACAGCAAAACGAAAATATAGATGCTTTGATCCAAGTTTAAAGAAAATCATTTTCCTCGTATATGCTTTTCAGTTATCTAATGAGAAAGTGAGACAAGAATGAAATTCGTCAGCTTATGGAAACATGAGTCTAGAGAGAACATTGATATATGAGCTTTCCAGATGCTATAGTCATTTTGAAATATAAAGACAACGACACAAAGTATTAATAGAAGTAAAGTCTAATTATGTTTTGTTTTACTGATATATGGAATGAGTATAAGCAATTATCTTCATGCTTTATTCACAACACTTTCTGTATTACCCCTTTGCTAATGAAGGCGAAAAATGCACTAGTAAAATATAACAAAACTGTACATATTCAAATCGCCCAGCATAAAGAAGAAAGTCAAACCGGAACTAAAAATGCGAATACTTCCAAATCGAATAATAATAATAATAATAATAATAATAATAATAATAATAATAATAATAATAATAATAATAATAAATCAAAGATAGTTGTTTTACTGAACCTTTAAATGCATGTGGTGATTTGTGCTTTTAATTAGCTCCAAAGCCAATTTTATTCAAACTTTGCTATCAGCCTAAATTCACCAGCTGTACCGGACGATTAACTCGTAGATAATTGTGTGGGCAAGAACAGATGGATCACCTGTCATTTCTAGTATCATGTAGTTCAGACTAATATAAATAAGCAAATATATTTCTGACAGATTTGTCTGTATGTTAATGTCTAAGTGAAAGAGCTTGTAAATTGAATGGTCTGATAGACTAACATGCAGTCTATAGTTATTATATTATATAAAAAAAAACACGTATACAACGTAAAGTTCAATGCGTTCAAAATGGCTTTTCAAAAGAATATTGTGAGTACTGTGTAATTTCATCTAACATGAGTGCTTTAATTATTCTGTATTTAATATCGATATATATCTGAATGAAAATTGACTAAAAGTCGTGAATATTTTCAGCGGATATTCAGCTTGAAGGGATTAATTTGATTAGTAATTAAGATTATTGATATATCTTAGCTAATATGGATGACGATGTAGGCACAGATATGTGTATGAAATTTATGTGCCTGTGTTGGGTATCAATATTACGTATGCCACGTGTAGTTTGATAGTGTCTTGTCTGATCGCATAATATGATCGTTACAGTTTACAAACCGCATAATAAATTGTTATAATTTTCTTTACTTTTGGACTTATGATACATTTTTTTCTATTAGTATACCTGCTTTTGAGTGCGTTTTGCCTGTGCAGACATACATGAGAAATACCTGAGTCATGATTTACGTCCTCGCAGTGCATGCCGAAAACACCTACGTAGGCACTCTCTTGTGATAAACCTTTTTATAACAACCGAAAACAAACCTAAAATGTCAGCATAAAATATTTGTTATTTTTTTCCAACGTTTATACCCGCAGGTGAGGATATGGCTGTAAATGTTTTCACTGAATTACAGCAGAGGCGTAGCGATGATATTTTGCGCCCGGGGACGAACTATAAAATTGGCGCCCCAGCGAGCTTGTGACCGATTTATTACCCTTGTTTACTTATTATAATGTAACGTTGTAAGCCTCATTTTGGCGCCCCTATACCTTGGCGCCCGGGGACATATGTACCAACTGCCCCCCCCCCCTCCCCCCTACGCCTCTGAATTACAGTACGTTTAGAATTATTGTTCAAGTGCCAGAGTTTATCAGATTCCTGATTCAATGCCCGAAAGTTTAGATTGGTATCCAGAAGAAGTTAGTTTGTACGCTTTAGTGTACAATATTGTTTTCTTAGGATGAATTCATTAATAAGTTAAACAGGATCTCGTAGTGATCGGGACAAACTGGATCTCGTAGTGATCGGGACAAACTGGATC
Organism: Unio delphinus; assembly: GCA_029339505.1. Lineage (NCBI taxonomy): Eukaryota > Metazoa > Mollusca > Bivalvia > Unionida > Unionidae > Unio > Unio delphinus. The sequence goes on along the minus strand of JAQISU010000198.1, from coordinate 4,563,115 downwards.
TCGTAGTGATCGGGACAAACTGGATCTCGTAGTGATCGGGACAACATTAAGAAACTTATATAGCGTATATTTGAAATAGTAGAATATACAAAGGATTTCCCTCTTGGATGGATTGCCAAAATGAAGCGGCCTTTGCATGCTAGTTGTGGAGATTCAATAAAGACCAAAATTAGCGAAGGATGAAGGTATATACATTATAAACAACACCAAGTACACCAACACAGTCTGTGATGGTGTCAGCTGTTTTTGTCTGGGAATAGAGTTGAATCATCCATTTCGAAGAAATATCCTTTATAATGCCAGTGTTGGCCAACGGTTGGAAAACTGAATAGGACAGTTAGTAGTCTGCGAGCGGAACTCCTTAAGCTCATAGAAAATGAATCTCATATACAGCTGACCATAGACTGTAGGTTGTAACACTCCTAACCAGCTTTTCAACGAAATATCTTACACGTAGAGAAATATCTTACACGTAGAGAAATATCTTACACGTAGAGAAATATCTTACACGTAGAGAAATATCTTGCACGTAGAGAAATATCTTACAAGTAGAGAAATATCTTACACGTAGAGAAATATCTTACACGTAGAGAAATATCTTACACGTAGAGAAATATCTTACACGTAGAGAAAGTGAGAATGAATTATAAGCTGTCGTCAAGTTGAAATTAGTAGCTTGTAGCATCATGTTCTTTGTGAACAGTGTGCAAGATCAAACAGTTAGAAAACAAATGTCGATTATGTCCAGCATAAAGATGGCTGGGTTTAATTTTAATATTAGTACATGGAATGCCACACGTATTATGTCGAAGGTCTTTATTCTTAGTTAGCATTAACTTAACCAATACATATATGACATCTCTGAAAACTAATTCAAGAACAACTCAGATTATTGGACTGTAAATGATTAAGTATAAGTTTACTGCTGCTTTTGTCATGGATACGTATTATCCTTATGCAGATACATGGAAAAGGGGATATGGCTATTCAATGGCATATTTGAGATTGGAGATAATCCCATTAATTAGATTAACATTAGATTAACATTTATGGTATTAGATTAACATTAGATTATAATAAGTTTCTTGTTTGCATTCACGTTTACAGACAATGTAACGGACATAGAATTGACTGTTACTTGGAATACTCTAGATTAACTGCATTGAATTTAAAAATATATGAGCGTAGTAGGACTCCATATTCCTTATGTCCGATTTTAAATCCGATCCCAGTAAGCATTTAAGTGACACGGACTCCATATTCCTTATGTCCGATTTTAAATCCGATCCCAGTAAGCATTTAAGTGACACAAGAAGTAATTTGCTGTTTCACTTTTCATTTGCAATGATTTAATTTTTTTGAACAAGGTAGATTTTGTATAGGACCCTACTATGCATATTTCCTATTCTGGTGTGAGTATTAATTACATTGTTATGGACAAGTCTAAAGTGGATGGTCAAAGAAGCTATAATGATTGAGACCTAAAGTTAGATTTTCTGAATTTCAATTTCATAATATTAGTGATTCGATCTAAAAATCTAAAGGTTTAGCGTCCGCCTCCGATGCGGGAAGTCGCGGGTTCGAACCCCGGCTGATTCATACCAACGATTGATATTAATCACAAAATAATAAATGTGATTATGCGTCTGTACACCGATGTCATCAGAAGTGTTATTATTTCAATAATAATTTTAGCAGATTTTCACGTCAAGCTAAAATTTGAGCTCCTTAATGTTTTCACAATATACAATTGAGGATTTCTATTTATCAATACTCCGTGACCTTTCCGAGTGCAGCACCTATGTGTTTATAAGTCTTTCAGACTTAGAAATAGATCACTTACCAAAGATCGATATTCATTACTTTATAAAGTGAAGATTCAGATACGATCCCTCCTCCCTAAGAAAGTAATATGATTGTTTTTTTTCAATGACATTGTAAAAGAAGAAATATACATGGGTCCTTAGAATCCGTACAGTTTAATACACATAATCATGTTGACTTTTAAGTACCGATGCATCTCAGTGCAGTGCAATTGATGCCGCGATGAAAGCAGCTAAAGATACCTTTTCAGTTCTGTATTCTGCGTTATTGATATTGAAGTTAACGAGTGCGTTTTAAGTCCAGTCACAGTGAACATCTTGTTTGGAAGTATTGCAATGCTCAGCGTACTGTATGGTGTAGCGTAGAGCTCAGAATATATATATATATATATATATATATATATATATATATATATATATATATATATATATATATATATATATATATATATATATATATATATATATATATATATATCTATATATATATATATATATATATATATATATATATATATATATATATATATATATATATATATATATATATATATTGCACTGAGTTTACTGAGTGCTTTACACATTGAAGCCTGCATTGATCTGAATAAATTATTTTTCCTGGAGCAACTTTGTATCTTGCCTGCAGTCTATTAGCAAACTAAGTATTCTGTTCTGCGTTTTCAAAACCCAAAAATCAAATTAACATAAACTAGTTTTATCTTGGACATTTATAGACTACTGCAAAATCTTAATCTAATTGTGCTTATTGAATCGTTCACACATCTAGCAAGATTTCTAGTCAATAAACCTAACGTGAACAATTATTGTTAAATACAAAGTCCACAACGTCATACGAAACTGCTTTGAATTGTAGACGCGTCACTTACTAGATTTTAGAAGAAACGACTTGATTGGTAGTTTGATTCAGCTCGACTGTTTCCAGTTCTCTTAAATACAAACACGTTGAGTTATTGCGACTATCTGTGGCTGAGATTGCTTCTACTGGCAGTCAAACGTGTTGTATTTCTGTCGTTGATAATATCATAGCTGTATGTAGTTTTTTCTTACATCGGACTGTGAGAGGTTTTAAAGCCATGTTATTGATGAATTCGGTGTCCATGATTACATGTATTTAGATGTATTGTCCAATATTTATTTTGTCAATATTCTTCTCTTCTGGGAACGATGTTCCGAGATTTGCTAGTTCTTAACAGTAATTATCGAATTTTGTATTTCCATTTCTATGCATCAAAGCTGTTTTATTACATATGGAATATGTACATAAGAAACAG